>JAZKJV010001454.1:600000-995201 GCA_037367405.1 Ottelia alismoides | reverse complement strand
TTGTCCATCCTTCAAGATAAGGCATTATACTGGATCAATCATTTGGGCAAGGTGGTGATGACTTAGGAAGAGCTCAAATCAACCTTCCTGCATAAATACTATCCCCTGGGTCATCTAAATTAGATGTGAGCCTTGATCCCCAACTTCTCCCAGATGTCCCATGAATCATTTCATGAGGTGTGGGAAAGATTCAAAGATCTTATGGAGAAGTGCCCCCATCATGATTTGTCAAAGACCGGTCTGGTACAAAATTTCTTCGGTGGCTTGCCTTAAGAAAGCCAAAGGCTCGTGGATGCCATGTGTAGAGGATCTCACTTCAACAAGGACGAAGAAGTCATCTGGTAGATCTTTGAGGAGATGGTTGCGGGCTCAGTCGCTCTATCTTCATCTTGTGTATTTCAGAAGGTCCCATCAATCTCGCACAAGTGTGAATGCAACATCATATCACGAAGAAGAGAGAGACATGAGTTCCAACCTTAACATTATCAAGAATCATCTGTCCAAAGTTGATAAAATTGGAAAGCGGTCACAAGACCTTGATAAATTACAAGTGGTCGAACAAAGAACCGAGTCGCTAGACAAGTCCGATCAAATTTCAAAGTAGATTGAGCTTCTAGTGAGCATCATCCATGCTTATTAATATGTGAAGCAGCCAGTCATGAATTTTACAAAGCTGTACGAACAATCCAATCAGCATAATCACAATCCACCCCAATTAGTTCAACACGTGTACTACGTGCAAACACCCGACGAGGGATCATCACCACAACAACAGATGATCGTGTATCATCCAGAACCATGTGCTTCTGTTGAGCCTTTCTATACACCACCTCCATAGATCTAATGGGTGAGTGATGCATGGGGAAATGAACAAGCATTGGCATGTCCTGAAGGACAATCTTAGGGTCAAAGTACAACTATCCGACCATTCAACTCGTAATAGGGTGGACAAAGTTTCCAGCTGCACCAAGCCCACTAGTCTCCACACCAAAGCCACATATGGAGACAGTAGTATCAACACCAATAGCCAGCATACAAACAATTGTATCATCTGCAACAACTGACTGCTCAATATCATAATCAATTCCCTCCTCCTCGATACCAACATATCATCAATTTCCTCCTCATCACCTCTAGCCCTACTGATGAATCTGCATTTCATCATCTTTATTCATTTATTTTTGCTTAAAATCCCTTATAAAAGACATGTATATATTGATAAATCTATATTCTTATTAACCTGCATATGTGTATAAATATTGTACATATATTATTATTTATTCTAAAATAAATAAATAAAGGAAAAAAAGAAAATAAAAAATAGACTATGTATACGTAATAGATACATGCTAACCGAACCTCGATAGAAGGTCAAGACTTGTCCTAATTGACCAGGAATAAAGTAGGGGAGATAGGGTCTTTAAACAAGAAATACTTTGTAAATACTTTTGAATTTATTATGTGTATATTTGTATAAAACTAACACTATTTTATTTGTACATAAATTGTCCTCAAATTAAATACTTTTCAAGACAAAAGTTGTAAATAAAAATAATTTCAAAATAAAATCATGTACAAAAAAATAACTAAACTCAGAAAAAAACCATAAAGAAATAATTGAAAGATCAATTTTGGCTCCATATGAACTCGACTTGAGTCAAATCCACTTTCATCGTATTCGAAATTAAATTATCTTAAAAATGGCAGTGGTTTCATAATTTTTAAAGCTACGGTTTGGAAGATAGTTTTCTAGGGTGTTTTTCGCAATTTTACCATTTATTTCTTATACATATTTATAAATAATTATTTTTATACATGTTGTATTCGTAAAAAATTGCTGATATTTTTAATAATTATTTAAATAAAAAAACAAAAAAATAAAACATAAAAAACTAATTCCCTTATTTAACTATGTATATAATGTACTATATGTATATAGTATTTGTATATAGTTGATTTCCTTAATTAACCACCACAAAAAATTAAATAATTAAAATTTATTATTTAATTTAATTTAGTGACAAAATTAATTAATGAATTAATTACATAGACAATGTAATTTTGTCCACAATTAACCTCCTCCATTCTTTTCCTCTTCATTCAAGTTTAAAAAAAATTCAAATTCAATTTTTCTTCCTCTATTTATTTGGCTCCTCCTCCCTCATTCGAACCAGATCAATCTTTGGTGGGAGGAGCATAATCTCCAAGAGATTTATGTTGTAGAAAGGTGCCTAGCCTTCAAGTCGTCTAGTGACAGCAAGTCGGCCTTCGTCGAGGCCATTACAACATTATCTGCTCCCACGGTGAGATCCACATCCCTTTATTTCTCAATCTCTCTTCTAGATAATTTTAGGTTTAATTTTATTCTTTATTTCATCGTTCATTTTTTATTCTAGATCTTATATTTTCATTCCTAATTTTTCATCACAAATCGATCCATCTCCTATTACCGACTTCACACCATTTTTCTCGATCTCATCGCTTCACGTTCTGCCTCACACGACCTTTCAACTCCATTCATGCATGGTGGACGAAGACACAGTTTCGATATCCCATTTCACCAGATCTAAAACCATTCACATTTCTATTTTTATTTCTTGATCAAGTTGTGGTGCTCGATACGTCGTATTTGTTTTATTGCAGATAACATTTTTCTAAAAATTAAAAAAATTCTTTTGTTGGTTTAAAAAAATAATATAATAATAAAAAGGATATTATGCCATTATTATTTTTATAATTGTAAAAAATTAAAATAAAATAAAAATAAGTTGGGGTCAACAACACTCCAACCGTCGTCGTCCATCTCTGCCAGCCGACCATCGCACTTCCACCGTCAACCACCCCAACCGTCAAGAGTTTCTGCCTGCATGAGTGGCAGGAGCCCATCTCTAACTGCCACCACAAGTTTTCCACTGCCAAAGCCCGGCCACCATCTATGTTGATCTCCCCTCCACACCGTCGACCAACGGAGAAGACCTCGCACCCCAATACAGACCTTCCTTCGATGTGCCATCACCGGCATCCATTGCAGCCACTTGCAGCTTGTCATCAACCACCTCTGTCTGGAGCTCGATGCCTTCATCACTCCTCCAACTCCTCCTAATGCACACATCTCCTCCATCGATCGCCAACGACCTTCGCTGTGAGGCCATCCTGCACCGATCTCCATGATCCTACGTGAAGCCATTGCATCATCTTGCGTGGGTTGCGTACGCCTCCGTCTGGAAGGAAGCCACAGTAGCTCGCACCGCTGTCGCCCTTTACCCAATCGTCGTGCCCGTAGATTGCGCGAAAAAGAAAGGAAGAGGGGTGTGCCCCTCCCTTTTAATTTCTGCAAAAAACGAAGAACAAAGAACCCTAAGTCGTATTACTTTTTGGGAAAATATCAAAGACGCCCTCCAAAGTCCTACAATTTGTTTAGAAACCCCATCCAGAGCAAAGCACGTGCAATGCATGTTCAACCTAGGCAATTTGCAAGTACCGCCCTCTTTTTATTTCTTGTATTTTTATGTAAAAACCTTAAACTATTTACAAATAAGTTCCTAAATTTCTTGACTTTGAAATTGCATGTTCTTTTCATTGAAATAAATATTTTTTTGCTCAATAAATTCTAGGAAAAACATGTTATGTACATGACTTGTGCCTCTTCATAGTATAAATTTTTAACTGCATTTTATTTTTATTTTCTATTATTAGAAAAATAAAAAACACAACATTTTTTGTTGTTTGTAATTTGAAAAATAAAAAAATTGAAAATTGTGTCAAAAATTCTAAAAAATTAGATTAGTTTTATATATGTGCATTTTTTTTCTCTGCAAATTTCATGCATTAGTAATTTTTAAAGCTCAAAAAATGCAAAATACTCAATATCTTAAAAAATCATATAAAATTTAGAAAAATAGAAAATAGTGATTTCAATTCTTATTTATAGATAATATCCTTTAGTTTTTAAGAAAAATAATTGCATAATTTTTGCATTTTTTGGTATTTTTAAATTGCAAAACAGTCCTATCTATTCATTGTTTTCATTATTCCTTGTTTTTATCCATTTTAAAAATCCTAAAAAAATAAAAATCTCTGAAAAAATACAAAATATTAAAAAAGCATAACAATACAAAAATATTTTATTTGGATAATTTTGAGCATTTTTGTCATATTTGAAAAATCCAAAAAGACTACATTCCTTTCTTGTATGAATTTGCTTTAAATAAATAAAATAATTATTTTTGAAAATTATAAATTTGCAAAATTAAAATCATAAAAATTTGAAAAACAGAAAATAAAAAATATAAAAATTTTAAAATTTAAAAGATTTAAAAGACAAAAATTCTACAAAAATAAAACATAGTTTGTATTTGAGTTTTCCTACTTTTTTAATTGATTTTATTCAATTATTTGAATAACCCTTGGGATTTGTAGCCTCCTGATGAATCTGAATTTCATCATCTTTATTCTGCCATTTTGGCCTTAAAAACCCTGATAAATGCTTGTAAATACCCTTAATTCCCGCATCTTAGTATTCATGCATGTGTATGTAAATAGTGTACAAAATACAGCTTTTAAAGTCAAAAGTATAGAATAAAGAAAAGAAAAGAAAAGAAATAAAATATTGTAAATACTTTATGACCCGATACCCCGAGACCGAGGCATCTCGATGACTATGTCGACAAGGAATAAAGTAGGAGGAGATAAGGGCCAAAACACAATAAAAATACCTTTTATATCATTCATTCTGAGACCTATTTTTGGTTCCAATTTTTATACTTTAAATAAAGAAACTTTGTACATGAAAGTTGTAGATAATTAAATATAGAAAAATACAAAATTTATTCCACACAAAAATAATGTACATATAAAAAGTTATAGTCTGAATAAGTCTCCAAAATCCCAACTTCCCTGACATGTGTCTCTCAAATAAAAACTCCAAATCTAGAAAATCACATTTAATTGTATATAATTTGAAATAAGCTATTTAATGGATGTGGTTTCGTATTTTGCGGAGCTACGGTTTGAAAGTTGAGTTTTGGACCTTTGTTGTATACTTGTACTGACTAAAATATTCATTTTATTATTTATTCATTATTTTCATAATTTTATATTTTTATAATTTTGAAAATATTATTTATAATATATATGTACATTAAAATCAGAATAAAAACCTAAAGAAAGTACAAAAATAAAATATCTCTGTAAAATACATAGGTATAATACATGTACACATACCCATAGAATTAGTATTTCTATTTTATTAAGTGTACAAAACACTTCAGAAAAATAAAACAAAAATATATTTAAGTATTAAAAATATTTTATAAATTTATAAAATAATAACCAAAAATAATAAGATTAAGTATATAAAATAAAAATAAATTAATAAAATATATAGATATGCATACCGGTATAGGCCTAAAAAGGTAACTTGTATTTTTACACCTCATAAAATAAATAAAAATCGTAATAAAATAATTCATAAAATAATAAATATTTTTTATTTTATACTCTAAAAACAATAAATTCATTTACTATTTTTAAATGAATTTTCAATGAATTTTTACAGGGTTTTTCCTAGTTGGTCCAGGTGGACCAACCAGGTGACAGTCAACGTTGACCCGTCGGTCAACTGGCTGTCCTCCCCGCCTGTTCCCTTGTCAGACCTCATTTTTCACCGGTTTTTGTCGAATTTCCAGCTTGCTCCTTGCACCATTTCGCGCAACTCCCTTCTGGACTTTTGCTTCTCGATCATCCCTCTTTCACGCCCCTTCGATTTTTCGGGGAATGGATCATTGATCCTCCCATTCTCCCTCGATCTATGGAGCTCAGTCGTCAACCCCTTATATTGTGCCCCGACTTGCCCATTCGAATTTGAACCTTTTTTTTTTGCTAGCAAACCTCCTCCCTTTGGCGCTCTCCGGGTAGCTGGAGGTGAGAGCTCCGCAACCTTAGCGTCAGGCGAGTCGAGGAGGCCTTGAGGCGGCTCCACCACCTCCGGGGAACTCCCTTGCCGTCGAGGTCCTTCCTCAGGCATACCACCTTTAAGGTCTTCTCTTTTCTTCAATTTTATTTGCACTTTTTATTTCCTGTAGCTTTAGGATCATATCCCCCCGATTATCTTCTCGATTCGACCATTCAAGCACTCAAACCGAGCCCTCGTCAGAGTGGCTCCGATCACCATATCGCACCACCATTCCACGTCACTTTTCCCGCCATCGCGGGGTCCGGGCACTTTGCCTGGACCCTCTAATCCCTTTTTCAGGCTTGCATGCGTTGAAGAGCACCTGGAGCTCATTTTGAGATTCGCTGGAGATAAGAGGAGCCACCCAGCTCCGCCTTGCATTCCTGCGAGCTCCAGCCCACGCCGGAGTATTTTGGAGCCCCTAGGAGATAGATGACCTTCCCAGGAGTCCGCTGGCCAATTTTGGAAATCGAAGAACACCGGAGGACGGAGCTCGAGCTCGGGGAAGCTCGCCTCGCCGGCGTTGCTTCCTTGTTCTTGCTCCGCCCCCCAGCGCCGTTGGAACTTGGTCGCCTCCCAGATTGCACGCCAGCCATTAGATCTTTCCGAACCGCCACTGTCTGATTTGTCAAGGAGATCTAATCAAGGTCGTTCGCTGTGAACAGTCATCGGCCGCCCGTTCTATGCCACTTGTCAAGTAAACTTTCCAGCACCGTCGGATCACCAGTCGTGGGGTATTTTGCACCTAAGCCCTCGCCATTTTGTGTATTTAATTATTAGTATTTAAACTTTCATCTGTAGTGTAAAAAAGTTTCTAATATTTGCATCCAGACCCCTAGGCTTTTAATATTTGTATTTAGGTCATGTCCACGTCACCTCATGTAACCCGTGCACGTGGGGTGGTGGGAATTTTGCAAGGACCCCATGAGATTTTCTTTATTTCACTTTAGTCCAGGAAAAGTCTTAGTAAGTGTAATATTTTTGGTAAAATTGATGTTAAGCCCGCGGGTTTTTGTTAATTGCACTTAGGTCTTCCCCAGTTGCGTGCATACCACGTGTGGGGGTTGGGATATTTGTGCTTATGCCCCTGCGGGTGTTGGAATTTGTATTTGGTCCTGGATTTTTGTAAGTTAGTTATATATTTTTGAGGTAAAATTGCATATTGGCCCTTGGATTTCTGAATATTAACATATATGCCCTTGCTAGTAGTGTAGTTTCTCTTTGTTGTCCCTATCTATTTCATGCATCTATAAATCCCTAAAAATCCATAAAAAATAACATACATTCATGTTGCATTTTGCTTGCACGCTATATTTTTTCTTTGTATTTTTATTACATTTTACGATTTCTAAAAATTCAAAAACATGCATTTTCAGCACTATTTGCATTAGAAAATACATAAAAATTATAAAAGTTTTTGAAAAAATATAAAAAATTATATTTTTGATTGTTTTCTGGTGTTTTAACTTCAGTCCAAAAATCATTAAAAATTTCAAAAGAAAACTCCTAAAAATTACAAAATCCCTAAAATTTTCATAAAAATCTTAAAAATTCCAGAAAAATCATAAAAATACAAATTTTGTTTCTGAATTTTCTCTGTTCTATTATCGTTATTTTAAAATTAATTTGAGGAGTTTTGGAATCCGTTTGATATTTTCATCCTCATTTTAATTTCGATCAGCAACTTAATTTACTATTTTCTAGTATTTTTGCCTTTGAAGATACCAAAAAATTAAGCAAATTATAGAAAAAGAACAAAAACATTATAGAAATATAAAAACCCCAAAAAGAGTTTATTTCCTGGTTCTTGCTTGTTTGTGCTTATTTTTCTCTATATATTATATCTCATTTTCCTTCTTTATATAAATATATTCTATTAAAAGAAAAGAAAATATAAAAACATAAAATATAAAAAGAAAATACAAAATCAGTAAATTAAAAATCAAAATACAAAATTATAAAATCAAAAATCAAAAAATATATAAAATTAAAAACCCACAAAAATAGCACAATTGTAGGCATTTGTTCACTTTCACATTTTTTAGCATTATTGCCTTAATCTATCTTACTTGCTCCCTGAGTTCGACAATCTACACATACTTGCACCAATACACACTTATTGTAGAGTTATAATAAATTTTAACTCCACATTTGCTTCTTATTGTTTGATTGTTATTGTGGGTTAATTGTTGACTTAGCCGGGATTTATAGAGGGCCGCCACAGCGACTTTGTCTCCGCCTTGTGAGAGACATTTAGACCCTTGTATTTTTCGGTTAATCACCTCCTTGAATTTGATTCTGTTAGCTATACATGTAATTTAAGTAGAAAAAAATCTCTCACTACACATTCGTGTAATTAATTTTAGCTTGAGAATAAAAATGAATTTTTTTGTTATGGGATCTTTGGGTTGCAACGACATTGCACATTTATATTTTCATAAATAAAAAAACCCTTTAAAAATTCCCAATCAACACCTACCACCACCAACAATACTACCAACATCCACAGCTCCCGTAGATTGTCGAAACTTCAGAGGCCTCTTTTGTCTAAATAGATTAAAAATATGAACGAGATGAGCCAGAAGATAGATGACCTCACTACCACAAAGACAACATTCTAGTGCAAGTTGAGGTGAAACCCAACAACTTTCGAAGAAAGGAGCAGGTAGTCTATAGTACCAAACCACCTCTCGAGTCAGGTATAAATTCTTTTATGTTATCTAATGTTAATCTCAAGAGTGGTAGGACACTATAATTGACAACTGCACATAAGGGGAAGAATAAAGCTTCTATTGAAGAGTCGTCGCCACTAGTTGATGTGATATTGAGTTCTGAATCCAATGAGGAAGGAGGAGAAGCATACCCCCAGAAAAAACAAAAAAAATGAAGAAATTAAAAAAGAACCAATCAATAACAACTGAGGCTGATTTGATACAACCACGGAAATGCCAACATCAGCAGCCAATCTCGTACAAGACAACATGACTGAATTTTCTGCTTCTATTTTCCCTTTTGTTGAGGATAATTGTACCATGCTCAATCATCCACTTGTACAAAGAACACTTTTTGAATTAAAATGATGATTTTGATGAAACTCACATTCCATTTCCTAATGCCTTGAAAAAAACAAAAAAAAAATGAAAACATCTTTGTATGATCCTAACATCATGGAATCATACAAAATATAATGTTGAACATGTCATTGCTCAATGCCATGGAGTACACGATTGTGATGAAGAAAGTATTAAAAGAGTTGTGCACATCTGAGTGTCACAGAGGAGGATTCGAGAAACCTATCAAGCACATGTTGACCATGGAGACTGTTCATATTATCAGCACCCTCTGAGCAAATAGTACATGTGAGTGCCTCTTATTAGATTTGAGATGTTTAACCAAGAGTTTGAAAGAATACTTTTTGACAGCAGATCATCTATCAATCTGATGCATACGTCACTACTCAAATAATTTAGGTTAGGAATTCTGAAATCAACAAGAATGATTCTGCAATTCGCAGACACATCGATGAAGTTGCTAATGGGCATTTCAGAGGATGTCATTGTCACAATTAAAGGGATCAAGTTCCATGTGGACTTCATTATTTTAGATATGGACATCTTGACTCCCTTACTTCATATTCTCATAATATTGGGATGGTCATTCCTTAGAACATCCAAAGTAGTGGTTGACTATAGCACCGTAAAGATCACCTTTCACTCAATCAGTGACAAGGTTCTAATTGACACAATCCAAGCATCAAGGCTCGTAGAGGCCATGTTAGTTGAGAGTGATTAGATTACGAAAGAGACAGAAGATTGTGATTTTCTAGTAGAAATCAGAGACAACGTTATTCTTGGATGTTAATGAAACAAAGGAATTCCTCTCTAAGGAGGAATACCTGGAAAGAATAGTCGAATTTGCCCAAGTCCTTGAGGATGAGGTCTTTGTCAATGAGTTAACTAAGGTGAATGAATACAATCCATTATTGTCAAAGCAAGACGAACTCCTTGCATATCTTTTTAATGCCTTATGTTCTGGGCCAGAAACTCTCAAGGTGGACAACATACAATCAATAGAGCTAACACTAATCACAGTTGTTGAAGCCATCGCAGAGCTAATTTAGACGTCTCCAGAGCTGAAATCATTACCTTCATCGGTGAAGTACACCTTCCTTATGGGTGAGCATAATATGTACTCAATCATCATCAATTCCAAGCTGATCGAGGACCAGGAATCTTGCTTGCTCGAAGGTCTAGAAAGAAACTGCAAGCCAATTTTTTATAAGATTTCAGATCTCCATATGATAAACCCTTCATTGTGCTCGCACCATGTTTACTTGAAAGAAAATAGTAGGCCATCATGTGGATTTCAGTGCCTGTTGAACCCAAATCTCCATGAGGTCATGATGAAAGAAATCACAAAGTGGTGCGATGCATGTTTTATCTATCCCATCTCAGACTCAAAATGGGTAAGTCTGTTACATGTGGTCCCTAAGAAATCTGGAATTACTATTTTAATGAACGAAAAAGGAGAGGAGATTCTGACCAAAGTACCTACCTCTTGGCACGTCGGTGTGGATTACAGATGCCTAAACCTAGTCACCAAGAAAAACTATTTCCCTTTGCCCTTCATTAATCAGATAGTCGAAAGACTCACTGCAAAGGAATACTTATGTTTCTTGGATGGGTACTTTGGATACAATCAAGTTGCTATAGCCCCTGAATACCAAGAGAAGACCACTTTCACTTGTCCATTTGGGAGATACACTTTAGATGCATGTTGTTCGAACTGTGTAATTCCCCTGCTACATTTTAGAGATGTATGTTTTCTATATTTCTGACATGTATGCAGTTTTCTTGAGGTATTCATGGATGAAATTTTGGTCAACGGAGATAACTTTAATCAATGCTCATATCTAGAACAAGTATTTCAGCGATGTTGCGAAGTCAATTTGGTTCTCTCATGTGAGAAGAGTGACTTTATGGTGACTAAGGGAATTGTGTTGGGTCACATCGTCTCCAAGCGAGGCATGGAGGTTGACTTGGCCAAGGTGAAAGCAATATCAAAACTTGAGCCATCTACTACATTGAATCAGTCAAGTCATTTTTGGGGCATGTTGGTTTTTTCTGAAGGTTCATCAAAGATTTTATCAAGATTAACGGACAATTGACAGAGATTCTAGGCAAGGACATCAAATTTATTGTATATGATAGAGTGAACCATGCCTTTGATTAGTTGAAAGGAATAATCACCTAGGCTCCTGTCCTACAACCATAGGATTGATCTTTACCTTTCGAGATCATGATGGATGCATTTGAATATTCCATTGGGGCTATGTTAGGACAATGATGGGATGGATGGTCATTTGATATTCACTATGCTAGTAGAACTCTGGATGAAGGCAAGAGGAATTACACCATTATATAAAAAGAACTTCTAGCAGTAGTATTTTGCGTTGGAAAAATTCAGGTCCCATTTGCTTGGCTCAAAAGTGATTGTGTACACTAACCATTCCTCCACATGATACTTACATAACAAGAAGGATCTAAAGTCTCGTTTACTTCCATGGATCCTTATACTCTAGGAGTTTGTTTGAAAATACGAGATAAACTTGAAGTTAAGAATGTTTTGCCAAATCACCTTTCTAGAATTATTGAGCTAGATACTCTTGAGTAGCACATCATTCCAATCACTAAAACCTTCCCAAACGAAGAGATATTGTCATTCACCTCTCTCCCTTGGTACACTTATATTGTGAACTACCTTTTCTTCTAGTAAGTTCCACGAGATTGGTCAAAGATGAAGTGGACAAGTTTATGTCTGACATACATTTTTACTAATGGGAGGATCCATACTTGTTTCGTGAAGATGCATATTATATCTGACGAAGGTTCATTCTTGAAGAATAGTATGCAAGTTTCCTTAATCATTGTCATAAGTTAGAATCTGGAGGATACCATTTTAGAAGGAGGATAGTAGCAAAAGTTCTTCAATGCGGCCTTTGGTGGCTAACTCTTTTTAAAGATGCTACCAAATATGTCAAGGGTTACACTGACTACCAAAAAATGGACGGCACTATTAGTTCCTGAGATACCATGCCTCTCAAGTATATTCAAATCTCATATGTCTTTGATGCATGGGGTATCGATTTCATGGGCTAATTTTCGAACAACTAGGTTTTTGAGTACATCTTGCTAGCTGTCGATTACGTAAGTAGATGGGATTAGGTTGTCCCCGCTTAAACCATTGATAGTCGAATTGTCTGTCGATTCCTAAAAATAACATCATTTCACGGTTTAGGATTCAAAGATTTTGTTATCAGATGGGAATATCCACTTTATAAACAGAGAAGTGAAGATGTTGACAAAGGAGTACAACATCGAACATCGTGTCGCATCTTCCTAACACCCATAGACTAATGGACTTTCATAGTGTTCAAATAGGGTGATCAAAATAAATTTGTAGAAACTTGTGCATCCTGATAGAAAGAACTAGTCGCAATTGCTCTACTTAGCTCTTTGGGTTTATCATGCACAAGTCTCCATTAGCATCTCTCCCTACCGCTTAGTGTATGGCAAGCCATGCCATTGGCCCATAGAGCTCATTCATAAACCCTTATGGGAGGTTAGTGTATGTAAACTAGACATAGGGAAAACCAGCATGAATAAAAAGATTGACCTAGACAGACTATTGGAATTTCGAGACTTTGTGTATGACAACAACCTTATGTATAAAGAAAAGGTCAAGCGATGGAATGATATACATAACCGAAGAAAAACCTATGAGCTGAATTAGAAGGTGTGGTTGTTTGACACGAAGTTAATACTATTTCCATGCATTGAAAACCAAATGGTCTGAAACTTTCATCGTAAGAAATTTGCATGACAACGGTAGCATTGTCATATAAGGCTTGTCATCTAAAGCAGAACCTTTTGTAGTCAGTGGACAATTGTGCGTGACAATATTTTTCCATTTCATTGCATGAGCAATTTTCTAAATGATGTTGACAATTGAATAAAGTCTAAATAAAATCTGATGATTGGAGCTTGGTATGAATCTTAATCTACTTAATTTAGAGGAACCTATTAAGGACTATAATTGGAACGATTCAAGTCGCTTTGACTTAATTCTTTAGGTTTCATGATACTATGTTCATGACTCAATTCAATGTGGTTACCTAGAACCTTTTATGTCATCCGTACAACTCTTGAGACAATGGCTTGACTTGAGACCTCGCACTTAACACATAGCTCAACCAAGATGGATTGTTGAAAGATCTGGGAGTCTAAGTTGGAAAGATACTAGGCCACTTCATCAAGGGCGGCTTAGGAACCATTCTTGGGGACTACCAAAAGCGATACTTTAACTCTTTATCCTTTTGGTAGCATGGACATCTAATGATTACAATGGATTGAAATAAATCTTTGGTTGAGGAATGGTCTACTAGCACAATTCTTCCAAGACCCAAAAACATGAATGAAACAAAAGATTCTATATCTGTTGTAAATGCAATACAATGCAAAATAAAGAAATACTCAAAGAAGCCTATACCAAAAATTCCAAACATTTTGAACTTCTAGAAAAATCCCACTTATTAGTGAATACTTGGTTGCACTGACCAAACTTCACAAGGAAATATGACTACACTGGTCAGTTTCTACTTCTTTTCCCTTTCTTCTAGCTTCTCCCTAAGTCATTGTGCACTAACACATACCTAAACTCAGAAGGAAATATTCATCTCCTTGAAGACAAGTTACCAGATGAAGAGATGACTGGATAGTTTAAAAATTTATCTGGGAAGACCTAACTCTAATAATACACATGGTACATGTCATTTCAAGGTTACATGAGTGTATGTTCGAATGGATAGTTTTGACCAGACTATTGAGTTGAAATGAATAGAGGAGCATAGAACCTTAGGGCTTTTGATTCACAATTCCTAACCTAGACATGGTTCCCAACACACTAATAATCCAAAAGTTTTAACTGAGCTCCAAACTTTAATTTTGTAAAGACAAGTTTAAAAGTCTTAATCATTCTACCTTATTTAGTTTCCTTTTTCTTAAGTTTCTCTTTTGTATCACTTATTCTCCTAATAAGTGTTTGCTAGGGACTAGCAAAGGTAAGTATAGGGGTGATGAATACCCATTCATTCACCTTTATTCCTTTATTTTATCTTTAAATCCCTAGATAAATGCATGTAAAAATATCTAACTTGTACAGATTAACAAACTGACCGTTGACTATAAATAGTGATTAAATACCCATATTTAAATATAGAATAAATGAATAAAGAAAATAAAAATAAAAGAAGTATTGTAAATATTTATTGACCATAAACTCCGAGACTAAGTCAATATTGACTTGGTAGACAGAGAATAAAATAGGGGAGATAAGGGTAGAGAAATACAAACAAAGTAACATGGACACATAAAAACCATAGGTGTCCAATACCCTACACATATAGACAAACTTACACTAATTTATACACACTCTTACAAATTTTAAATAAAGATATTTTCAACATAAAATATATACACAGAAATACATAGAAAAATACAAAAATAATTGCAAACTAAAATGATGTACACAATGATTGGGACACACAGATGAAAAAGCCACAAATAGAAATTCATTGATCAAATCCTCTATATGAACTTAAAATTCAGCAAACTCACCTTTATCATTTTCAAAAATTAAATTATCTATTTAATAAAAGTGGATTTCATAAAAATGGAGTTAAGATATAAAAGTTGGCCTTTTGGACCCAATTATACTATATATATTCTATTCATTTAATTTATTCTTTCTTTTTTACTCTTTTTATATTTTTAAATACTTGTAAACATTCTTAAAAAAATACTAGAAATAAAAAGATAAAACAAAGTCATGAAAAATGCATAAATTAAATAATGAAATAAGAGATGTAGGTATACTATGCCTATAATGTACATACCCATAATTAATTAAGTATATAAATAAAGTCATAAAAATGAAATAAAAATATATAAATATATATAACTATATTATAAATATATAAATTATGTATATAATAATATATAAAATACAAAATAAAAATAAAATACACAATACATAGTTATTTATAAATATAAATACACTTGTAAGAATTAACACATAATAAACAAGTACATAAAAGTAAATAAAATCACCTATAAATAATACATAAAATAGGAAACAACTTTCATGCTTTAAGTTTTATTTAATAAAATCATTTGATATTTATTTCCTTTTATTCCTATATTTATTTCTATTTTGTCTTTTTGCAGATGACATAAACCAATGAGGAGGTGGCGTCAGTTGACCTAGGTCAACTGATCCACCCTCTCTTGGAACGGTCTATCATGTATTCTTTGCTCTTTTAGCCGAATTTTGGGGCTTGAATGAAGTCGGTTCTCTGCTTGAATCCTTCATGAAATTTCTTTACAGATGCATAAACCTTCCACTGAATCAAAGAGAGACCCAAGTCAACCTTGGTTCACGTAAAAACCCTAATTGAAGATCCTCACTTGCACAACCTTGTATATAATATATCCTATGCCAATTGTGAAATTGAATCCTTCCAATCCAACTTTTCTCCCCAAAAATCATTGTTGGAGCTTTCCCTTTATGACAATAAATGGAGTTTCCTGATTGGCGGCGTGATGGAAGGGTAGAGGAGGCGATTCAACCATCGCTAGAGACCTCTCCTGGTGGTTCTGCTCCTGCCCCCCAACAGGAAGGTGATATTCTCATTTCTTTGCTTTTTCAATTACTAAGAGTATCAGTAATTTAGGGTCTCATTTTATTTCACTTGAGTTAGTCTCTTTTATCGTAAAATCCAAGATTGTAGTTCACCGGAGCTACGAGCTCTGGTGTCTGTTCACCTAATTTTTGACTGTTGACCAACCGTTGACCACCTCCACATCTTTGCCTTTTCATTCTATGTCACCTTGACCCATCATCCACCTCTGATATTGCACAGATTATGGAGATCATGATTTTATACCAGCTCTCATTGAAGCACATCTGCCAAACTCATTTCCCCTTCTTCTTTAGCATATAATGGGTCGAGGAGTATCACCTTTGACCTAGGAGTTTTCCTATGCAGGATAGGACTGAAGATAACCCCTTGCAGGGCATGATTGATCCCTAAGTAGGAGCTCCAGGTCGTTGAGCTTCATTGAGCTTCCAGACCTCCACCGTTGAGGTCTGGACATAGTTGAGACCTCAGACCATTACATATTTGGCCAAGGATCGCTTTGAGTGCCCCAGAAGCTAGAGAAACCCCAGGAATCAGAGGTTATTATGGATCAAAGCTCACCCAAGAGGTGCTTCTTCACGGTTTGTCCAGACCCTCTCCTAGTCGTTGGATAAAGAATAAGAGCCCAGGTATACAATTGTCGTTGGATTGATTAAGCCAGCACCGTCAGATCAAGCACTGAGATCTAATCTCAGTTGCTCCTTAGCAAAGCGTCATCCACCATCCTGTGATCATTACATAGATAAGTGGATTCCTCACTCCCTTCATTTACTTTATAAATTTTTATCTGCATTTGTAGCTTTTGCAATATTTACACTAAGGATCCTAAGTTTCTTGTCATTATAACTTTAGTCCATTCCACGTCATCTCACGTGTTTGTGTGTGCGGACGGGGGGATTTTAGGTGGACCTCCTTTGGGTATTGTGTTATCATTTGCTCCTAAAACTTTTAAATAAGTTGAAATATTTTTGGTAATTTTTCATACTTGGTCATGTTGTTTCGTTTATTTATATTTATACCCTGGCTAGCGTGGAATATATTTTATTATCTGAGAAAATCTCATGGATGCCCTTGGACTTTGCTAATGTTTTATTAAATGCTCTGAAACTTCTCCAATATTGCAACTAGGTCCTCCTATTGTATATTTAATTTCGTACTTGTAATTTAATTATTAATATCAATTGGCACAATTATAGGAAATTTATCTTAAGTGCCTAAAATCATATATGATAGCATATAATTTTCGCAACGTAATTAAAATTATATATTATTTTTAAAAAAACTCAAAAAAAAACATTACATATTTTCTTGCTTAGCATTCAAATATCCATTAAAATCACAAAATCTTTTAATTTTTTTAAAAATCATACATGTTTATTTAGTTATATTTTAACTTCTGATCAAACATTTTTGCAAAATATTAAGAAAAATAATTTAAAATCAAAAACACAGAAAACCATAGAAAAATAAAAAATCACAAAAATATGTTTTAAGTTCTGTTTTTTATATTAGATAATATTGAGGAAATTTGAAATTGATCTAATATAATTTGAGAGGTATTTATTAAACCCATTTCATGATTTTGTATTTTTCTTAATTTTATGAATTTCCTTATTTAAAAATCCATAAAAGTTTTCAAAAAAATATCCAAAAATTATCTAAAATAAATACAATTTTATTGAAAACCCCTAAAAATATTTTATTTCTGAATTTTTAGTTTATTTACTATATTTTAAAATCCAAAAACATTTATTTTCTATTCATATTCTATATACTATATATTTATATTATCCTATATTTTTAAAATTAAATTAATAATTTGAAAATTAAAAATATTAGGAAAAAGTTAAACATAAAAACATTTAAAATTTAAAAATTTAAAAAATCCCGAAGTTATTTATTCATTTTTCCACTCTACCTCATGCGCTTCTTTGTGGTTCGACCCTACTACTTGTCACTATACACATCTTTGTAGTGTATAATAAATTTTAGCTCACATATTTTATTGCTTAATCATTCTAACGGGTATGTTGTTGATATTGTCAATTGGGTTTGGGTACTTAGAGATGAGACAGGTGTCGTTACAACAATTGTTGAATCCGCCTTATCAAACATTGCAGTCCCTCCAAGACCGAAATTAGTATCCCAATTTTTGTACTTTCCAGTATCAGATATTCGAATTAACATTTCAAATTCGCTCCTCGATGATACATATGGTAGCTATTATTAGCAAGAGTTTTGAAAGGCAATCCATTGTTAGGCCACCGAGCAAGATTTTTAAAAGCCAGTACACTTTCAGACCACTACACTTCGACGATACAAAATACAATAATTGGAAGATAAGAATGTAAACCTTCTTAGAATTTATTGATATCAATGTTTGGAATATCATAGGGACTGAGTACGTAAGACCAGTTTCTAGAAGCATTTTATCTGACATTGATAAAAAAAGAAAGCATCTTACAACTCCAATGCAATGAATACAATCTTCAGTGTGATCATAGTTGATGAGATAAATCAAGTCTCATCTTGTAAGATCATATATATATATATATATGAGGTATGGAACAAGTTCATCATCACTTATGAAGGAACACCGAAGTTTCAAGAATTACAAGTTGGTCTACAAAAACAAAGATATGAACTGTTCAAGATGGAAAGTGGAGAGTAGATCCGCGGCATGTACACAAGGATCTCAATGATAAAACAGGAATCTCAAGATTGAGATCAGATAGCCAGAACAGGGAAAAAGATACTAAGATTTCTTATACTTATATGTAGTACAACAACTAATGCATCAAAGAAGCTAATGACATCAACACCCTTTGTGTTGACTAGCTCATGGGAAAACTCTTATCCTGTGAAGTCCATAATACTCAAACAAATGAGGTAGGAGATGAAGACAAGAAGAAGCAAGGTTTCACACTTCAGGCCATAAATCAACTTCATAGGACATCTCAGATGAAGACATGGCTATGCTCACTGAGAAGTTCATCAAGAGAAGCAACATGAATAAAGGAAGCAATCTCGAGTACTTCAACTGCAAGAAGGGACAATTCAAGAAAGACTATCCCCATCTCAAGAGAAGTAGTACTCAAGAACTAAGAAGCCATGATTCAATCAAAGCGAAGAAATTTGCAAAATGAAGAAAGGAGGAAAGGTCACCAACACCTTGGAAAGTATACTAAGAGGAAAGCTTTCTAAGAAACTTAGTACTCTTCCCACTCCAACTCCTACACATTAACATCTTATAGGAGAAAATCAAATGACTCCAACAAAGAAAAAGACTTTCTTGGGCTCATGTCTCAAGACAATGAAGAGGCAACTTTCAAATAACCTCTTTTGAATAATTACATGAAGTTGTTATTGAATTACTTAGCCTAGTTGTAAAGTTGAAAGGAGAAAACAAAGTGCTAAAAACAACTACATTCACGACCCTAGAAGATCATTCAAAGGAGACTATCTATTTGAATGATTACTAGAGAATTCATATATAGATTGTCTCTTTCTATGAATAAGCACGAAACTGAAATTAAACTGCTCAAGACTTTCATAGATGACTTAGAAAGCCATTGCAAGTAAGCTTAAACAAAACACACACTAATTAATGATCCAGCAAAGTTTAGTAAGGGAAAGGATAACATAGATTAATTATTAGGGGGTAACTACCAAACTAGAAATAAGTATGGGATCAGGATACAACCCAGAAAAAAAGGAGTAGTTTTATGTCTGCTAAGATCACTAAGCTTGCTTTACCTATTAGGAAAATTCAAAGTTAGGTTAAAGCCAAGAAGTGAATGGAACTAAGGATAATCCGAGGAACCATCCTAACCCTCCAAGAACCCTCAAGCAATGGGTGCTAAAGAAACTTGTTAATTATTTTACAAAACAAAGGGTTTATTATAGATAACCAATTCATGTCGATTTCTGACCAGATCGTATTTCATAAGAAATCAAGTGAGACCGTACCGCCAAGTAGATCAAGGACAATGCATGCTCACGACACATGACTAGAGACAAGGGTATCTTGCTTAACAAAAAAACCAAAGCTGGTTGGACTGTCACTTTTGGCAACATCTACAAAGGTTTGATAATTGGCAAAGGTATAATCGAAAACCTTTTAATTTTATTAATCATTCTTGTTGACTGTTTGAAACACAATCTTTTAAGTGTGTCTTAGATTTACAATAAGTGTTTTGAAGTAGTGTTTTCTTCTTCTATTTTTGAAGTTCTTAAGGAAGACACGGTAGACTTGTTGATTAAGGGAGATAGGCACAAAAGCATATACATACTTAAATTCAATGAGTGTTTATCGCTAGATTGTCTTTTGGCAGTACAAGAATAAACTTAATCTTGCATAAAAGATTAGGACACATTCATATGAAATTAGTCCATAGGATCAACAAACTTGTCTCAGTTAAATACCTACCTAAACTATTGTATAAGAAGGTAAGCATGTGTTCAACATGTGAACTAGGAAAACTCCATAGAAAACCCTTGAAGTCTAAAAATAACATTAGCTTAGCCTACCCTTTATAGCTCTCACACTTGGATAATTTTAGACCCATGAATTTCGATGTTTAAGTGATTGTCACTATTGTTTTGTTATAGTAGATGATTACTCATGTTATACGTGGGTTCTGTTTATTTCTTCCAAAGACTTCGCTTTTCTTCCAAGGACTTACTTTTCTCTGAATTCGAGAAGCTAGTCATAACAATAAGTAACTACCATCATTTAGTTAAGAAGTGATAATAGTGGAGAGTTCGAGAATGAGAATTTTCTGAATACTATGCTAAGATTGGGGACAAGCATGAGTTTTCTGCTCCCATAATATCAACTTATAACGATGTAGTAGAATGGAAAAATGCACTCTTCATGAATGCACCCGTACAATGCCATGTGAATCTGATCATCTTAGATAGTTTTAGGGTAGAGGTTGTAAATACAACCTTCTATGTCTTAAACATGACTTTGATCCGATCAAAATTAAAGAAGATACCTTTTGATCTCTATTTCAGAATATCACCAAGGATTTGTTAATTCTATAGTTTTGGAAGTAGATGTTATGTTCTTTACACTATGGTTAACCTTGACTAGTTGGATCCAAGAAGAGAAGAAGGAATATTCTTGGGTTATTCTTTAGGAAGCAAAGCTTACATGCTATTCATTGATATTACAAAGACTGTTGTGGAAGCAGTTGATGTTTCTCCTGTTGAGAACTTTGGTTACTCTCCTCAGCTTCAAGAATTAGAATTTAATAAAGATGCTCAAGTACATCATTCTAGCATCCCTTAGAATAATGATTCTCATAGGTTGCTTAAGGATTTTATCTTTGTTAGAGATCATCCAAACGATTTGATGATTGGGTACTGATGAATCACTAAATGCATAGATTAATTTGTATCCATTGTAGCACGAGCACTTGGTGGATCATGTAGAACCAAATAAAAGATCTCTATGAGGAGGATTAAACTTGAATTTATAAACCTGGGAAGTACATGGTTGAATACAAGGATGCGAGCAATAAGATGGTTAATTTTAAGTGTCAAATATTTATATAGTAATTTATACGAAGATTATAATGACCAGATGCACAAATCACAAACTAAGTAGATTTCTCAACACATTTTTATGCAATTAAATCACATGAAGACAAAGATGCACAGACAATACAATTATGAATATCACATTAACAATAGACTTACAACAAAATACTTGTTCTAACAACAAAAACTCCTTGAATTTATTTAATATTAATTAAAGCATGAATTAGGCAAAAGGTGATATAAGTCTCAAAAGCATTCAATAGTAAATTAAATTTTAATTTGACTAAGATGCTTTATTAATTCACAAGTAATTCTTAATGCTAATAATAAAAATAACTAGAATTAAGTTACTAAGATTTAATCCGCAAGTCAAGTTCAATTTCTCACAATAAGTCCTTTTTCAATTTTATTTAAGGATCTAACTAATCTCTTAGATAGAGGAATAATTTAGACATGATTTTTAAATCAAAATTCACAAACGATCATGCCAAAATAAAGAGCATCAAAAGAGCTTTCAAATGAGACCAAAATCACTCCATTTGGATTTAATGTTGAAAGATATTCAATAAACAATTCAAAGCGCATTTTTGAAATAAAAACAACAAGTTTTTATAACAAAACATGACATATATGACTAAAATGTAATTAAAATAAATCATCGGGTTGAAATGTAAATTACACAAAAGGCGGATGGTCTTATCTGTAAATAAGGGAAATACGAGGATCCGTGCTGCAAAATACCATGTGCACACTACACATGACCCATCTAGGCTCAGGAAGGGAGGCTTGGTCCACGTGGAGGCTCGGATGTAGGCTCGAGATACGAACCTAAGGGAGGAAATGTTGCATTGGGCAAGTAACACGGTGCACTCCAGACCGTCAAATCTTGCCCAATTTGGGGAGATCAATGGCTACTACTCCTCGTGTGTTCTTTGACTCCGCTGCGAGCGGTGACGCTCGCATTGGGCTGCAGTAAATGTTGCAGCGCTCCTCTGTCGCTCCTTGTGTACTACAAAGTGCCAAACACCAAGCTAAAGGCTTGGCAAAGATTACTATGCGATGAAGATTATCCAGAGGTATAAAGATGCTCTAATTGATATATAATAATCAAAGGAAGGATGCTTTAACAGAGCTGGTCTTTGACTTCTGGCCGTTGAAGCCTTTCGGTCATGCATTAGTACATATATCCAAATCACATGCGACTTATTTAAGGAAATAATGAGGCGAAATGGAAGGCTTCATGAAAATGAAGGATTGCGCCTTAAATAAGTTCCAGACTTAGATAATGTCTGGAATGAATCAAAATGAACACGACTATGGAGAAATTGAAGGATTCACTAGGATGTAACAGAGAAATTGAAGGATTCACTAGGATGTAACGTGTGAATAGCGGAAGATGAGCTATGAAAATCAGAAGATCCGGTGAATATGTAGGCATGCACACAATCTAAGATAAATAAGCTATCAGTGAATGAAGAGAAGATCGATTGAGTGGTTACTTTACAGATGGAGTTGGAGTCGATGATTTGAAGAAGAATGAGGATGGTTCAACCTTTGAAGAGGTCCAAAACGTCCTTAGGTCTTCGCTCGATACTTCAGCAGGAAGTAGAGCTCGAGAAGCTCTGATAAGAGGGCTACAACATGGCTTCAGGTGGCTAAGGATCTCACCAGAGATACACTCTGTCTATGCTCTCTCTCTCTCTATCTATCTATCTCTATCACAGATGGAGAAGGGGAGATTGGAGTTTCCTCGCGTGAAGGGGATTGCGGTTGATGGAGATGGAGGAGGGGTTTTTAGGAGGAGATGGTTTAGTGGTTCTCGATCAAATATGGTGGTTTCAACCACCACCCATGTGGAGATGAAAGATAATGAAGGGGAGTTAAGGATCTATTGTGAGGTAGGGTTGAACGATGAAGCATTTGGTGGTGATTTCGAGGAAAGATGATGTAAGTGGCGGTTGGAGGAAAATGGAGAAGTTACGGCCGGTGAAGGGATGCGATGTATGAAGGATATGTACAGGAGGTTGACGATGGATGAGAACCATTGGATCAGGATCCAACAGTCAAGAATCGACAACTAGGAAGCGGCGTGGATCTTTTTGATCGAAAAGATCAAACGATCCATTTCTAGGTGCCAATAGATGGACGGGATGAAAAGGTAGGGCGATCGGATAGTCAAGAGCTGGGTACGGGTGGAGACAATGGAAGCATGCCATGTGGGAAGCCTATAAGGTTCCACACGGCTTGCTGGGAAAATCCAGATATCAATAAATACGAATTAAAATAAAAAAGAATTAGTTAAAGGAGAATTATAAAAAAGTGGTAAATATAAAAGTTGTAGATCATGATGAGATCTACAATTTCATGTAGAATTCAATAAGATAAGAGGACATTTGTACATAGATAAAAATTAAATACTTATTAAAATAATATAAAACAAAATTATTTTAGTTTCCTTTTGTTATTTTTAGTGTTTTTATTTTATTTCATGTTAACTTATTTATGTACAATGTTACACTAATTTTTATTTTATTTTTAATAATAAATACATAAAATAATAGAACAATAATAGGATTATATATCGTGTCAATTATTTACAGCATAAAAATTACTAATTAGAGTTAATTGTCGATGAATATTGTTGATTTACTTAAGTAAAAAAGGTAAATATATTAAATAATGTAGATACATATGTGATTTATCACCCCCTATACTTAAGCTAAGCTCGTCCTCAAGCTAATAAATAAAGAATTAATTGGAGACTTAGCTTAATTAGTAAGAATGCTAACATGTGCATGTGAGTATACAAGGTTTGATCATATCTAGAACAATAAGTTTTAGGAATCCTAAGACTCTAAGTTGATCCAAGTATTAATCAAAAGGAATTCAACTCCTCTAATTATCAAACTCTCAAGATACATTCATACACACACACACATGCATGCATGCATGCATGCATGCATGCATGCATACATACATACAGGCACACACACATAAGAAGTTTGTCTTAGTGTTGACTACATCTATAAGAGTAGAGTCAAAATTTCACCAAAAGTTCCAATCTCATAAGCTTCCCTATGGACCCAATCCTCAATACTAGGGAATAAATCTAGTTTTGCTTCACTCCACCGTCTCTTTAGTTTGTTAGACTTCAAAGGTATAGATGGAAGGCCATATTATGGAGGATATAGGATTCTGCATTTATTTTCTCTTCCTCTCATTAAAATAGGATTCTATCTAGTTCCAATACTCAACACATTTTTTATTTTTATTTTGTCAATCAATGTGTCTATCAAAAGAGATTGAGTCGTTGATGAATCCATAATTCATCATCTTAATCTACCAATCTTAGCAAAATCTCCGAGTAAAATCTCAAATAAATACCCATAAAATTATTAAATTAATAAAATGACTCTTGTAAATAAAATACAATAATTATTACATATCATATTGTATAAAATAAATTAACAATAAAAAGCCATAAAATAATGGAGTTTTCACCTATAATAACCCAAAACTTCATGTATTTTTAATATTTTCATTTCAACTCCTTTTGGCTAATTCTTTCTCTGACTTATTCATAAAAATGATATAAAAATACAAAATTATAAAATAAATTCCACCTCAAATAAATATTCCTAGATTCCAAAGAGAAAAAGCCGTCAAGTACAACTTCCTGGCCAAATCCCCACTCTGTATGAACTCCAAATTTACCAAATTCACATTTAAAGTTTAAATTAGAAAATTATCTATCCAATGAAATTGGTTTCATTAAAATCGGAGCTCGTTTGCAAATTTTGAGTTTTGGGACCTTGTTGTATATTGTACAAAATGTAATAAATTTGACTTTGATATTTTTGTGCGCATATCGTTGTTTGTACATTTTATTTTGTTGATATTATGTAAATATTTTCTAAATATATTTTATTGAAAATACAAAAAAGTTAAAACTAGAAAAGTAAAAAAAATTCCTTGTACATAGTGTTTTTATGGACGTACATTTGTAAATCTTCCATTTTATTTTCATCTTTATTTTATTCTCTTATTTAAAGTAGGATACTATTTATTTTTTATTTAATTTTCATTCTCTACAATAACCATCCATTCAACTCCAACACTCCACCATTTTTTCTAACTTCTACTTCAGCTCCACCATTTTATTAACCTCCCCTCCACCATTTTCATAACTCTCATTTTTTTCTCTTTTTATACATCTCATCCTCCTCATTTTGCACTTGATCCATCTTTATGTAAGGAGAGCCTGATTTCCAGAGTCGAATCGGTGACAGCGATGTAACCACGGTCGATCGACAACAATGCTCTCTCCGGTGAGATCCATTGGCTTCTTGGCCAACATCACAGCCGCATTCGCGTGCTGCTCAAGCTCATCGTTCGACGACGATTCGAGCGAAGACCGTACTTCTCGTGAGCACATCATAGGCGACTGATGAATTCACATTTCATCATCTTTATTCTATCATTTCGGCCTCAAAAACCCTGGCAAATGCATGTAAATACCTTTAATTCATACATTTTAACATACATGCATGTGTGTGTAAATGGTGTATAAAATACAGTTTTTAAAGCCAAAATTAGAGAATAAAGAAAAGAAAAGAAAAGGAATAAAATATTGTAAATATTTTATGACCCAAAACCCCGAGACCTAGGCATCCCGATGAATAGGTCGACAAGGAACAAAGTAGGGGGAGATAAGGGCCACAATACCAATAAAATTCCCTTTCATTTTATTCATTCTTTATTCATTTTGGGACCTATTTTTTGTTTCACTTTTTACACTTCAGATAAATAAACTTTGTACATGAAAGTTGTACATAATTAAATAAAGAAAAATACAAAATTTACTTTACTCAAAAATAATGTACAGATACCAAGTTATGGTCTGAATAAGATTCTAAAATCCCAACTTCCAGACTTGTATCTCTCAAATAAAATCTCAAAAAATATCAAACTCACCTTTAATTTTATATAATTTTAAATAAGCTATTTAATGGAGGTGGTTTTATATTTTGCGAAGCTACGGTTTGAAAGTTAGGTTTTGGACCCCTATAGTATACATATACTGATTAAAATATTTATTTTATTTTATATTCATTATTTCCATAATTTTATATTCTTGTAAATTTGTATATATTATCCATAGTATGTGTGTATATTAAAATAAAAATAAAATACCAAAGGAAACATTAAAATAAATTACTTATATTCCACACCTAGGTAAAATACCTATACTTATACCAATAATATACATACCCCTAATTTATTAAGTATACAAAACACATCAGAAAAATAAAAAAATAAAAACATATTTACATCCCTAAAAATAAGTTGTAAATTTATAAAACAATAAACAAAATTAATAAAATCAAATAAACGAAAATAGAAATAAAATATTAAAATACATAGATACATGTACCTATATAGGCCTAAAAAGGTAACTCGTATTTTCATACCTCAAAAAAATAAATAAAAAACTACCATAAAATTCTTTATAAAATAGGGAACATTTTATATTTTATAACCTAAAATTAATAAAATCATTTACTATTTTATTTCGAATTTTCAAATAATTTTGACCAGCATTTTTTTGGTTGGTCCACGTGGACGAACCAACGCCGGTCGTTGGTTGACCTCGGTCAACTACCTGACCGAGGTCTGCCACCTTCCGACAACCCGATTCTGGCCCGATTTTGCCCAATTTTCGAGCCAAATCCTTTCTCCCTCGGGCCTCGATGTCTTCTTGGAACTTCTTCCTTGATCATTGATGATCCACGCCGAGTACTCGTATCTTGCGATATCTTCATCATTCGCGTGTGGCCCTCGCTTGAAGGAGACGCCACCACCTTGTACATAACAGACCCGCCACCTTCGAGCTCAAGTTTGAACCCCTTTGGATCTGCTTTCTCCCCACCTAGAACGCTCTAGAGCGAGAGGAAGGTGACAGCTTCCATCTCCAGCCTTCAGGCGGGTCGAGGAAGGGCCTAGGCGGTCTCCTCCATCTCCGTCGACCACCGGCGTCGAGGTCCCCTTCCTCTGGTTCTGACCATCGAGGTACCCCTTCTTCCTCATTTATTTTTGCATTTTCTTGTCCGTCGTAGTCGTAGGAACATTTCCCTATCGTCCATTTCACCCATCGCTCGTTCAATCGCATCCTCGAATCCCCTCGCCGGAGCGCACCTCCGGTCGACCTCCATCCAGCTCGCTTCACCTTCCACCGCACCTCTACAGGGACCAGGATGTTTGCCCTGGACCCTCTCATCCATTTTTGCAGGTACTGGGAGCATAACCTCGCTGGGGGACTCGGATTTGTACTCCGCTGGAGATACCTGGAGCTCCAAGCACCACCGCCTTCGCGACAGCGCCACAGTGCCTCTCCGGCGATTTTGAGGGACCCAGCAGCCAGAGCATCACCGCATGAGTCTCCCCGACCCTTTTGTTGTGGCACAGACCACCGGAGTCGCGCCATCTTGCCGGAGGAACTTTGCCTCGGCGAAGTTCTTCCCCGTTCTTCCTCCGGGTGCCTTCACCGTCCGATCAGAGGACCGCTCCAGTTCGATCAGCAGCCATCTGATCTAGGCCCGCATCGACCATCGATCTCCTTGCCAGATCTGATCTCAGCCTATCGTCGTCGAACCGTCATCGGTCGTCCCCGAAGCGCCACGTGGATAAGTGAAGGACGTTCGTCGTTGGATCGTCAGGCGTTGGGTATTTTGCACATACACCCTCGCCCTTTTTGTATTTTAAATTAGTCCATAAATTTCCCGGCATAGTTTAAATATTTCTGTAATATTTACGTTCAGACCCCCATACTTTCATAATTTGCATTTAGGTCATGTCCACGTCACCTCACGTGACCCGTGCACGTGGGGTGGTGGGCATTTTGCAAGAACCCCCTGGGGTTTGCTTATTTCATTCCAGTCCATGAACTATCGATTTACGTTGTAATATTTTGGTTCAATTGCATCTGAGCCCCTGGAACTTTGTAAAATTGCAAAAATACCCCTGCTAGGTCACGTGCCCCGTGCGCGTGAGTTTGGAAATTTTGCAGAAACCCCCCTCCAGATTTGGGTATTTATATTTAGTCCAGAAAATAGTGTTTAATGTTATATATTTTTGGAGAATTTGCAATTAGTCCCTTGGACTTCTGTGTATTTACATTTATGCCCTTGCTAGTATTGTATTTTTGCGTGGATGTTTGCATTTATTTCATGAATCATTTTAACTTGAAAAATTACCAAAAAAATACCATAAGCTCCTGTTGCATTTTAGTTTAATGCCATATTTTTAGTTTGTATTTTTATTGCATTTTCATAATTCTAAAAAATAAAAAATAGGAATTTTTAGCACTGTTTGACTTAGAAAATACCTAAAAATTATAAAAAGTTTTTGAAAAATCCCAAAAAATTATATTTTGATGTTTTTGTGTTTTTCAACTTCTATCCAAAAATCAATAAAAATTTCAAAAGAAAACTCCTAAAAATTATAAAAACCCCTAAAATCTTCATAAAAATCTTAAAAATTCTACAATCCTAAAAATACAAATTTAGTTTCTGAATTTTCCCATTTCATTGTCTTTATTTAAAATTAATTTGAGGAATTTTGGACACTGTTTGATATTGTTCATCCTCATTTTAATTTCGGTCAGCAACATAGTTCACTGTTTTCTAGTATTTTCGCCTTCAAAAATACCAAAAAAATTAGGAAAAATCTATAAAAATCACAAAAACATTAGAAAAATATAAAAAGTACAAAAACAATGATTTCCTATATTTTGGGTCTTTTTCCTTATTTTTATCTCATCTCTCTTGTGTGTGTATATATATTCCTTATTATATATCGTATCTTTATTAAAAGAAAAAGAAAATAGAAAAATATAAAATATAAAAAGAAAATACAAAATCAAAAATTAAATTAAAAAAAGAAAATATATAAAATTCAAAACCCATAAAAAATCGCACTTGTAGGCATTTGATCACTTTCACATTTTGAGGATTTTTACCTCATTCTACTTGTTTGCTCCCTGTGTTCGACCTCTACACTACTTGCACTGTACACACATTTTGTAGAGTTATAATAAATTTTAACTCCACACTTTCATTTTCATTGCTTGATTTATCTATTGTAGGTTAATTGTTGATTGAAGTCCAGATTTCGTTTGGTCAATTCAGTGATTGCGTTCCCGCCTTGTGTAAAACTTAAGACCATCGATTTCTGGTCTCAACAGTGACCGTTTCCACCATAGGTATTTTTCCTCTCATTTTGTCATCGTTGTTGTTTTTGCATTTTTTAATCACACCACCATTACATCTTCATTTGTCTACCACACGTTCATCATATTCATCATATCATTTCCATCACCATTACCACCATCATCACCATCATCATCTATCATTATTTGTTATCTTTTTAAGAAAATTTAAAAAAAATAATCACAAAAAAACCACAGAAAAAACAAAAAATTTTAAAAAAAGAAAGCAGGAGGGAGCATCAGCGGTTCCCCCCCCCCTTCTTCCACAGCAGGTAGCAACATCTAACAGATCCGCTAAGTACTTAATATAATTTGTACTCATTGTATTACGGGTACTTTGCGAATAGTCTAGAATCGAGAAAATATCTCCGTGAAGAGTGTCTCGGAAGAGATTGAGAAATGGTGCAAGGCAGGGTTCATATACCCTATTTCTGACTCCAAGTGGGTGGCCCCGCTTCATGTTGTCCCGAAGAAGTCGGGTGTTCATATGGTCACCAATGAGCAGGGGTTAGAGAATACTGATGAATCCCCATTCATCACTCTTTATTCTTTTATTTTAGCTAAAAATCTTTGCAAAACACCATGTAAATATTTGTAAATACAATAAATTGTCAAACTCCGTGCTTTGTGTAAATACTAATAATTAGCATGTTTTTGTGCAAAAATAAAAGAATAAAGAAATAAAGAAAAAGAGGGAAATATTTAGAATAAATATTGAGTGACTCGAACCCAAGGGAGGGCCAATCATTGGACTGACCGCAAAATAAAACAAGTAGAGAGAGATAGGGCCATTCACCTTGTATATATCCCTCCTGCATGTATATTTTATTTTCAAAAAAACAAAAATATAAAGGGTTTTGTATTAATTTGTATATATTTCTAAAAATAAAAATAAAAATGAGAAAAATAAAAAGAAAATAAATTCTCTCTCTCTCTCACCCTTGTACATACCATGTAAATATGTACCTTCACCTATTTATTTAACCATTGTAAATAAATAATAAAAATAAAAATAAAATTTATTTTATATCCCAAATTTTATGTTGTAAATAAATAAAATATAAAATTGGGATAATTGTAAAAAATAAATTAATAAAAATAAAAATGTAAAATACATAGGTATAGGTGCATGTATATAATATTATATTATGTATATAAATTTATTTTTCAAAATAATAAATAAAAATCACTAAAAATACTTTAAAAATAATAAACATTTTTTATTCGAAAATATTTTGAAATAAAATCATTTATTATTTTTTATTTACTTTATAAATAATTTTGGGATCCTGAATTCTCATTGGTCCACGAGGGAACATTGACCCCCGGTCAACTGCCCCCCCCCCCCCCCGGACCACTTCTCGCGGACCAGATTTTCGACCCGACTTCTCCCAATTTCCCTGAATCGACCCATTTGATCAAACCCCGAGATCCGACTATCGTTGAATGATCCATGATCCACGCTTATCGATTGCCTTAGGGATCCATTTATCGAAACGCACACACGATCCCCATCTTCTCGGACTTGCACCAGTATACAGCTTCACCTCCAGCCACCTCTTCCCGCACCTTCGGCCATCGTCTTTGACCCCAGTGACATCCACATCCCTCCTCGAGTGACAGCGAGTGTGGGAGCGTGTTGCAGCGAGCGATTGGAGGTCGTAGCCCTAGATCTGGCAACCATCATCGCTGAGCTCTGCCACCGACGAAGCCCGAGCCTTTGGAGGCGTCGCTCCATCGAGGCAAAGACTTTGGGAGGTAGCCGACCTCCATCCCAGATGACTTCGATCACCAGGTACCCTCGTTAGTCCCTAGACCTCCGTAGATTTCGATTTCATGCTTTCTGACCACCGGACGGCCTAGCTCGTTCCGATCATCCATTTCGCCGTCCGACTGCACCTACACCTTCACGAGATTTCTCCCCACCTTCTTCACCCATCCACTCCCCCCGGTTCGCCCCGGAACCGGGGGTCGGATCTCCGCCGCCGCTGCTCGCTGAAGACCCACGCTCCGCCTCACCCATTCACCTCCTTCGCCCATGACCAGGTCGAGGCACTTTGCCCTCGACCCAGCGTTCTGTCTGTGCAGGTGTGATTGCAAATGGACCTCATCTGGAGGTCCTATCAATGAAGCACATTGCTACAGGTGCCTTGACGCTGCCGGGAACCTCCGAGACCTCCCGGCCTCATCGGAGACCAGCATCCGCTGCGTACACCCTCGAGCGTCGTTTTGCCCATCAAAGCAGCGCCGGAGGACCTCTCCACCGCAACGTATTGGCCGATCGAACTTCGTCGGGGGCGAGTTCATCGGCGTTCTTCTAGAGAGTCTTCTAGTCGTTGGATCGAGCCTCGTTGCAGTTCTAGTCTCAGCCGTTCACCAGCCGAGGGTCTCGTTCGTCCGATCCATCTAAGGGTCGAATCTGATGCGTCCATCGTCGAATCGTTGTCCACCGTTCCTAGTCGTTCGATCATAAGTGGATGATGCTTGGTCGTTGGATCAGAATAAAAGGGTAAATTATTCTTAGGCCCTTCTTATTTTTGCATTTACCTTTCAGCCATGTAATTAAGTTTCGTAATTGTTTTTATTTTAGAATAATTGCACTTTGGACTTGGTAGTTTTAGTATTGCATTTTAGTCCCTCCGATTGTGGTGCGCGTGCTTCGACACGTGAGTTTTGGAAAATTGCATGTACAGGGTTTGGGATTAGTGAATGTTATGGATTGAACTTTTAGTTTCAATATTTGCATATATGCCCCTGTGCATGAATGAATTGAGCATGTGCTGGATTTAATGTGGAATTTACACTGAGACCCTTATAGTTTCTGCACGTGTTTCATTTAAGCCCCTGGAACTTGTTTTTCTTTCACTTAGGTCCTTGTGTGTTGTGTCCCTCTTATTGTTTGAATAAAATATCAAATCAACTCCAAATCTACTGAAATTTGGACACGTGGCCCCTACCAATGTGTAAAAATTTTCAATAATTTTTTGTGATATTTTTGCTTTGATTTTCTATTTTTAAAATTCAAAAACCTTTATTTTTACTAATGTTTGAATTATAAAATCAACTATAAAATATTAAAAAGCCTTCAAAAATTCCAAACAAAATGTGGTGTGTTTGTTTTCTTGTCTTCTAGCTTCAACGTAATTTTTGTTGCATCTGGATATTTAAAAACCTTAAAAATTCCCTAAAATTCTTATAAAAATCATTAAAAATTCCAAAAAATGCGATTTCTTTTTCTGTAGTTTAGATTTTATTTTAAGTTTTTCATAAAATTGTTTCCAGATTTTTGTAGGCTATTTTTATACTTTTAAATAGCCTTTCAAATCTGGTTGCACAGTAGTTTCCTATTTTTGCCTTATTTCATTTTTAGAAAATCAGCTAAAAATTATACAAATCTGAGAAAAATACCAAAAAAACTTAAAAAATAAAATCCAAAAACATTTTTATTGCAATTTTCTGACATTTTTTGTGGCATTAAGTAATTAGTTGATTGTGACATTTTTAGCCTTGTTTTATATTTTCCTTGTAATTAAAAATAACAAAAAAATTAAAAATCCATAAAATCCACCAAAAACATTTTCTTACCTTTATTTGATTTTTAGACTACTTTGTAGGCCTTTGGCCAACCCGTGCTCCTTGTGTTCAACCCTGGTCACTGTACCAAGTTAAATAAAATAGCAAGACCGCTATTCGACTTTTTGACTAATTATTCTATTTGGTGGTCTTGTATTTTTCTTGTTGATTGAGTGTCGCTATTCGGGTCGCAACGACCCTGATTATTTACACCTTAGCCTGATAGTGAGATTTTTGGTCATCAATTATGACACGAGTACCCATGTCGTAGCGCATCTGTATCGATTACATGCGCATGAATTCCACGACCAAGAAAGACCACTTTCCCTTTCCTTTTATTGGTCAAACCTTGGAGAGACTCGCAGGGAAAGAGTTCTTCAGTTTTCTTGATGGGTACTCGGGCTACAACCAAGTAGCTATAACCCCTGAGGACCAGTAAAAACCACATTCACATGTCCATTCAGCACTTAAGCTTTCAGGAGCATGCCATTCGGGCTCTGCAATGCCCCGGGCACTTTTCAGCGATGCATGATCACCGTATTTATCGAGATGGTGGGAGCTTTTGTGGAAGTATTCATGGATGATTTATCAGTTCATGGTGATTCCTTTGATACATGTTTAGTGCACTTAGACCAGGTTCTCAAGAGGTGTAGAGAGGTGAATATGTTACTCTCCTGGGTGAAGAGTCACTTTATGGTGACGGAGGGTATCATGTAGGGGCATGTCATCTCCAAAAGGGGAATGGAGGTTAACCCTACCAAGGGGAGGTGATCCAAAAACTCGATCCACCTACCAACGTGAAGTCAGTGAGGTCTTTTCTAGGCATGTTGGATTCTATAGGAGATTCATTCAAGATTTTTCAAATATCGCCCACCCACTGATTGAGCTCTTAGGGAAAGACATGGAGTTCGTTGTAGATCACATGTGTCTGGAGACTTTTGAGCTCTTGAATAGGATGATTTGTGACTCGCCTATCCTACAAGCTCTTGATTGGTCTCTCCCCTTTGAGATCATGACTAATGCTTCAGATTTCGCTATAGGAAATGTGTTAGGACAATAACAAGAGTGGATCCCGTTTGCGGTCCACTATGCAAGCAAAGTATTATACCCTACACAGAAGAATTACACCGTGACTAAAAAGAAATGCTCGTTGTAGTTTGGACCCTCGAGAAGTTAAGGTCATACATTTTGGGCTCCAAGGTGATAATTTACACTATTCACATAGCTATTCGGTACTTAATGGAAAAGAAGGAAGTGAAGGCACATCTTCTTAGGTGGATTTTGCTCCTTCAGGAGTTTGATTTGGATATAAAAGATAAACCTGGTGTGAAGAATGTTGTGGTTGATCATTTTGCTCGGATTGAACTTAAGGATTCTCCTGATTATGAGAGGAATAAAGAGACCTTCCTAAACGAGTCAATTTGTGTTATTGACTCACTTCAGTGATATGCCAACATGGTGAACTATCTTGTCTCCAAACAGGTTCCCCATGGTTGTACTAGGAGCAGCATTGACCGACTGAAGTTGGATTCGAGGAGATACCACTAGGACGATCCTATCCTTTTCTTCGAAGGGTCGGATTATGTTTGGAGAAGGTGTATTCCTCAGGAGGAGCACCAGAGTGTGCTCACATATTGCCATTCACTTGAGGCTGGAGGACACCATTTGGGGAAGAGAACTGCTCACAAAGTACTTCAGTGTGGATTGTATTGGCCGACCTTGTTTAGAGATGCTATTGATTTTATACGGTCGTGCTCAATTTATCAAAGGTTGGGAGGGACAATTGGACAGAGAGATGAGATGCCCATGCATCCAGTGATTATTTGTGATGTTTTTTATGAATGGGGCAAAGATTTTATGGGTCCCTTTCCCAACAACCAAGGATATGAGTACATCTTGTTGGCGGTTGACTATTTATCTAGGTGGGTGGAGGCTATCCCAACCTGAACCACAGACAGTAAGATTGTCTGTAAGTTTATGAGAGACAATATTATTGTTAGGTTTGGGTGCCAAAAGTTTTGATATCTGAGGGGGTAGCCACTTTGTGAACAAAGATATGAGATCTTTAGCTAACGACGATGGATTTGAGCACAGAGTTACTAGTTCGTACCACCCACAGTCCAATGGCATGGCATAGGTTTCGAATAGAGACGTGAAGATTATTTTACAGAAGTTGGTTCGTCTCGATAGGACGAACTGGTCCCAGCTTTTAGACCAAGTTCTGTGGGCATATAGGACAACCTATAAGACACCATTGGGAGCTTCATCATTTAGAATGATCTAAGCAAGCCATTCCATTTGCCCGTAGAGTTGATTCATAAATCCGAATGGGCAATTAAGCATATTAATTTAAGTTGTCACTTAGGGAAGCTTTGTCGAGACTTGAACTTGGACAAGCTCGTGGAAATCCGAAACAGGGCATATGACAACAATTTGATTTATAAGGACAAAGTAAAGAGATGTCATGATCAACACATTAGGTGCAAAGACTTTTTCTTTGGGCAAAAGGTATGGTTGTTTAATGCCAGGTTGAAGATGTTCCATGAGAAGCTCAAATCTAAATGGACGGGTCCCTTTGTCGTTAAGAAAGTGCACGGGAATGGAGGTGTAGAGATAGCTAATCTCACAGATGGTGCACAGTTTCATGTGGTCAATAGACAACTGTTGAAGCATTTGTAGATTCAAAAGAGCAGTTAGTCCAAGTCGAGGTCATCAACTTCATGCAGAGTGAGCATAGAGTAGATACATCATATTACTCTTCATGAAGATGCAACATCAAGATTCAGTAACTTAGAAGATTCATTCGCTCTTGTAAATTATCCCTTCTCTGTATATTCTACATATCACATCGGCTCTCACACTTACTCTTGTCCTATATTTAGGCTGACCAGAGCCTACGTATAGGGGGAATTGGTGCCCGCCATGTGTATATAATCACCATTTCTCCTCTTGACCTCGTCCGTCCCAATTTTTGCTCTTCTTTTACATTTAGGCTTATTAGAGACTAAGTATGGGGAAGGCGGATCGACTTCTATACTTTTTTATTTTAGCTCTGCTACTCTTAGCACGAACTATGTCTTTTTCCCGCTTCTTGTGCTTTGGGGACATAACATATGCTAAGTATATGGTTACATATATATTTGCCCATAGCTTGTACTTTCACGTAATTTTGTATATATTATATAATAATTATGGGTGGGTAAAATTGGTAAAAAAACTTTTTTTAAAAAAATCTTTTCGATAACAAAAAATTCAAAAAAAATAAAAAATCTCTCTCTCTCTTCTACTTTTTTTAAAAAATTTTAAGTGTTTTTTCAAAAAAATATCTTTTGGAAAAAAAATAAAACAAACCTTTTGTAAAAAAAACTTTCTTCCTTTCCTTTCTTTTTCAAAAAAGAACTAACTAATGAGTTGGTTTAATCCCTGACACATTCATATTCACACAAGACTAGTGAAGTTCAAGAACACTTGGTTAATGAGATCATGAGATTTTTGAGTTAACCAGCCTTAGTCATTAGGGTCTTTGACTTAAATATTCACATTTTCCTAGTTTGAAAGATTTGTGTGCTATATTTCAGCACCTCACATACACGATTGCAGTTATGATGAGATGAGTTGAAATTTCACTTGAGGAACTAGGATGAGGGATTTAAGTTTGGACCTGATTTTATGTATGAAACCCGAGTGTCAGCACCTTTAGCCAGTATGAGAACATGGTTTTCTACTATCTCTTGATATGTACCTATGTGTCAGGGTGTGATGAAATCTAAAAAAATTTGTTGATCAGTGTGCGCCAACTCTTGATAAAAGTAGTGGAGCTAGCCAAAAAAGCAATGAAATGAAATATAAATGTTGAAAGAAAAGCTCTCACCATACAAATTCAAATACCAAATAGCTTCCACCAAAGGTGAGCGCTCCCAACCATTTCAACGTGTGCACTTGGACCACCGCTATTAGGACCAGGAGTTATGCTAGCACCAAAAAAGGGCTCTGCATCGTAAATGCTACAATTCTAGGTGTAGAAAGTATATTAGATACTCAAAAAAGGCACACCCCAGTGTACTCCCAGGAAAATAAGTACCGACGACTCCAACTTCTCATGACGGACACACTAATCAACAATCCAAAAAAATACATGTATTGAGTTAATAAGGCAATCAAGAGGATCCTTATTCCAATGAGAGGGAGAAAAGAAATGACACAATTCTATGCCCTCAATCAACTCGCATTTCATCTACACTTTTAAGTCTGACAACTAAACATACGGTGGATTGAATGCAAGAAATGGTTTATTCCCTAGTATTGAGGATCAGGTGTGAAAACCCTAAAACTCGAGCAAGAGCTTAACTGAAAATTCCACTAGATCTGGGCATAATTGCAAATCCGCTTTTATTCCAGCTTTCATTTTTTTAGTAAACCATTGCTTAGATCTCGTCGATAGCTTTCCAAAGAGTTCAAAAATGCAAAAATCCAACTTTGAGAGTCCGAGATATGGTCATTTTAGCGAGGAGGGGTCAGGGTCCTAGATCCGAATCCGGGTTTTACCCTTAAACCCCAATACCCTCTCTCCCAAAACCCTCCTCCCCTTCGATGAGCCCTCTTCCTCCTCCCCTTTCCCCTCACTGGAGCTCGCCGGAGTACTTTGAATCGGCGATCCAAAGCCAAAATCACGTTGGGAGGTCCCGACCATCCTCGTGCACGCTTTCATCTCGCGATTGGAGCGCCAAGCACGACGTTCTTCACGGGTGAAGTCACCTAGGTGGCTCATTTTCTTGAGGTACGATGCTTCCCTTCCTCCTTGCTGTTGGATTCCGCACGATTTTCAACCATATACTATTTCTTGTTACATGTTCATCCCCGTTTGGCTGAATTTTTGAGATTATCGGATCCCCCCAAGATCTGGTTGATCAAAAATGCGATACGTGTTCACTTGGTAGAAACTTTGGGTTCATGATTAGGGAGTATATATGGAACTTCTGTGATAATTACTTGGCATGAAACCTAACTGCAGGCTTGAGGTTGTCAAATCAGAAACACTTAACCCTCCCGCAGGTCGGGCATCCATTACCCTCTTCTTATGATTTTTGTTCTCCTCGGATATTATCCCTGTCTGTTTGGAAGAGCAAGGAGTTATCAGTTGAGATAGATTTTGGTCTGTTTATCTTTGGCCACTGGAAATCGTGGTTTGGTGCTCCTACGCAACAGTAAAAAAATATTAATGATTAAATCAGGCCTACTATATGTCCGCTATGTTCCAAAATGAAAACGATGATTAAGTCATGGTTGCTATGTGTCTGCTATATTCCAGAATGAAAAACATAATTGCTAAGGGTACCGACTTACAAGCAGTGTGTGCAATTTCTATTTTCGTCCTATTCCAGTCCAATCCAGTTTCATAAATAGATACAGTGAAGGGAGGCTTGTCCATATAAATCTTGTTTATCTTTACTTGGGATTACATTATAACATCTATCCATGTATAAAACCAAAGAAGCACATTTCAAGTGTTGAATTTGATGGCTAGTTGACCATGCAATAGCCACAATGATTCCCATGGGAATTGTTCCTATATTCCCTTATTGTCTTTCTCGCTATTGCACTTTACCGCTCCCCTCATTGTTTTCTATTTACAGATTGTAGAGTAGTACGTATTTTATAGGCTGCAATGGAAACTAAATGATGGGATGATGGTGTTATTTCAAAGTTCTTATATTTGTTTATGTCGCATACTGAAAAAAAAAGGAGATCGAACTAGGGGCCATTTTCCAAGTAACGACCTCCCAATATGAATTAATAATCTCTTTTACAGAATGAAATGGAAACCATCCAGATCCAAAGTACATGGTTCGTTTCCAAGATTTTTGAGATCAGTGTGAAAGTTTATTGCGATCAGTGTGAAAGTTTATTGCAATCAGTGTGAGATTATTGGTGAATGGGGGTTCCATAAAATACTGATTTTGTGTACCTTATAGGTTGGACATCGTGGGATAGATAAAGCTTTACAGAAATGAAAGTCGTAAAGTATCCATCTTTTACATAGTGCCTTTTCATATTTCGAATGTCCTATTTTTCAATCGTAAAGCACGAGTTTCGTCCCTACGCATGATCGTCACACAAATGTAGGAGTTTTTCAAATATGTTGTCGGATAAGATCTGAACAGATGAATATGATTTCATGACGAGCAGGTAGATGGAGTTAGGTGCCTCCAAGGGAGGGGCATGCACCCTTAGGGTCCCTGGTAGAAGCTTAGATGACCGTGATTGTAACATCCCGGGCTTAGGTCCCCGGTCCGTTATCGAGGAAAACTGGCCCTGACAACTTGTTGGGTTCAGGCCTAAATGGACTCGTTGACAACCAACCAAAATGCTTAAGCCCAAGTTGTCAAGTAGTAATCCCCACCACTTATAAACCACACCCACACTTTGTGAGTTTTCCATGTGGTACTATGTTTGGGTTGGGGTGTTACAACCTCCCCCACTTATATTCGCAACGTCCTCGTTGCGACATGGCCCATCACTTATTCCCAGTGACAGTGGCGGCTGCACGCTCCGGGTAGCCATTTCCTCCAACCTCTTTGTAGGGGCGGCTCCACCTCTCGGGTAGCCCTTTCCACTATCAGAGGGAATTTGGCTCTGATACCATTTGTAACATCCCGGGCTTAGGTCCCCGGTCCGTTATCGAGGAAAACTGGCCCTGACAACTTGTTGGGTTCAGGCCTAAATGGACTCGTTGACAACCACCCAAAATGCTTAAGCCCAAGTTGTCAAGTAGTAATCCCCACCACTTATAAACCACACCCACACTTTGTGAGTTTTCCATGTGGTACTATGTTTGGGTTGGGGTGTTACAGTGATCCCATCTGCTATTGTAGCTGCGATGGTTGGGGACATGTTGCTTGGCACACCGAGGTGTTAATATGACGGTGTTGGCCTCGACACTTGCGTGCTTTAGCCCGTGTTCGAGCGCGGGCCAAGTAGTCATGCTTGGTCGGCTAGTGTTTCACTTGTCACTTAAAGTTAAAAGTTGTGTATGGGTCAATGTAGGTCACATTGGCCGATATTCCAAGTGGGAGCGCTAAGAGGGGAGTTTCGGGAAATGTGGTTAATGAAGTTGGGGATGGGACGTGAATCTCCTGTGCATAAGGAGGATTGGGCTAGTCGCAAAGATTCGTGGGTTGGAATCTGGATTGTGAATCGGAAGTATCAATTGTGAAGTGGATCTAAGTGGACGTGTTGGGAACTTAGTTAGGATGCACTGTACCCCGCCGCATGCCTACGGAGGCACCCCAACCCTAAGGTATTCTTTTTTCCTTAGAGTAATAGTGTGAGGTCTCACCAGACCAAGATCACAGACTATCCACAAAGCTTGCTACTCATATCCATATCTAATAACCATATTAAAAATGTGATTCTTGTGAGATCTGGTTACCTAGTTTCTTTCTCTTTTGCACACATTTAAATTATATCATGCTTGTTGTTGTATAGTTTTATCTAATTCGTATTGGACAGCTTTGCTCATAACGTACCTACGTGTGGATCCGCAGGTCTTCAGCAGTGAGCAGTTTGGAGACATCACTTTTAGTGCAGCTTCACTACACTTCTTGTAGCACAGTTGGTAGTAGTTTATATTGTCTTCTTTACTTATAGTTTCTTTCTGAGAGACATGGCACGTAATATATAATTGTGGACATCTATATTTATGCTTACTTGTATTTTTTTGTGGACATGGAAATGGATAATAGAATGTAATGGAATTGGTGAATGGAAATACATGTGCTTGCGAACAGGTTGAATGCAATGGGAAGCAAAAAAAATTATTTCCTTTGCATGTTTCTATTTTCTTCTGCTTTTGTGAATGTCAAATATTCGAATGTAGAATATATGTGTGTGGATTGGTTTGGCAAGTACCCGGATCCTAGGGGCGTCATAGAATGGTATCAGAGCAGTGGTACTCCATTCCATTCTACGCATACCATTCCTCTTGGTGTTCGAAAATATTGGATAGTGTGAAAGTCTTCTGACCCAACACAAGTCCACAGGAGAATAGCATGTTTACATCCATGTCCATATGTCTCTATTAAGTCAAGAAACACATATGATGGTGGGATTGGGTGCATCTCCACCTTGAGGGCACCAGTTTCTCAGTCAGGGTAGTGTAGGCTACCTTTAATACATAGTAGACTCAGCGACACAGGATCAGATGATAGAGGATGATAGAGTTGTGCACAAGTTGCTAATGTATTTCCAGACAAACTTCCTTGATTACCACCAGTACGGGAGATAGAGTTCGAGATCATGTTACTGCCAGTCACCCAACCGATCTCCATTCCCCCGTACAGGTTGGCACCAACTGTGCTCAATGAGCTCAAAGTATAGTTGTAGGAGCAATTGGAGAAGGGATTCATCTGCCTCAATACATCTCCATGGGGAGCACCAATTCTTTTCGTAAAAAAGAAGATGTATCCTAGAGTCTATGCATAGACTACATGCAACTGAACAAGAGAACAGTTAAGAACCGTTACCCACTCCCACGGATTGATGATTTCTTTGATCAGTTATAGGGAGCAACAATGCTCTTTAAGATTGACATGTGTTCAGGATATCACCAGTTGAGGATCAAAGAGGCTGACATGATGAAGTCTGCATTCCGCACTAGATATGGCCATTATGAGTTCTTGGTTACACCTTTTGGACTTACGAATGCACTTGTCGCATTCATAGATTTGATGAATCGAATCTTCCATTCATACTTGGACAGGTTTGTGATTGTATTCATCAATGATGTTCTAGTCTACTCCCATGATGAGTACTAGCACAAGTCCCATCGGTGCACGGTTCTAGAGACACTCCGAGAGCATCAATTGTATGCCAAATATAGCAAGTGTGAGTTTTGACTTCATGAGGTGGCATTTCTTGGCCACGTGGTGTCAGGGGCGGGGGTGTCAGTTGATCTCACCAAGATAGAGGCAGTGGTGTCTTGGGAGTGGCCCAAGACGGTTACAGAGATTTGCAGCTTCCTTGACCTCGTCGAGAACTACAGGAGGTTTGTTAGAGGGTTCTCATAGTTGGCTCTAACCCTCACTCAGTTGACGCAAAAGGATGTCCCATTTGTCTGGAGCGACAAATGCGAGTTGAGCTTCTGAACGCTCAACGAGCGATTGTCTTCTGCACCCATCCTCACCATTCCTTATGGTACCTTAGACTTCACCGTGTACACAGATGCTTCCAAGGAGGGCTTAGGTGCAGTGTTGATGCAGCGTGGACAGGATGTGGTGTACGTGTCATAATAGTTGAAGAACCCTGAACGCAACTACCTCACTCATGAGTTAGAGTTGGTGGTCATAGTCTTTGCATTAAATAGATGGTGTTGCTATTGTATGGGGTGACATTTGAGATATTCACAGACTACATGAGCCTTAAATACATTTTTGATCAGAAGGAGTTGAATATGAGGCAAAGGCGGTGGATGGAACTGCTAAAAGATTTCGATTGTACCATCTCCTACCATCTTGGTAAGGGAAATGTGGTAGCAGACGCTTGAGTAGACGACCATACACTGAGGGTACGGCAACACGATTGTAGACTTGGGATGTGCTCGCTACACTTAGTGAGTGGCATCCATTTGAGGGCACATCTGATATAGTGACAGTGCCAGCCAAGTATAGCAACTTGTGGGACATGATTGTTCAGGGCCAAATGACAGATCTGAGGATCCAGGAGCTGTACATTAGGTGCTTGAAGGATGAATTCGACAGATTTCGAGTTCGTGAATCCACCGTATGGAATGGGGACTGTGTGTATGTCCCAGATGAGGAGGAGCTGATGAAAGGGATCCTGGATGAGACGCATAGCTCAAGACTTTCCATACATCCAGGTGGAACAAAGATGTACAGGGACCTCTACCAACACTTTTGGTGGGAAGGCATGAAGAAGGACATAGTCGAACATGTTAGCAGATGTCTTACCTGCCAGATGGTGAGGGCAGAACACCAAAGGCCTCCTGGTTTACTACAACCTCTTCCTTTCCCAATGTGGAAATGGGAGAGCATATCCATAGATTTTGTCACATCATTGCTGCGCACCCCTGGAGGACTTGATGCGATATGGGTCATCATTGATCGATTGACCAAGTCAGTCCATTTCATCCCGGTTAACATGACATATACAACAGTGCAACTAGCAAAGTTATATGTTCAACACATCATTTGGTTGCATGGGATACCCAAAGAAGTAATGTCAGACAGAGATTTCCGTTTCAGATCACACTACTGGGGAGAGATCATGAGAACCTTGAGGACAGAGCTACATATGAGTTCAGCCTATGATCCACAGACAGATGGGCAGTCTCAGAGGACCATTCAGACCTTGACGGATCTACTACGCGCCTGCACGGTTGAGTGGAAGGGATCTTGGAAGGATCACCACCCACTAGTTGAGTTTATATACAACAATAGCTACCATGCTAGTATAGGCATGGCGCCATTTGAGGCATTGTACGGGAGGCGGTGCACCACTCCTTTGCGTTGGCAGCAGGTGGGTGACAACACCATGTTCACCCTACAGATCATTGAGGAGAGCTCCAAGGTGGTGGAGACTGTTAGGAGGAAATTGCTGACCGCGTAGAGCCGTCGGAAGAGTTACATCGACTAGAGACGTAGAGACCTTGAGTTTCAGATATGTTATCCTACATCCATGCCCTAAGTCCTGTATGACTAAGCATTTCTCATTATCACAGGCCGGGGACTTCGTGTTCTTATGCATGTCCCCAATGAGGGGCGTACAATGTTTCAGTGCAAAGGGTAAGCTACCACCACGTTTTGTGGGACCATTCGATATTTTGGCCCGTGTTGGTAGGTAGCCTATAGGATGGTCCATCCCCCACACCTGAGGGAATCCACGATGTATTCCATGTGTCGAATCTACAGAAGTACGTCCAAGATCCCCGACACATGATCAGTTACGAGGACTTGGCGGTAGAGCCAAACCTCTCCTTCCCAGAAGAGCCGGTGCAGATATTAGATCACGCGGTTAAGAGGCTAAGGCAGAAGAAGACCCCGTTATTCAAAGTCCTATGGCGAAGTCAAGACATTGAGCAGGCGACATGGGAACCTGAGGCGTACATGAGGGAGAAATACCCTCAATTGTTCATAGGTATCGAATTGAAACCGTAGTCAAGTTTCCTTTGAGATTTTTATAGGTTTAGCTCTCTTTGAGATTTTTATGGGCCCAAGTGTCGAAACCAATCAGAATCATCTTAAGTCTCGGGGACGAGACTTCCTTTGAGATTTTTATGATGTGAAAACCCCAAAACCCGAGCAAGAAAATCACTGCAAAATTCCACTAGATCTGGGCATAATTGCAAATCTGCTTTTATTCCATCATTCATTTTTTTAGTAAACCATTGCTTAGATCTCGTCGATAGCTTTCCAAAGAGTCCAAAAATGCAAAAATCCAACTTTGGGAGTCCGAGAGATGGCCATTTTAGCGAGGAGGGGTCAGGGTCCTAGATCCGAATCCGGGTTTTACCCTTAAACCCCAACACCCTCTCTCCCAAAACCCTCCTCCCCTTCGATGAGCCCTCTTCCTCCTCCCCTTTCCCCTCACTGGAGCTCGTCGGAGTACTTTGAATCGACGATCCAAAGCCAAAATCATGTTGGGAGGTCCGGACCATCCTCGTGCACGCTTTCATCTCGCGATTGGAGCGCCAAGCACGACGTTCTTCACGAGTGAAGTCACCTAGGTGACTCATTTTCTTGAGGTATGATGCTTCCCTTCCTCCTTGTTGTTGGATTCCACACGATTTTCAACCATATACTATTTCTTGTTACACGTTCATCCTCGTTTGGCTGAATTTTTTAGATCATCGGATCCCCCCCCCCCAAGATCTGGATGATCAAACATGCGATACGTGTTCACTTGGTAGACACTTTGGGTTCATGATTAGGGAGTATATATGAAACTTCTGTGATAATTACTTGGCATGAAACCTAACTGCAGGCTTGAGGTTGTCAAATCGGAAACACTTAACCCTCCCGCAGGTCGGACATCCATTACCCTCTTCTTATGATTTTTGTTCTCCTCGTATATTATCCCTGTCTGTTTGGAAGGACAAGGAGTTATCAGTTGAGATAGATTTTGGTCTGTTTATCTTTGGCCACTAGAAATCGTGGTTCGGTGCTCCTACGCAACAGTAAAAAAATATTAGTGATTAAATCAGGCCTACTATATGTCCGCTATTTTCCAAAATGAAAACGATGATTAAGTCATGGTTGCTATGTGTCTGCTATATTCCAGAATGAAAAACATAATTGCTAAGGGTACCGACTAACAAGCACTGTGTGCAATTTCTATTTTCATCCTATTCCAGTCCAATCCAATTTCATAAATAGATACAGTGAAGGGAGGCTTATCCATATAAATCTTGTTTATCTTTACTTGGGATTACATTATAACATCTATCCACGTATAACTACCAAGAAGCACATTTCGAGTGTTGAATTTGATGGCTAGTTTACCAACTGCAATAGCCACAATGATTCCCATGGGAATTGTTCCTATATTCCCTTATTGTCTTTCTCGCTATTGCACTTTACCACTCCCCTCATTGTTTTCTACTTGCAGATTGTAGAGTAGTACGTATTTTATAGGCTGCAATGAAAACTAAATGATGGGATGATGGTGTTATTTCAAAGTTCTTATATTTGTTTATGTCGCATACCGAAAAAAAGGAGATCGAACTGGGGGCCATTTTCCAAGTAGCGGCCTCCCAATATGAATCAATAATCTCTTTTACAGAATGAAATGGAAACCATCCAGATCGAAAGTACATGGTTCGTTTCCAAGATTTTTAAGATCAGTGTGAAAGTTTATTGCAATCAGTGTGAAAGATTATTGGTGAATGGGGGGTTTCATAAAATACTGATTTTGTGCACCTTATATGTTGGACATCGTGGGATAGATAAAGCTTTACAGGAATGCAAGTCGCAAAGTATCCATCTTTTACATAGTGCCTTTTCATATTTCAAATGTCCTATTTTTCAATCGTAAAGCACGAGTTTCCTCCCTATGCATGATCGTCACACAAATGTAGCAGGAGTTTTTCAAATATGTTGTCGGATAAGATCTGAACAGATGAATAAGATTTCATGACGAGCGGGTAGATGGAGTTAGGTGCAGCCAAGGGAGGGCATGCAGCCTTGGGGTCCCGGGTATAAGCCTAGATGACCGCGATCCCGTCTACTAGTGTAGCTGCGATGGTTGGGGAACATGTTGCTTGGCACACTGAGGTGCTAATCTGACGGTGTTAGCCTCGACATTTGCATGCTTTAGCCCGGTGCTAGAGCGCGGGCCAAGTAGTCATGCTTGGTCGGCTAGTGTTTCGCTGTCACTTAGAGTTAACACTCGTGTACGGGCCAATGTAGGTCACATTGGCCGGTATTCCGAGTGGGAGCGCTAAGAGGGGAGTTCCGGGAAATGTGGTTAATGAAGTTGGGGGATTGGACGTGAATCTCCTGTGCATAAAGAGGATTGGGCTAGTCGCGAAGATTCGTGGGTTGGAATCTAGATTGTGAATCGGAAGTATCAATTGTGAAGTGGAGCTAAGTGGATGTGTTGAGAACTTAGTTAGGATGCATTATACCCCGCCGCATGCCTACGGAGGCACCCCAACCCTAAGGTATTCTTTTTGCCTTAGAGTCATAGTGTGAGGTCTCACCAGACAAGACTATAGACTATACACAAAGCTTGGTTACTCATATCCATATCTAATAACCATATTAAAAATGTGATTCTTGTGAGATATGGTTACCTAGTTTCTTTACATCTAATTATATCCTACTTGTTGTTGTATAGTTTTATCTAATTCGTATTGGGCAACTTTGCTCATGATGTACCTACGTGTGGATCCGCAGGTCTTCAGCAATGAGCAGTTTGGAGACATCACTTTTAGGTGGCTTCGCTACACTTGTTGTAGCACAGTTGGTAGTAGTTTATATTGTCTTCTTTACTTATAGTTTCTTTCTGAGAGACATGGCATGTAATATATAGTTGTGGACGTCTTTATTTATGCTTACATGTATTTTTTTGTGGACATAGAAATGGATATTAGAATGTAATGGAATTGGTGAATGGAAATACATGTGCTTGTGAACAGGTTGAATGCAATGGGAAGCAAAAAAATTATTTCCTTTGCATGTTTCTATTTTCTCCTGCTTTTGTGAATGCCAAATATTCTAATGTGGAATATATGTGCGTGGATTGGTTTGTCTAGTACCGGATCCTAGGGGCGTCATATCAGGTTCTTAGGAGAGTCTCTTGGACTGGAACCTTGGGTGCCTATTATATATGTATACAGAGAGAGTCTGATGATTAGGGAAATTGGATACCTTTTGACTAGAGCTTGGTTCAGCTTACAATTTAAGGGACTCTAAAATCGAGAGTTCTTGAACAGATCAAGTCTTATATTCACATGCACAATCAGGGTTAATTCAATTTATTCATTCTTTATTTGCTCGGGGACTAGTAAAGTTTAAGTATAGGGAGTGATGAATACGTGATTCATCATCCAATCTACTGATCTTAGCAAAATCCTCGAGTAAAATCTCAAATAAATATCCATAAAATCAATAAATTAATAGAATGACTTTTTAAATAAAATAAAATAATTATTATAAATTATATTATATAAAATAAATTAATAATTAAAAGACGCAAAATAAAAGAGTTTTCACCTGCAATAATTCAAAACTTCTTGTATTTTTAAGAATTTCATTTCAATTCTTTTTTGGCTAATTCTTTCTCTAACTTCTTCATAAAAATATATTTAAAAATAAAAAATTACAAAATAAATACCACCTCAAATAAATACTCCAACATCCCAAAGAGAAAAAGTCATAAAGTCCGACTTCCTAGCCAAATTCCCACTCCGTATGAATTTCAAATTCATCAAACTTACTTTTAAAGTTTAAGTTAGACAATTATCTATCCAATGAAAGTGGTTTCATTAAAATCGGAGCTCGTTTGCAAAGTTTGAGTTTGGAACCTCGTTGTATATTGTACATAATGTAATAAATTTGACTTTGATAATTTTGTGCACATATTATTGTTTGTTGCATTTTATTTTGTTGATATTTATGTAAATATTTTATAAATATATTTTATTGAAAATATAAAAAAATAGAAATAGAAAAGTAAAAAAATCATGTACATAGTGTTTTTTTTACAATTTTCCACCGTAGGTATTTTTCCTCTCATTTTGTCATCATTGTTATTTTTACATTTTTTATCACACCACCACCATTACATCTTCTTTTGTCTACCACACCTTCACCATATTAATCATATCATTTCCATCACCATCATCATCATATATCTTTATTTGTTCTCTTTTTAAGATAATTTTTTAAAAAAAATTAATCACACAAAAACCACAGAAGAAACTAAAAAATTTAAAAAAAAATAAAAAAATAAAGCAGGAGGGAGCAGCAACGGCTTCCACCCCCCCCCCCCCGGCAGGCGGCGCCGCCGCCAGCTGCCAGCCCACTGCTCGCCACTGCCCTCCAGCGGTCCTCCAGTCGTCCTCTGTCGTCCGTAGGGACCTCCTCCACCACGCCACCCTCGACTCCACCACCTGCGACCGCCCACCGCAGGGCCCTTCTCCAACTGCCGCCCCTCTTCCATGACCTCAGCAGCCCTGGCCGCCCGTCGCTCCGTGCCACCGCCCAACCTCCCCTGTCCTGCCAGCACCATCGCCGATGCGCCCCCACGCCCCTCCGCCCAGCGCTCCACCTCCGCAGCCTCCTGCGCGACGGCGCAGCCCCGTCCAAGCCGCCCACCTGCCCTACTTGCGAAGAAGATCTCATTTTTTATTTTATCTATTTTATAAACATTACATATTGTTCTGTTAAGTTTTCTGTAATTGCAAATAGGTCTCCGTACATGTTTTGTTCTATCCAAGTTTAATTCTATTTTGCACAAATACCCCTATATTTGCAAGTTAATTTGTACATTAATTTTGCTTCATTTTATACAATGAAAAATAAAATGATGTTGAGCAACTAATTATCTATATTCTAACTATTTATTTGTATTTTTGTGGCTTATGGGTAATTAATAAAATTATTTTAGCGGAAAATTATATATTTTATCCAATTTGTGGTCTTAAATTCATATTTCACTCACATTTGCTCTAAAAATTCCACAAAAATCTCAAATGATGCCTTCAAATGTGTTGTGCTTTAATTAGTTTCCAAATTTCATCTAAATTGGAGTTGTTATGTGCCATAAATAAATTGTAGAGTGATTTTATTAAGGGAAAAATGGGGCTGCCCCCTAGGGGCAGCCAACATGGCTGTCCCCACCCCATTTTTCGTTAAAACTTTTTTATTTTTTTGGAAAAATATCACCATGTATATTCATCCATATATCCCTCCTATATGTCATTCGAATTTCGTCAGAAACAGAGACTCCTACGGCCTCCATCCAGACGTCATTTTTTTAACGGTAACAAGATTTTTTAAATCGACACCATCTCGATGGAGGCCGTAGGAGTCTCTGTTTCTGACGAAATTCGAATGGCATATAGGAGGGATATATGGATGAATATACATGATGATATTTTTCAAAAAAAAATAAAAAAATCATCTAAAAATGTGGCGGGACAGCCATGTTGGCTGCCCCCAGGGGGCAGCCCCATCAACCCCTTTTATTAATAGATTTTTAATTAAATCTACGCACATCTATTTTGCAAAATTTCAACTCTTCTGGATTGCTCATATAAATACCTTCTTGAGATAAATTGTTTTATGGATATAATTGATGATGTGGATTTATTAGGAATTAATTACTGACTGTCACTCTGTTTTCTTTAAAAAATTCATATATTGTCTAAAAATTCCAAAACAATTATTGTAGCCTCATTACATCTTGCTTTAATTCCAATAAAATTTTCATAATTTGTGCATTCTTTTTGTGTGAAAAATCACTCAAAATCCCATAAAAAGTATGTATTTTCATTGTTGTACATGTAAAATCAAGGTCCATACCTATCTTGAGTGTGGATGGATCATGGAATACCCGCTCCTTGCATCTGAAATTGTTTGGATTGGCTTTGACATGGGAAGGAATCAATGTCTTGGTGGTGGTCAGGTCGTCAAGACTCTTAATCAGATCATTCATATTTTTCATTAGGAGTGTAAGATGATCAAATACGAGATTCACCGAAGGTTCCTCTAGATGCTCAACTACAGGTTGTCGCTGAGACTAGTAGTGTTGAGGCTACAAGTATCTAGAATATGGTTGTTGATAATAAGGAAGAGGAGGAAGCAAAAATTGTACAGATTGTTGTTGATAATAAAGCTGATGAAAATATGTAGGTTACATCTGCTATTGTTTGTCTCTAGTTCTGGAAATCTAGTGGAGACGAGAAGTGAGGTTGAGGTTATAACTGCTAGTATTTGGGATATTGCCTCGCTCCATGAAAATGGTGGACGAGTCTCTAAATCAGATGTGAACCCAACTGACCTTGACTTGATGGACAATGTTGGTTACGCTCTCAGTCGAACCATATGTCGTTCACCTCCTAAATGAGAGGTGGAGGTGGAGACTACTACTCAGTAATATAAGGATTCTCCTGATGGAACAGTAGAATTTGATGTGACTACTATGGGGCCTGATCTGGAATCCGCGTGTAGTAAACATGTTGAACTGTAGATGGTCCTCCGGTACTCTGCTTTGCTGAAGTGGAAGAAATCTGCTCATGAGTAGAATTATTGGTTGCAGTACTCGTACTCTGACATGCACTAATCGTAATGACTAGAAGCTCCAGATGCTTCGTGATGTCATCCATTTTATCCAGATTCTCTATCCTCTGCTCGATCACTTGTATATTCTTAAGATCCTTGGATCGTTTCGCTATTATGTCCACTTTATATAGATGATTTCCTATAATGATAAGATCTACAACTACCCACCCTATCCACATTGTGCGATGCTGTCATGTTGATAGCCTTGTGGAGGTATTGAAGGGGAGATAACAAGATGCTTTTGAAAAGCACATGAAGAAGAAAGAGCTACAGAGCTCTCCGCCATCTCCTCAAAAATATGATAAAAGACATCCATGTCCTTATTGAAGTGGGATCCCCACAAGTGGCATCTACCAACTTTTGATTCTCAATGCATGTACCCCAAAAGAAATTCTGCATGAGGTTAGTCTTTGGTATATTGTGGCGGGGACACTTCTCTGTCAAGTCTTTAAATATTCCCATGCCTCATGAATAGGATCATGGGACATGTAGGATAAGTTGGAAATCAGGGACCGCATTTCATTCAGTCATCCTAGAGGATAATACTTGTTCAAGAATGCTGACCTCAGTTCTTTCCGGGACATAACAACCCTTCGTAAATGATTTATCTAATAAATTTCTTTATCCATAAGGCTAAACAGGAAGGCTATCATCTTCACTACCTGTAAGGAATGTTAGGGTAGCGTATGGTGCCACATATGCGGTAAAACGTTTGGAGGTGTACATAAAGTTCTTCAGTAATGTGTCCATGGAATATTGGGATAAGAGGTAAAATTGAGGGCTTAAGCTCAAAATTCCCATGAATCACAGGTATTTGAATCCATATATTTATCTGTCTTGTCCCTAGATTATAGGCATCTTTACATGTAAGCTTAACCACTAGCTCAATTGGTTGGTCTCCTACTCCTCCCACCTCCATTTATTTGCTCATCCTCCTCTCTCCTATCTTGTCTCTCATTCCTCAATTGAAAGATTATGCCTCTCAATCTGACCAGGATGTCAGTCTACTCAGTTAATTGTGCCTAAATGGCCTAAATGGAAGATAACATTGTATTGTTTAACTCGCTCTATCCAGCCATGGAACCCTTGCCCTTTGGTAGCATCAAGTGCTCTGATTCTGACTCTGAAAATGCATACAACACTAGATTAGTCCTAAAAAATAGTGGAGTCTCAAATGATAGTTCGAGATTAGAGTCAATCTAAAACAATGGATTGGATGAGAAGATGGGTGATGTGGAGAAAGAGGGATATTCAAAAAAGTGAGTCTTCTAGAAGATGATCGGATTGGAGTGTGAAATGAGTTCGCGGAGTCCAAACAAAAAAACTCAAATTCGACATCTTCGATATCAACAAGAAAGATGTGAGAACGTGAAGGTTAACAGAAGAAGAAAAAGGCAGAAAAGAAGTAAAGGGTATAGAAGGATCTTTACACTAACAAACAAACACAATGCAAACCCCTCAATCACCAATGGAACCAAGGGGAAACTGTAAGAGTTCAATCTTTTATCTTTTCAATTTTAGTTTTCGTGAATCTACAAGAAGTTACTTGCTACCAAGCACACAAGGTGAGTCACTGTTATCGCCAGCGTACGTTCTCAATTCTCCCCAATCAATGGAACTATCTGCCCGGGCTTCTAGATTCAATATCAAGCCCAAAGGGATAAAGGAGAATGGTCACACCAAAATAATTTTCTAATGTCTAAGGCAGGTGCTTGCATCCCAACCATACACCACAAAGATGAGTACATGAGAATAGGGTACAAGTCCAACGATTTGGGCTCTATCCTTATGGTTGCATCCTCACCAACTTTGTAGGGAGGTAAGTACCTGCAAACAATGAGAGGGTTAATCTTCCCAAAACAATGATGATTTGTCCTTATGTTTCTTTTAAGATCAAATTTTCTTTAGCAGTCCCAATTTTAGAAATGTTGTCACTTTTTTTGGATTTTTTCAAGTACACGATCTAATAAATTTTCCAATTCCTATTGATCTTAAGTGAGTGAAAACGGGAAGGAAGTCGAAAAATATGATATGCGATGAAATCAATGGTGCATGCAAAGGAATAAATGCATACCATTCGCCAACACTCTACATGCAAAGTAATACATGCAAAAAATAAAAACAGAAATAAACATAATCTAAATGTTGAACGAGAACCATCCTAGCCGTAACTTCTATTAGCAAGCAAGAATCAATTAATTTGACTAAGCCCAATCCTATGATCTAGTAGTCTATAGGAACATATATTCTTGGAATTTTATCACTTGTGCCCCTCCGAGATATCGCAATATCAGTTATACCCCTATCTTTTTGGTAATATCAGTTGTGCCCCTAACTTCTTGCTCCGTCACCAGTTGTGCCCTTCCGTCAGATTGACCGTCAAAAAAATAAAATAACCATGGTTTATTCAAACCATGGTGTGGTTAAGAAGGGTATTATGGTCCATACCCTTCTTCATCTTCTTCGTCCTCCATTTGCTCTTCTTCCTTCTCTTCATAATTTCTCTCTCTTACTAACACCTTCATGCATCCATCGAATCTCTAAAATTTTTACATTTCCACGGACATATCACTCGTTACGGATCAAATGATGAATTTTATTGAATTTTTGGATGACTTTTTATGAATCAATTAGTCAAAAATTTATCAAAATTTAAGAAAAAACTCAACTCCAGTTTCAGCTTCAGCCACAGGTGGAGGAGGAGGGCGGAAGGGACTTGAGGAGGCGTGGGGGCAGGGACAGCGGCGGGGGCGGCGGGCTGGGAGGGGGCGGGGCTGGGAGGGGCGGCTCAGGGGAGGGAGCATAGGGACGGGGAGGAGAGGGGGCAAGGGAAGGGGTGGGGGCAGCGGGCTGGGAGGAGGCGGGGTTGGGAGGAGGCTGCGCGGGGCAGGGGCGGGGGTAGGGGCAGCGGCGGGGGCGGCGGGCTGGGAGGGGGAGGGGCTGGGAGGGGGCGGCTCAGGTGAGGGAGCACAGGGACGGGGAGGCGAGGGGGCAGGGGAATGGGTCGGGGATGCGGGCTGGGAGGGGGCGGCGGGCTGGGAGGGGGCGACTCAAGGGAGGGAGCACAGGGACGGGGAGGCGAGGGGGCTGGGGAAGGGGTCGGGGCTGTGGGCTGGGAGGGTGCGGCGGGCTAGGAGGGGCAGCTCAAGGGAGGGAGCACGGGGACGGGGAGGCGAGGGGGCTGGGGAAGGGGTCAGGGCCGCGGGCTGGGAGGGTGCGGCGGGCTGGGAGGGGGCGGGGCTAGGAGGAGGCGGCGCGGAGCAGGGGTGGGGGCAGAGAGGGAGGAGGAGGAGGAGCCAGAGGAGGAGGAAGAGGATGGGCAAGAGGAGGAAGAAGAAGAGGATGAGGAAGATGATGTAAAATGACCTCCTAACCTTTTTTAAAGTAATTCCGCCTATGTCCTCAAAGTTAACGGCCGTTTGCACTGTGGATGGAGGTCACTAACCCGAGGGGCACAAGTGATAAATTAGCAAGTTTTGAGGGGCACAACTGAGATTACCAAAAAGATAGGGGTATAACTGAAATTGCGATATCTCGGAGGGGCACAAGTGATAAAATCCCTATATTCTTTTAATGGCTTTGGACAAAATCAATTACCTAGCTCAAGCAAGATAATAAAACTTACTTCTAAGGGCTTAAGCACACAAAACCATGAGAAACAGATAAAAATAAAGATGAAAATAAAAACTGTTGAGGTCCCCCAAGTACACCGACACTTGGTGAAACAGACCTCGCACACACATTGTATATAATAGCCTTGGAATAAACAAAAAAAGAGGTGAATGTTAAAAGAGTAATTACAACTTTTTACTAGAATAATAATGCAACAAAAGACTAAAAAGAAAACAAAAAAAAGTATGTGCAAAATTCTGCTCCAAGAATCTTCTAAATCTTTTGCTTCTTCCTCCTACGGTCTCCTCCATCTTGATGAATAAATGAGCTACCTCCGCTTCACCGGGGTGTGCCGACACTCCTAAGAATGTCACCCTTGCTTGCCAAGCCCTCGCAAGAAAGAGAGAAAAAAAGATATGTCGGGTCAGAGTTATGAAAAATGGATAAAAAATAAAAAAGAAAATAAAACAGGAAATATAGACAAACAAACAAGATAGACAAGGTAGATGCATAGCAAAATGAGATAAGCAAGAATAAGTGATCGCAAATGAATTCCAAAGTCCGATCTTGAGGAGCTTTCGATATCTGACAAATTGGATCCTGCAAGCATTGTATAAGCTACTTCATGACACATGGGATTCAAAGTGAGTGCTCACTTCTCACGAACAAGCAATCCACACGATAATATATACAAAAAATGTTGACAACAGATAAAATAAATAAATGCAGAAATTATCTAAGGAGACAATGATATAGACAAAGATAAGAAGAAGACATAGAAGAAAAAGAAGATAATAAAAATAAAAAGAAGAAAACAAACAGGTATTTACAACCAAGAATAGCAGACTATAAGAAGAAAAACCTAGATACCCTCATCGTGCCTCCATGGCAATGACTTCATTTGTTGAACAATGAAATTCTGGATTTTAATTTAATGAATTAATTTAATGTCGTTGCAACCCTAGAAATCCCTCAACAAAAATATATTGAATTCTCAAGCTAAAATAAAATGAAGAAATGTCAGTAATAGAATTTTTCTTTTTAATTTACTTATGTTGTGTACCTGGTCGAATTTAGAGAAGCTATAAAAATCTTGAGGGTTATATAAAAGAAATAAAAGAGGACAATCTATGCATAATATTCTATCTTTTTGTGAATTTTTGTTTTTAAATTTTTTATATATTTTAATTTGTATGATTTGTATGCTTCTTTGATTTTATATTTCTATGAATTTTTAAATTTTGCAAATGTTTTTATTTTCTAAAAATAAAAATAAAATAGAATAAAATAAAAAAGGAATAAAAGCAAAGAAGGAAAAACAACGTTTTAAATTTTCAAATATGTTAAAAATATGCAGAAAACTTAAACAAAATTATTTGTGTTTTTGGTATTTTCCTGATGCTTTTGTGATTTTTCAAGAAATTTTTGATTTTTAGGGTTTTAAAATAAAGGAAAAATAAGAAAAAAATAAAAATTATGCAAATGATTTTGTATTTTAAAAATAGGAAAAGAAAAAAATTAAAGAAATGAGGACAAACAAGAAGATCAATTTTTAAATTTTCCAAAAGGAAATTTTGTAATTTTTTTGGGCTTTTCGATGATTTGATATGAATTTTTTAAGTTTTTTATTTTCTTTTATTTTTTGGCTTTATGAGGGTTTTTAAGGAGAAAAATGGTGATGAAATTAAAGTAAGACAAAATAAGTAAACATGGTTTTTTAGAATTTTTCACAAAGTTTTATATATTTTTTTATTGATTTTTAATGCAAATATAACAAACTTTTGGAGTTTGGATTTACTAAAAATGAATAAAATGCAAAATTAAAAAGGTAATGTAAAAGAACTACTTGGCAAGCACTTAAAATAATTTTTATGGAATCTTTAGTTATGCTTTGATATTTATTAAACTAAATTAACATGCAAAATAAATTGTAGTTGCACAAGGGTATGGATGCAAAAAATAGTTTCTGAGTCAGGGAAGCAACTGGAGGAGTCTCAGATTAAGGGGAGTTGGACCTAGAGATTGAGGATGACACACCCTATAGCTAAGACCTATGACGAAAGAATAGAGGTTTCAGGTAGAATCTCCAAAGAACTAGATATATAAAGGAAGTCTTTTTTTGTTTCTTTTCTTCAGCTGCGGGGCTCCACTGGGAGTCCGACCTATAAAGAAAGAGGAAGTAGGGGCCTTGGAAGGTCTTCCCTTACATGAGCATGAGCCGTTAGACTAACTGAAAAACAATTAAAGAAACACAATGTCCCAACAGGAAAATTACCCAAAAATATGTTTGTCAACACATGTGAGTCATGCTTGCAAAGACTTAAGTCTAAATATTTTATTTTCAAGGACCAAATGATGACATCAACGTGCATGACCTTTTATTACTATTTTCACAAAAACTCACGTGTTGAGCACATTCTACAGTTCAAAAAAGGACCAAATACAAATTAAATATAATTGGGGAAATATGCAATAGTTCAAATAACTACAAAGCAAACACGTGTCCCGAGAGGGACTTATTTGTAAAGGAACGAAAGGTAGGGGTAGGAGCCCATTTCTCCACTATTCCACACTGACTTGGATGCCTAAGATGTGAACGATCACTGATGGAATGGTTGGGGAGCAGATGCGCATGAATGGTCTCTATCAGATCTGGAAGATGTGATCCACAGGTGAAATTTGGGGCAAAATGGATGGTGTGGATTCAATCTGGGCTTCTTATTCTTGATCCAACAGACGTGGAGGCTCCAGGAAGAACTGGGATGAAGTTCATAGAAGATAAAACCTAGATCAACTAAATCTCGACCGATCTCCATTCATTACAACTCCTGGAGGGTGCGGCACATCCTTTTGAGTTCTTGCGTCGATTGGATATGGCAATAGGGCTCGATGAAGCTCGAAGCTCCGATCAGATGCTCTCCAAGGTCTGCAAGTGAAAGTGATCTCCCAAGTAACTATTTCCTGTTCCATTCACGCTTCTACCTCATGCAAGAAGTTCAATGCTCGAAGGGGGATTCTCCGGTTGATTTTGTTAGTGAAGAAGCAAGGAAATGGTGAGGGAATGGGGACCTCCGACGAAGGTGGTCAGAGAGGAGGTCGATTATCTAGATCTGTGAAGGCCTGGGGATCGAGACGATGAAAGAAAATGAATAAAGGGTCAGTGAGCATGGGGCAAGGATCAAAATGTATGATGGATGATCGGGACTCCTTTGTTCTTGCATATCGGAGGAACATGGTGGTTGATCTGATATTACTAAATAGAGAATTAAAGCACAAAAAATACAGAAACAAAAGAAGATAAAACCAGGGCTACCTACAACAAAGGAGTAAAGAAGAATCTCCTTGATTTGCTATGTAAGGCGGAAAGTCGAAACGCGATGATGGAGGTCCGACCACATGCAGTGGATCGCATCTCTAAAGAAAATTACCGCTCTCCCGGTTGTCAGATTCAAGCTATATTACAACTCAAATCACCAAACTCAACCTTGGGTGCAAAAAGAGCAAGAAAACGAATCAACGATGATGGCTAATGAATTGGATGTATAAATGGAGAGCAGGTCCAACAAAATTTTGAAATTTTAAATTATGTGCAACCTGAGGCATGATCACAGAAGTTGATGACCTAGTGATAGATAAGTTGGTGAGGGCTAACTAATTGGTGAAGAAGTCGGGAGGAGTTAAGCAGTAAATTGAGCGGGGAAAATTTGTGAAGAAGCATCGATGAGCAAAGAATGCGGGGCAATGCATGGACTGGTGTGTTAACTTGGGTCAACAGATCTGGGATTGCCAATCAAGTAGTGGCTAGAATAGGACAAGTTATGCTACACGACAAAAAAAGAATAAAATAAAAGTTAAATCAAAAGAAAAAAGAAATTGATTTCAAAAAAAATTGAAAATAAAAATGTTAGTAATTAAATTATCTTATTTATAGTGTTTTTTAGTTAATTAAATAAATAATATATACGAGGAAAAAATAAATAAAATATGTTATATGGAGGTATATATGCATATATTTACAACACCTTGATTTTAAATTTATTATTTTTACATATATACATTAAATTTAATAATTTATTATTTTAAAATATTTTATAAGGATTTCAAAATTATTTTTATTTGATTTTAGTTAATTATTAATTAGGTAAATAAATAGTAATATTTTTACAATATACGTAGTGATATACATACACAATATGCACATCATTTTTATTTTTATATATTTTTTATTTTGTGATTTTCATTTGTATTTTGTATAAGTCAAATACAACATATATAATTAGTTAAAAAATACAAGATACAAAAAAATAAAAATAAAATATTATATAGATTATATACACGTAATATACACAGGTATAATAAACAATAGTACCCAAAAAGTAACATTTCACACTTTAACTCTGGTTTTTATGAAACCACTTTCATTTTGATTATTTAATTTGAGGTACAATGAAAGTGAGTTTGATTAATTTTGAATTTTTTGGGGGAAGATATTAATCTGTCAAGTTAAGCTTTATGGCTTTTTCAGAGTGTTGTTATTTACACAATGTACACTGATTGTTCTTGTTGTTATTTTTATTATTTACAAAATAATTTTATTTACAAGTTTCAAGAAGAAAACATTTGTATTTATAGTGAGTTTAGTGATAAATAAAATAGTGTAATTAATAGGTATTACATACAATAATGCACAAGTGATACATATACACTGTTGGAATTTGATTTTCTTGGTTTTAGGCCTTATCTCCCCCCACTTTATTACTGGTCAATTAGGTCAAGTCTTGACCTTCTCTCAGGGTCAGAGTCAGCATGTATCTATTATATATACAATATTTTATTTTCTTTATTTTTCCTTTATTTATTTATTTATTTATTTTTGGATAAATATTGATAGATATAATATTTACACAAAAATAGAGTTAGTAAAAGAAGAGATTTATTGATATTTATGGGTTTTTATAAGGGATTTTAAGATAAAATAAATGAAAAAAGATGATGAAATGCATATTCATCAGATACCATGCCTCTTAACATTTTGATATTTGATGCCTTCGATGCATGGGGTATAGATTTCATGGACCCATTGATGAACCTCCATTTCATCACCTTTATTCTATCATTTTGGCCTCAAAAACCCCAGTAAATGCATGTAAATAGCATCAATTTGTACATAATAGCATCTATTATTTATTGTATTCATTGTACATAAAATAAGGTTTTCAATGCCAAAACTATAGAATAAAGAGAAGAAAAGATAAATGAATAAAATATTGCAAATATTTTATGACCCTAACCCCGAGACCAAGGCCAGCATGGAATTGGTCGACAAAGAATAAAGTAGGGGGAGATAAGGGTCAGTATACAATAAATACCTCATTTATCTATTCATTTATTTATGCATTTTTTACACCTATTTTGTATATAATTATTTATTCATCAAATAAAAATATTTTGTACATGAAAGTTGTAGATAATAAGGTGGATAAAAATACAAAATTAAGTTTGTGTAAAAATAATACCCAGTGTACATTTTATACACAGAATAAAAAGTCAGAATCTCAACTTCACAGACCCATATCTTGCAAATAAAAATTCAAAATCCACCAAACTCACCTTTAATTGTATATAGCTTTCCAAGAACTATTTAATAAAATTGGTGTCATAATTTTTGGAATCCATAGTTAGGTTTTTGGCCCCCATTGTACAATCTACCCGAATAAAATCTTCAATTTATTCTTCATTCATTATTTCTATAAACTTATATTTTTAGAATCTTGTAAATAATGTATAGAATACATGTACATATTAAAATTAAAAGAAAACCAAAAAGAATTTGTAAAATAAAATAAGCTTATGTAATACATAGGCAAAATACCTATGTTGAGTATGTACATAAATAAAAGGGGATTTAATTATTTTATTATTTATTCATTTATATTTTTATAATAATATAAATATTACATATAACTTATTAATAATACAAATTCAAAATAAAACAAATAAATATATTAAATAAATAAAGTATACATAATATATAGGGAAAGTACCTATAAGTATAACTACATATACATATACCTATTTATTTAAAAATGTAAATAAACTCATAAAAAATAAATAAAAATATATTTTACTCATAAAAATAAATTATAAATTTATAAAATAAAAAATAAAGTAATAAAGTAAAAATAAACAAAATAAAAATAAATACTTATAAATATACTTATAAATACATTATTAAACTAAACTCGTAATAACATTCATCAAAAAAATTAAATAAAAATCATAAATAAATACTACATTAATTAATAAACATTTTTTATTTTATAAATAAATTCTAATTAATTCATTTAATATGTTTAATAAATAGGTCAAGATCCGGTCGATGTGGACCAATCAGAGGCCAGGGAAGGTTGACCTCCGGTCAACTCCCCCTGCGCCTCTGACTCCCGTCAGAACCAAGGTTTTAAAAACCGGATTGGACATTGAACCGGTTAGTCGTTGGTTTGGTCCAACCGGGTCGAACCGTCGGTTCAAACCGGTCGGACCGGTGATGACGTCAGCATGACATCATCATTCTCATCGACTCGGAAAAAACCGGACTGGGCTGAATTTAGCGGTCAGACCGGTCGAACCGGTTTTTTGAACCAATAAAATCGGGTACATATATAAGTATATATTTATATATCAATGAAACAATCGTTAGAAATTTCAAATCTTTAAATAGAATAATATGATGGCCTATTTCGAGTAAACTATACAAAGTTAGTCGAATTTTCTAGAATTATATATGAGTATAATATTGTAATAATTTATTTATAGTTATTTTAAGAAAATTACTCTATGAAAGTATTGACATAACGTATATTCCAAAAAAGAGAGGAGCATACCTTATATCACAGAAGTTAAGAAGGGCATATATGATAGAACCCCATTATTTCATTATTTAAACCTTTATTTTTTTGAAAATTACCAAACCATCAAAACTGGGTCAATCCGGGTCAACCTGGTCTGACCATCCGGGTCAACCCGGTCCGACCACTGGTCGGACCCGGTTTTTTATTTTTTATTTTTTTTTGAAATTAATTACAAAGAACCGGCCGAACTGACCGGGTCGGAGCCGGTTCCCGGTCCAACCGGTCCGACCGGCCGGTCCGGTCCGGTTTTTTATACCCTGGTCAGAACTGTTTAATCCCCCTTCTTCCGCCATTTTTCCCGCTCGATACAGAGCTCCATCACCTTCCATCACTTCACAAGATTTACGCCCCGTTCCTTGTACATTCTCGCCGCACATTTTATTCGTTTGTACATAGCCTAGATTCGTTGATATTCGCCGGTCAATAAGGGCCCCCAACTCTGTTTATAAATAACTCCGTCTTCTTCCTCCGAGTTTTTTAAGCCATTTCCCGAGACCTAGAGCCCACGCCTTCGGCCAAGAGTGCATCCAGGTGACAGCTGGAGATCCCCTGGAGGTTGTGGAGGCTCGCGGAGGAAGGAGATGCACTCCGGCAGTCGTCCTGCTCCTTGGCCATCCGGCCACGTTCGAGCTGCGCAATTTACATTTATTAGGTAGATTTTATTCCTGCATTTCATTTCCGCATTTTAATTAGTGTTTAGTTGTTAGAATTAGCGTAATTTAGTTAAATCGAAGTTCGCCGGAGCTCAGCTCCGGCGACTTCGCCACCGTACCTTCGACTGTGTACCGACGCCCTTTCACCGTCATTCTGTTCCCCACCACCTTCTCCACCTCCAGACCGCTCAAACCCAACCAGATCCTCACTGGATCTGCGAATCGATGCTCGTCTCCTCCGCTTCACCGGAGCATCGCCGCCCTCATCTATTTCCGTGCTCACAGCTTCAGTTTTTAGCCGAGGAGCATCGCCTCGAGCCGAGCTTTCTTCATGAGTAGGTTAGGTGCGCTATCAAGCACCAGGAGACGAAGTTACGAGCCGTCGGAGGCACCTGGAGCACCTTGCCTTCCCCGACCTCGCAAGGGCGCTCCGGTCATCCTCTATCCGATCCAAGACCTCCAGCAAGTAGAGGACCCTTCCAGGAAGCTTTTGGGACACCTTGGAGCAGCAAAGGCCGGCGGAGCAGCGAGTTCTCACCGGAGGAAGCTCGCCCAGGCGAGCGTTCTTCCCCGTTCTTCCAGACGTCCTCTCCGCCGTTGGATGAAGATGAGGTCCCAGGTTTAATCACAGCCGTCCGATGGAGCGGCGTTCAAACCGTCAGATCATCTCATATGATCTAATCTTCACCGCCCATCGTCGCAGCGGCATCGGCAGACGTGGAGGCGACGCGTGTCAAGTGGACGAAGATCAGCCGTTGGATCACGCACCATTGGGTGTAAATTTCACACATGTCCCCCGCCTTTTTTGTATTTATATTTTAATTCTGTAAATAAAATATCACGCTATAAAATATTTGTAATTTTTGTAAAAGGGTCCCTGTGTTTCCTGTAATTACAATTAGGTCCCTCCGCGCTCACGTGCATTCCCACGTGAGGCGCGTGATTTTTGCACTAAAGCCCTGGCGGTTTTTCGTAAATTGTAAATTAGCCCCAAAAATAACAATAAATGTTTATTTCTGTAGTGATTTTTGCACTGATGCCCCTGAGAATTATTTTATTTGCAAAAATGCCTGCCAGGCTGTATGATTTTTGTGTCTTTCTTCTATTTATTAAAAATACATGTGCTGCTCCTAAAAATTCAGAAAAATTAGGAAAGATGCTTTATGTAGTGTTCTCTCACGCCTATATTTTATTTTACATTCTTTTTTGCATTTTTCCTAATTATTAAAAATGAAAAAGGAGCCCTTTTGCACTGTTTAAATTAAAAAATACAAAAAATTTATAAAATGTTTTGAAAAAATTACAAGAAAATTATATATGGTATATTTATATATATATATTGAGTCCCGAAAATGAAAACCCCTAAAAATAAGAAAAAGAAAAACAAAAAAATCAGAAAGCTCCAAAATCCAATAAAAAAATAGAAAAAACCCTAAAACTACCAAAAATATATTTTTCTCTTTTATAATTATCTATATATTAACATTTACTCATTAAAATTAATTTGGGTAATTTTTGAACCTATTTTATATTTTTAAAAACCTAAATTAGTTTCGGCTATTTAATTAGTCCCATATTAGGGACATTTTTGGAATTAAAAATACAAAAAAATTAGAAAAAATTCCATAAAAAATATAACCAAAAAAATATATAAAAATATAAAAAAGCCAAAAAAATATTATATGTAATATATATATTGAGTATTTATATAAATATTTAACCTTATACTACTCCTCTCTCTCTTCTTATATATAGATATCTCTTTATATATATGTATACATATCTATATTATATAATTAAAAATATAAAAAGAAAATATAAAAAAATCTAAAATATAAAAACAAAATAAAACCAAAAAAATAAAATAAAATAAAAATATAAAATTAAAAACCACAAAAACAATAAAGGATTGGACATGAACCTAGAATTGAATAACTGCGCAACCAATTTCACACTCAACCATTCGCCTCCCATTGTTCGACCTCTACTTGTGCTTACACCTATACACATTTACATGTAGAGTTATAATAAATTTTAACTCCACATTTTTTATTTAATTGCATATATGTCATTGTGGGTTAATTGTTGGTTGATCGAGGTCTTTTGTCGGTCGCATCAGCGATTGTGTTCCCGCTTTGTGTGGAATGCAAGACCGATAGAAAATCTCTTTCATCAAATGGCGCCGTTGCCGGGGAGGCAACGGATTTTGTATGGTTGATCATTTATTTATTTAATTCTTTGCTCATGTCCAATGTTCATTTCCTTATTTGATTATTATTGAGATTATTGATTGATTGTCCTGACCCATCTCTTTTATTTGTATTTGATGCGAGGGACCGCCAAGCGAAGGAGGAATTCCTAGGAAGTCCTATGCACCCGAGTGAGGCGGAGTTGGCTCCTCTACACTAGCCAACAGGAGAGGGCATCAAAGACAGATGGAGGAGAATTTTGGATGGCAGTCTCATTGTTGCATTTTATTTTTTTCATGTACATTTATGTGAGAGAGCGACACTTGACATGTAATAATATAGGACTCTCAGACACTCTGACTCCCGAGGTCCATTGCCTGAGGGATTGTTCCCTTGGGTCCTCGATGGTTTTGACGCTTTTTATTTTTATTTTTATTATTTTGTGTGAATGAGCCCTATCTTAGGAATTTCTTGCTGATAGATTAAGGTCCAAACACCCTAATATATTTGCATGTACCTATAGTACGTTTTGGATCTAGTCAAATCTAAACAGTCGGTTCATTTATCTCTTAACCCTTGTGCCGTGAGCGAGCCCCATCAAGCGCTAATCCTGAACTCGAGTGTGTCGAGAAGAGGAGGGGTGAGCCAAGACCGGACTCTTAGGTTAAGGATAAGTGACCGACTTGTGGTGCTTCACGATAATAGCAGTTACTATCCTTGGGCGATTTCTTCGGCTTGCATTCGCATATAGCATAGGTTTCAAATTCTGTTCTGCATCTCGCATGGAGAGAGCTGGGAAGCGCTGTAAGTCTTCTTACTTAGCATGCATCATCGATTTCCGACTTGCATGGCTTTTCCGACCTTCTCCCTCTGTTTTTGCCAATCTAAGATGCTTAATGGAAATTGAAACCTCGATAGGCACGCGCATTGAAAATATCCAAAAAAAGTGATAACTTAAATAAAATCGAGACTGCTAACTCTATTGGACCTAAAATAAAACGTAATGGATTCCTTGTCTTGGGGAGAGCAACCCCCTCATTGTATACATTTTAAATTGCTCACGTACACACTAAGGAGTAGAGCCCAACTCCCATCAAGCCTCCTAAGTGTTTGTACAACTTTGTGATTCTCACCTCACTCTAAAACTGAAAAGATAAATGACCATCACCTGACGGTCTTCACTGTGTTGAGTAGGTAAATTGGGGGTTTGCCTTGTGTCTTGATTATGACTTGGAGTCCATTGTGCTTTTCTTTCATTATTAGAGTAGTAGGTCCCGTCCGTGTGAGTCTTGCATTTTTCATCTTTGAGTCTCTCTACCTCTCTTATATATACATATAGCTCTTCATTTGCATTGAGTCGTGATATTGGCGCCTGAGCTCAATCATTTCTTCGCCAAGTCCAATCGTTCCCGACATCTTCTTCACCATCTTCTTCGTATCCACTATATCATCCCCATCTTCTCCGGTTCGAGGAGAGCCTGCTCTTCGGACCACCATTTTGACGGTGTTCCCGCCCTGTGCGGAACACCTAATTTTGTCTGTGTCTCGATCTTCTCACTCGCCCTCCTCGTCCCCTCTGTATCACTCTTCTTTCACCCGTGATATTGGCACGCACGCTCAATCAGCTTCTCCACCCCATTGTGTTACCCTTCATATCCACCTTCCTCGTGTTCCCCGTATCACTTTTCTATTACCTGAGAATGCTGTGCACATCGACGAGGCCCGCATCGAGGATTTTGACTTACATTGATTATTGGAATAAGTCGGGCATGATGTTGAGGATGCTGAGATTAATATACTACTCTTGGTGGATTTGACTTTGATACGTGCATAGGAGCTTATTGAGGATTTTTATGATGCGCAATCATTAGGTGTGATTATTTATTGGGATATTTGGATCAAGCACACCGGATTGAGGATGCGACGTACTTTAATGATATGATGATGATTTCATGAGCCGTCATTGATTTATTCATTTTGAGGTTCTTACCCATCTCCATTTTTGAGGATTGATTGACTATTATGATTTGAACTTCGAGACAAAGGTGTGTGGAACCCACATGATCTCTCATCTTCGTAATTGATCCATCCTCGATCTCCTGATTACATTATCCACGTACGACACTTTGAGGAATCCTGATTATCTATTGTGCCATCTCAGCAGATTTGATTGACCCGAGGGATGTTTTGTGATTGATCTGATTATTTTCTCCCTCACTTGATCTTATGACCTCCGGATGATTGAATGATTGACTGCTTTTGAGGACCTGAGAGGACTTGCCGGCATTCCCTTGATCTACATTGATCTAGCTCGCAATACTCCCCGAGGACTATCTGCGGGAGTATGTGACAATTTCTAGGACTTCGGTTTCATCCACTACTTTGGTCGCCATTGTGATGAGACCCGGAACCGAGTCGGATGATATGCTTGATTGGCCTCCTTATGATTGTGTACCCGATCTGTTGGTACATGAGGCCAACTGTCTGATTGCTCTCCTTGACAGCCCTCGCAAGGACGAGCCTTGATACTACAATTATTCACTGCCTAGTTCATAGCTCTCTAAGGGTTATCTGCGAGAGGCTATGACACATTTTTGCTTTCTTGGTCTCTTCTGCTGGTAGGCGGTCTGCCGTCTATCGAGACCAGATTCTCTGTGGATCCGTCTGATGGAATCCGGCTCCTTTGAGCCTTTTCTCTCCTTGACGACCCTCGCAAGGATGAGATGTACTCTGATTCATCACTGTGTAGCTCACATCACTTCCCGAGGACCATCTGCAGAAGGATGTGGCACTTTCTTTACGATCGGCTTCACTCACTTCTGGTGCCTCCGATCTGCGGGCACGAAGTCGATTCGTCTGATATAGGTAGTTGGTCTCCCTTTCTGATTATGCGCTCGATCTGTTGGGGCCTGAGACCGACTTGGCTAGACTCCTTTGAGTCCGCTCCCCTTGGCGGTCCTCGCAAGGATGAGCTCTTTTCTGATTATTCCTTGACTAGATCATAGCTCCCCGAGGGTTATCTGCGGGAGACTACGACACATTTCCGTTCTGATTGGTCTCCTCTGTTGGTAGCCGACATGTCGACTACTGAGGCCACTATGTGGTTCCGTCTGATGGGATCCGGCTCCTTTGATCCTTCTCTCTCCTTGACGACCCTCGCAAGGGAGAGACACATTCTGACGGTTTCTTGCCTAGATCGCAGTACTCTCCGAGGACTATCTGCGAAAGACTGCGACACTCTTTTCACGCTCGGTTTCCACTGCTGACTGTGTATCCGATCTGCGGAGCACGGAATTGAGTCGCCTAATATACATGATTTTTTGTCCCATCTTGAGTTGCCTATCCGATCTGTGGATCATGGGACCCATCTGATTACACTCCTTTGAGTCTGCTCACCTTGACGGTCCTCGAGAGGCTGAGCTCCTGATATCTGCTATTTCCATGACTAGCTGACAGTACGTTCCCCGAGGGTTATCTGCGGGAAGCTGCCACATTTTCTTGATTGGTCGGTCTCTTCTGCTGGTATCCGATCTGTCGCCTACCGAGACCATCTCTGTGATCCGTCTGATGGATCAGGCTCCCTTGAGCCCACTCACTTTGACAACCCTCACAAGGGTGAGCTTCTGTACTGATTATTCATTGCCTAGCATGTACTACTCCCCGAGGGTTATCTGCGGGAGAGTACATCATTTTTTAGGTACTCGGCTTCATATCTGGTGTCTCCCATTTGGTGGAGCACGAAGCCATGTCTTCTGACTTGTATACTCGCTCTCCTCCCTGGTTGTGTCTCCTGTCTGTTGGAGCATGGAGCCGAGTACTCTGATTATTCTCTGATTGTGCTCACCTTTAGGACCCTCGCAGGAGTGAGCCATGTATTGTGTTGATTGGTGTATTCTTGTGACTTTCAGAGTATATCACCACTGTGCACCACACAGTCTCATATGCTTTACGTCCGATCTATCTGGGACTCTGATTGACCGGAGGACTCTGTACCGCTCTTTCCTCCTTCCGGTCTTACGGTATCGGCTCCGTTCCCTCATGATGACCCTATGAGCCGATTGACTGCTTCATGCTACCGAACTCGATATCTATCCTTTCGACTTGTTGTCCCCGGTAGCTGACACCCACATGACTGCATATCAGGGTGCCTTTTTACCTTCTGACTGCGTCCTCGTTCTCACAGGGAGACGATGACGCAAGTATGGTATTCACTTGTCAGATATTGTCCTGTACTTCACCAGTCTCTTCATCGCTTGTATATATGTGTGCCTTGTTCATTCTTTCTCCCGCATGTTATGTGTGCCCCTAGATCTGTCGCCATATCTTTGTGACTACACTTAGGACGTACCTTGTCCTAAGTATAGGGGGTACACACCGTGTTGTTCTTTCGTCATTCAGTTTCGTCACTCCTGTTGTTACCTATACTTAGGGATATCTCACCCTTAGTATAGGGGGAGTGATGCGTATATTCTCCACGATCTTTTCGTCTATCTGTATATATCTCTCTTTTCTTCTTTTCTTCTTTTCCTTTTCTATCTTCTGTATCTAAATAAAAGGTGTCGCCCCTTGTAGACAGTCTTCTATACTTAGGACGTACTTTGTCCTAAGTATAGGGGGTGCACCCCTGATTTGTTAATTCTTTGATATGTCTATTCCCACCCTTGACCCTCCCCGCTTTGTGTACAGTCTGCTATACTTAGGATTACTTGATCCTAAGTATGGGGGGACGGTCAACTTCTATTTCCTTCATTTCTTATTTCTATATTCTTTAGACTTGTCTATACTCAGTACGAGTGATGTCTTCTCTTTTCTTTTTCGATCTATGAGGACATAGCTCAAGCTAAGTATAGGGGGGTCGTATATACTCTATATATACTTAGCCATAACTCGTACTTTCGTATAATTATTAACAAATATGGCTAAAAATAAGATATAATTCATTGAAAATTAATTAATAATGCTTCTTATTCCTCAGATTCTTTTTGTACATACTGATTAATAAATCAGGTTAAAAATACTTTTGCAAAATGATTTGAAAAATGGTGTGAATTGTTTGGAAAACTTTTTGTGAAATATTTTCAACCTTTGTAAAAATATTTTGATTGCAAAATTTTTCTATTTGTGTGAAATAAAGGATTTGAAAACCTATTTGCAAAAGATTTCAAAAAATATTTGTAAAAATATTTTGAAAAAAATGTATATAGTGTTGGCAAAATCTGTGCAAAATAGATTTCAAATGTTTTAAAATATTTGCAAAAATTATTTTGTACTATAGTTTTCAAAATAATTTTCCAATAAATTTGAGGAATAAATGCATCATGAAATAAATAATAAAATAAAGTACACAAAATTCTTTATCAATTGTCTATACACCTAAATAAATTACTTTGTTAAAACCTGTAAATTATTTGGATCTTGTAAAAATGAAGGGGCACGCCCTTGTAAATAGTTGTACATATTTTATACTTTGAGTGCCAAAATTCTTTTATTTGTAAATTCTTTGTGTAAAAATTCCTTGCTCTGTTTTCAAATTCTTTGCAAAATTGCATTATTCTTTGCATGTTTGTAAATAGCATTTGCATATCATTCATATTCTTTGTATTGAGCTTGATGATTGAACTAGTCCAATAAAGTCGAAGATTGGAGCTTGGTTGGACCTTACTGCACCTAACTGCACTGGAACCTTATGGGAACTAGGTTTAAGGTACTTCAGGTCTATTCAGACTTAATTCTTTGAGAAATCAGGGCTGGGTTCAAGTCACCTCAGTGGACTAACTAGAACTTTTCGAGACACGCGTATGACTCTTGTCGGTCGTGACCTCACTTGGCTCAACTCAGTTGGGGTGGTGAGGGGGTTGGATTTGCCAGTCTGAGACGCACACGGATGGAAACATTCGTCCTCGTCTAGGGAGGGAAGTGCACCCCAACCTGGTCCAGTTTCAATGAAGTCGAATGACAGGAGAGTGCGGGATGCAATAAAGCTTCAAGAGAGGGATAGTCCTCTGGCTCAAGAGGAAAAAGTCCTTATGTAAATGCTGCTGTAAATAGCATGTTGAAAAAAAAAACTCCAAAACGTGGACAGGCTTGTAAATAAAAATAAAAGTGCCTGCCGGAGTATGTATATATGTTGTACAGAAAATAAGCAAGCTTGAGCATCAAAGTTACACCATGTAAGTCTGCAGCTGGATGACTTGACTACACTGGTCTCGCATCCCAGGATAGGTAGCTACACTGGTTACCATCCATTCTTTTCTTCCCCTCCTCCTCTTGAGTTGGATGCTACTTGAACTTAGAAGGGAATACCCCGCTCCTCGACGGTAGAGGGCTGGATTGGGGAATCATTGGGTTGTCATTCTGGAGAAGTCAGTCTCTTTATCATTTCAGTTGGGGAGAGCCACCATCACTTACACCGTAGAAGTCAGCTTCATAGTCATAAGGGTTTGCATATGATGTAGGCTAGTTCTGACCTGGCTATTGAGGAGATTTGAACCGAGTTCTGTGACTCTCGAAGGCTGTTGTGTTTTAAATTTGGTTCCCAACCAGGATCCACACACATTTTCACACCAAGGTCTAACCGGTGCTCCAAACTCCTATTTTGTAAGGACAAGAGATTACACTGAAAGCTATCTTATTCATTTTATCAGTTTCTATTTTCAATTTCCTTTTTCTTTTCTTTTCATTCTTTTTGTACTTATTGCATAAGTATTTGCTAGGGACTAGCAAAGGCAAGTATAGGGGGGTGATGAACCTCCATTTCATCACCTTTATTCTATCATTTTGGCCTCAAAAACCCCAGTAAATGCATGTAAATAACATCAATTTGTACATAATAGCATCTATTATTTATTGTATTCATTGTACATAAAATAAGGTTTTCAATGCCAAAATTATAGAATAAAGAGAAGAAAAGAAAAAGGAGTAAAATATTGCAAATATTTTATGACCCTAACCCTGAGACCAAGGCCAGCATGGAATTGGTCGACAAAGAATAAAGTAGGGGGAGATAAGGGCCAGTATACAATAAATACCTCATTTATCTATTCATTTATTTATGCATTTTGACACCTATTTTGTATATAATTATTTATTCATCAAATAAAAATATTTTGTACATGAAAGTTGTAGATAATAAGGTGAATAAAAATACAAAATTAAGTTTGTGTAAAAATAACACCCAGTGTACATTTTATACACAGAATAAAAAGCCAGAAATCAACAAATCAACTTCACAGACCCATATCTTGCAAACAAAAATTCAAAATCCACCAAACTCACCTTTAATTGTATATAGCTTTCCAAGAACTATTTAATAAAATTGGTGTCATAATTTTAGGAATCCATTGGTGAAAGTTAGGTTTTTGGACCCCATTGTACAATCTACCCGAATAAAATCTTCAATTTATTCTTCATTCATTATTTCTATAAACTTATATTTTTAGAATCTTGTAAATAATGTACAGAATACATGTACATATTAAAATTAAAAGAAAACCAAAAAGAATTTGTAAAATAAAATAAGCTTATGTAATACATAGACAAAATACCTATGTTGAGTATGTACATAAATAAAAGGGGATTTAATTATTTTATTCTTTATTCATTTATATTTTTTATAATAATGTAAATATTACATATAACTTATTAACAATACAAATTAAAAATAAAACAAATAAATATATTAAATAAATAAAGTATACATAATATATAGGTAAAGTACCTATAAGTATAACTACATATACATATACCTATTTATTTAAAAAATGTAAATAAACTCATAAAAAATAAATAAAAATATATTTTACTCATAAAAATAAATTATAAATTTATAAAATAAAAAATAAAGTAATAAAGTAAAAATAAACAAAATAAAATAAATACATATAAATATACTTATAAATACATTATTAAACTAAACCCGTAATAACATTCATCAAAAAATTAAATAAAAATCATAAATAAATACTACATTCATTAATAAACATTTTTATTTTATAAATAAATTCTAATTAATTCATTTAATACGTTTAATAAATAGGTCAAGATCTGGTCGATGTGGACCAATCAGAGGCCCGGGAAGGTTGACCTCCGGTCAACTCCCCCCTGCGCCTCTGACTCCCATCAGAACTGTCTAATCCCCCTCCTTCCGCCATTTTTCCCGCTCGATACAGAGCTCCATCACCTTCCATCACTTCACGAGATTTACGCCCCGTTCCTTGTACATTCTTGCCGCACATTTTATTCGTTTGTACATAGCCTAGATTCGTTGATATTCGCCGGTCAATAAGGGCCCCCAACTCTGTTTATAAATAACTCCGTCTTCTTCCTCCGAGTTTTTTCAGCCATTTCCCGAGCCCTAGAGCCCATGCCTTCGGCCAAGAGTGCATCCAGGTGACAGCTGGAGGTCCCCTGGAGGTTGTGGAGGCTCGCGGAGGAAGGAGATGCGCCCACGGCGGCGCTCCGGCAGTCGTCCTGCTCCTTGGCCCTCCGGCCAAGTTCGAGCTGCGCAATTTACATTTATTAGGTAGATTTTATTCCTGCATTTCATTTCCGCATTTTAATTAGTGTTTAGTTGTTAGAATTAGCGTAATTTAGTTAAATCAAAGTTCATTGAAGCCGACTGTGTACCGACGCCCTTTCACAGTCATTCTGTTCCCCACCGCCTTCTCCACCTCCAGACCGCTCAAACCCAACCAGATCCTCACTGGATCTGCGAATCGATGCTCGTCTCCTCCGCTTCGCCGGAGCATCGCCGCCCTCATCCATTTCTGTGCTCACAACTTCAGTTTTTGGCCGAGGAGCATCGCCTCGAGCTGAGCTTTCTTCCTGAGCAGGTTAGGTGCGCTATCAAGCACCAGGAGACGAAGTTACGAGCCGTCGGAGGTACCTGGAGCACCTTGCCTTCCCCGACCTCGCAAGGGCGCTCCGGTCATCCTCTGTCCGATCCAAGACCTCCAGCAAGTAGAGGACCCTTCCAGGAAGCTTTTGGGACACCTTGGAGCAGCAAAGGCCGGCGGAGCAGCGAGTTCTCACCGGAGGAAGCTTGCCCAGGCGAGCGTTCTTCCCCGTTCTTCCAGACGTCCTCTCCGCCGTTGGATGAAGATGAGGTCCCAGGTTTAATCACAGACGTCTGATGGAGCGGCGTTCAAACCGTCAGATCATCTCATATGATCTAATCTTCACCGCCCATCATCGCAGCGGCAGCGGCAGACGTGGAGGCGACGCGTGTCAAGTGGACGAAGATTAGACGTTGGATCGCGCACCTTTGGGGGTAAATTTCAGACATGTCCCCCGCCTTTTTTGTATTTATATTTTAATTCTGTAAATAAAATATCACGCTATAAAATATTTGTAATTTTTATAAAAGGGCCCATGTGTTTCCTGTAATTACAATTAGGTCCCTCCGCGCCTCACGTGCATTCCCACGTGAGGCGCGTGATTTTTGCACTAAAGCCCTGGCGGTTTTTCGTAAATTGTAAATTAGCCCCAAAAATAAAAATAAATATTTATTTCTGTAGTGATTTTTGCACTGATTCCCCTGAGAATTATTTTATTTGCAAAAATGCCCCTGCTAGGCTGTATGATTTTTGTGTCTTTCTTCTATTTATTAAAAATACCTGTGATGCTCCTAAAAATTCAGAAAAATTAGGAAAGATGCTTCATGTAGTGTTCTCTCACGCCTATATTTTATTTTACATTTTTTTGCATTTTTCCTAATTATTAAAAATGAAAAAGGAGCCCTTTTTGCACTGTTTAAATTATAAAATACAAAAAAATTATAAAATGCTTTTGAAAAAATTACAAGAAAATTATATATGGTATATTTATATATATATTGAGTCCCGAAAATGAAAACCCCTAAAAATAAGAAAAACAAAAACAAAAAAAATAGAAAGCTCCAAAATCCAACAAAAAATAGAAAAAACCCTAAAAATCCCAAAAATATATTTTTCTCTTTTATAATTATCTATATATTAACATTTACTCATTAAAATTAGTAATTTTTGAACCTATTTTATATTTTTAAAAACCCAAATTAGTTTCGTCTATTTAATTTGTCCCATATTAGGGACATTTTTGGAATTAAAAATACAAAAAAAATAGAAAAATTCCATAAAAAAATATAACCAAAAAATATACAAAAATATAAAAAAGCCAAAAAATATTATATGTAATATATATTGAGTATTTATATAAATATTTAACCTTATACTACTCCTCTCTCTCTTCTTATATATAGATATCTCTTTATATATGTATACATATCTATATTATATAATTAAAAATATAAAAAGAAAATATAAAAAAATCTAAAATATAAAAACAAAATAAAACCAAAAAAATAAAATAAAATCAAAATAAAAAATTAAAAACCCACAAAAACAATAAAGGATTGGACATGAACCTAGAATTGAATAACTGCGCAACCAATTTCACACTCAACCATTCGCCTCCCAGTGTTCGACCTCTACTTGTGCTTACACCTATACACATTTACATGTAGAGTTATAATAAATTTTAACTCCACATTTTTTATTTAATTGCATATATTTCATTGTGGGTTAATTGTTGATTGATCGAGGTCTTTTGTCGGTTGCATCAGCGACTGTGTTCCCGCTTTGTGTGGAATGCAAGACCGATAGAAAATCGCTTTCATCACCCATTACTGAATAGTCAAGGATTCGAATACATCTTGCTTGTTATCTATTACGTCAGTCGATGGGTAGAGGCTATCCCTGCTCGAGCCACCGACAGTCTCATTATCTGTCGATTTCTCAAAAATAACATCATTTCATGGTTTAGGATTTCGAAGATTCGTATATCCGATGGTGGAAGCTATTTCATTAATAAATAGGTCAAGAAGCTGACAAGAAGTACGACATTGAACCCAATGTTGCATCTCCTTACCATCACATAGACTGATGGCTTGACCGAGCATTCAAAAAGGGATATCAAAAGAATTTTGTAGAAATTTGTGCATCCTGATAAAAAGAACTGGTCACAATTACTTGATTCGATTCATTGGAGTTATCATATGACATACAAGATCTTTTAGGCATGTCTCCTAATTGCCTTGTCTATGGCAAGCCATGCCATTTTTTATAGAACTTATTCATAAATAATTATGGATGGTCATTATATGCAATATAGACATAGGTAATGCTGACAAGGATCGAAAAATTGACTTGAACAGACTATTAGAGTTTATAGACTATGCATCTGACAATAGACTCATGTATAAAGAAAAAATCAAGAAATGGCACGATAAGCACATTAAAAGAAATAATTTCGAGCCAAATAAGAAGGTATGGTTATTTGATGCTAAGTTAAGATTATTTACTTGTAAACTGAAAACAAATGGTCCTGACTATTAATCGTGAAAAATGTATGTGACAATGGTAGCATTGTAATATCAAGGTTGTCATCTAATTCACAACCTTTTGGATAGTTACTCAAGACATACCTCGATCATGATACTTTTCTATCTGAACAGTTATGTCAAGACACATGTTCTCTCAGTTTCCACTACCTTTTGTCTCAAGAACTGAATATTGCTACATAAGAAGAGAGATTTAATTGCACATTATGTGGTGAGGCGTATCGATGACATAGCGTTTGCACACACTCTCAAAGATAATGGCTCTTCGATCAACGTTTTACCATTTGCCTTATATGAGATACTGAAGTTGGGACCTTTATGTAGATCTAGGGCTTTACTTCAGTTTGCAAATAATCGATCAAAAAGGCTAAGGGTGAGGCCAAGAATGTCATTATCTCGATTGAGGGACAATGCTACCGGATGGACTTCAGTGTCCTTAACATGAACATCCCCAATCATTAGAGAGAGTCACATATTATCCATGGTTGGCCCTTCCTTAGGACCGCTAGAGCTTCATTATATTATCAGAAAGGGTTCGTTCTCTAGGTGGAGAAATGGAACTACAAATGAAGCAGACAAAATGGCAGCGAGCTGATTCAGAGTCTAGCACATATTTCTCCTCATTTTCAAAGGCAGATTGCGATGTAGTTAGCACAATTGGGATTTTGAGTCAGAACCCGACATCATAGAGCGAGACCCTCTCATCTAGAGAGTATTGTGTATGCAGAGCAGTTGTTGAGACATTGCCAGAGTTCTTGAGATCTGCATCTCACTATTCCCTTGATGACTTAGAGGTCCCATTGGACTTGTTGGTTCCTCCTCCTTTGGAACAATCAAGGGAATCAGATGATGAGTTGGATGCGGATTTGGCTGAATTATAGTGTTTCTTAGGAGATCTGACTCCTTATTCTTCAATTCAGTTGGTGGATAGTATTATACATGATTCATCTCCCTTTGCAGCATAGATCCAGATTCAGTGGTAGTTCGGCATGATGTTCCTGACGATTCTTCTTTGCCAGAGTTGAAGCCACTACCTCCTCCACTCAAGTATTCATTTCTTGCAGGACCAAATAATAAGTTTCCGGTCATCATTAGTTTGAGTTTGACTGTAGAACAGGAGACCAGGTTGTTAGAAATGTTAGAAATGAATTGTAAGGCCATAGGATGGACGGTGTCGAATCTCGTGGGTATAAACCTCGCACTTTTTTCACACCATATTTTATGTTGAGGATAATGATAGACCTTCCTATGAGTTTCAGAGGAGACTTAATCCAAATTTATGAGAAGTAGTTAAGAAAGAGATTGAGAAGTGGTGTGGAGCGGGTTTTATCTATCTAATCTAACTCCAAATGGATGGCCCCTTTACATGTTGTCCCGAAAAAGTCAGGAAGATGGTCACTAATGAGGAGGGAATTGATATTGCGACATGAGTACCCACATCGTGGTGCGCCTGTGTTGATTACAGATGCTTAAATGTTGTGACCAAGAAAGATCGCTTTCCCCTACCTTTTATTGATCAGATTTTGGAGAGATTAGCGGGGAAAGAGTTCTTTTATTTTCTTAACGGGTACTCAGGCTACAATCAAGTAGCCATCGCCTCTGAGGACCAGAAAAAGACCAATTTTACATGTCCTTTCATCACATCATTTAGGTGCATGCCTTTTGGGTCATGCAATGCCCCATGTACTTTTCAGTAGTGCATGATTGCCATGTTTGTTGAGATGGCGGGGGATTTCCTAGAGGTCTTCATGGATGATTTTTCGATCCATGGTGATTCATTTGATTCTTGTTTAGTACATTCGGATCGAGTCCTTCATAGGTATAGAGAGGAGAATCTGTTACTCTCCTTGGAAAAAATTCATTTTACGGTTAAGGAGGGTATCGTGTTTGGGCACGTCATCTCCAAAAAGGGAATGGAGGTTGACCCTGTCCAGGTGGATGTGATCAAGAAACTTGATCCACTAACCAACATCAAGTCAGTGAGGTCATTTATGTTGCATGTTGGATTTTATAGATGATTTAGTCATGATTTTTCTAAGATTTTCAGACCCTCGGCTGAGCTCTTAGAAAAAGACACGGAGTTCTTTGTATATCACAAGTGTTTGGAGTCCTTTGAGCTCCTTAAGAAGAAGCTTTGTGACTCGTCGATTCTGCAGGCTCCTGATTGGTCTCTTCCCTTTGAGATCATGACTGATGCTTTGGATTTTTCTATAGGAGACGTATTAGGTCAACGGTGAGATTAGATCCCGTTCGCTATTCACTATGCAAGCAAAGTTCTAGACCCAGCATGGAGAACCTACAGAGTGATCGAGAAAGATATGCTTGCAATATTTTGGGCTTTACAGAAGTTTAGGTTTGTCATTCTTGGCTCAAAAGTGATAGTTTACACTGATCATTCAGCCATTAGGTATCTCATGGAAAAGAAGGATATGAAGGTGCATCTTCTTAGGTGGATATTGTTACTCCAGGGGTTTGATTTGGAAATTAAGGATAAATCTGGGGTCAGAAATATAGTGGTTGATCATCTTTCAAGGATTGAGATAAAGGATTCCCCTGAATTAGAGCCTATTCAAGAGACCTTTCCAGATGAGTCGATCTATGTTGTTGACTCACTCCCATCGTATGTCAACATGGTGAACTCCCTTATCTCCACGAAAGTTCCCCATAGTTAGACTAGGAGCAGTATAGACCGACTTAAGTTGGATACAAGGAAATACCATTGGGAGGATCCATTCGTTTTCTTTGATGGACTAGATTGTGCTCAAAGGAGGTGCATACCTCAGGAGGAATACCAGAGTGTCTTCATGTATTGTCATTTACTTGAGGCTTGAGGACACCATTAAGGAAAGAGAACCGCTCACAATGTGTTAAAGTGTGGTTTGTTTTAGCCAACCTTGTTTAGAGATGCCACTGATTTTGTACAGTCGTGCCATGTTTGTCAAAGGATACGAGGGACTGTTGGTTCTAGAGATGAGATGACCATGCAACCTATGATTTTTTGTGATGTATTTAATGCTTGGGGCATAGATTTTGTGGGTCATTTTCCTAACAGCCAAGGTTTTGAGTATATCTTGTTAGCGGTGGATTATTTGTCGAGATGGGTGGAGCTATTCCAACCTAAGCTGTAGAGAGTAGGACTATTTTCAAATTCATAAAGGATCATATTATTTCACGGTTTGAGGTACCTAGATTTTTGATATATGATGGGGGTAGCCATTTTATGAATAGAGAGATGAAATCTTTAGCAAAGCACTATGCATTTAAACATAGAGTAACTAGTCCTTACCATCCATAATCGAATGGCATGGTAGATGGTTCAAATAGGGAGATGAAGAGCATTCTTCAAAAGTTAGTCAGACCAGATAGGAAAATTGATCTCAATTATTAGACCAAGTTCTGTGGGCTTATAGAGCAGCCTACAAGACACCTCTTGGCGCTTCATCTTTTAGGATGATCTACGGTAAGCCATGCCATTTGCTCGTAGAATTAGTTCATAAATCTGAATGGTCAATAAAGAAGATTAACTGGACCTGTGACTTAGGGAAGTTCTATAGAGACCTTGATCAAAATGAGTTAGTGGAAATCCGTAACCAAGCATATGACAACAACATGATCTACAAGGACAAAGTTAAGAAGTGGCATGATGTGCATATTAGATGCAAGAACTTTGTACCAGAACAAAAAGGTATGGTTGTTTAATGCAAAGTTATAGATTTTCCGTGGGAAACTTAAACCAAAGTGGAAGGGTCCTTTTATGGTGAAGGAAGGGTATGAGAATGGTAGTGTAGAGATTTTAGAGCTTTCTGAGAATGCATCTTCATCTTTGGTTAATGAGCAATTACTTAAGCATCTTGTAGAAACCAAGGAAAGATTGGCTCCCATTGAGATGAATGTATTCATGCCTAGTGATGTAATTTCAAATTTTTCAGACAAGGCATGATCATCATGATAAATTCAACATCAGCGGATTCATATTCTTTTTGACTATATTCTTATAGATTTCCTTTGACTAGGATTTTTCTTCCTACCTATACATAGTCTATACTAAGCCTAAGTATAGGGGGGATATGTAAATACATGTTTTTCTTTATTCATTCTTTGTTTGTTCTACAGTCTCTTCTATATATGTACCTCTTATTCTTTACTTAGGTTTCTCAAACCCTAAGTATGGGAGGGGGTCCATCCTTTTGTATTCATTATGATGTATTCTTTCTCATTTCCGTACTTGTATTATTTTGGTCATCTATCCTGACATTCTTTTATACTTGGTTGAGTTATGCCTTCATAATCACTTTGTGATCTGAGGACATAGCAAAAGCTAAGTATAGGGGGGTCTACTATATATATTGCATATATACTTTATCCATATCTCATAATTTTAAAGTTTTTACACTTTTTTGGGGCTACGAGTATCGTATTATATTCTTGGAACTTATTTCCATATAAAAGTTTTTTAAAATGATTTTGAAAATTGTATAAATATTTTACATGGTTTTCAAATGTTTTACGTTGTTTGTAAAATTACTGATTAACATGTTTTGAAAAATCATTTGTAAAGTGTTTTGAAAATCTATATCTATGTGACATTGTTTGTAAAAAGTTTTCAAGAATCTTTTCAAAAGCTAAGGTTGTGTGGAAATTACTATAACTCTTGTAAATAGTTCCTAATTAAATAAAAAATTCATTAATTCTGGTGTGTCTCTTGCGATTCCTTTAGTGCTTTAGCTTTCTAAGAGGTTGTGACGGTTCCCTCAACCGTCTTGTCTTTATTCTTTATAAGGTCATCTTATCTTAGAGTCTTATAGAGTCCTACATGGAGGAAAGTCTAGATTTCAAGTCTATATTTTAGAAGATCAAGTTGATAAAGAATTCACTAAAAAGAGTGATGGTGATTGAGAAGGAAGATTTATTGATAGAAGAATCAGACAGGGAAGTTCCCTTACCTTTTCCTGAGGATGTTCAGTTATTGGATTCTTACCTTTCTTGTAAGTTGGGTCATCCTTCTATGTCTAGTTTTTCTCTACTTAGGAAAACTCAAAAGTCTGTTGCAGAATTTCAAAGTTTGATTCGTCTTCCCATGATTGTGAAGAATTTAGAGGCTTCCCATGTTGATATGGATATCACTTTTGAGGAAGAATGACATCATTCTAAAAGGTTTAAATTACAAGTTGATGAAGATCTTTCTTATTCAGATTCTGAAGCTTTCTCTGTTAGGAAGAAGCAATTGAAACATAAAGCGGTATGTGATTCCAATCCTCGAATATCCAATTTTGATTTTTAAGGAACTAAAGTTTGTAGTGTTGTGTTGGGTGTCCTAGAATATTCTTCGTATTGTCTCTGTGTTGTTCTGTCAAGTAGTAATTCCTTAATTCTTTTGTAAATAACTAACGTGCTAACTCTTTAGTTGGTGTCTCTCCCTGACACTTTCACATTTCACTCAAGGCTTGAGATGATTATTAATATTGTGTTAAAGGAGTCCATAGATAGAGTTATTTTATCTTAATCATTAGGATCTTTGACTTAAAAATTCACACATCCCTAGTTATAAGATGTGTGTGCTATATTTCATGGTCAATCTCTCTTTAAAGAATTTGACTTTCACTCACATTCACGATTGCATTCATTATTAAGATGAGTAAATATATCACTTATATGCTTAAAAAGTATTATCCATAAAAATTTTCTCAAAGAAGCAACATGCATATTTAAGTGGAAGATAATATATAGCAAAAAAATATGAGCACAAATGAAAATAAGACATATACCTAATGCATTAAGCATAAAAATATAGCAGGAGTGGATATAAAAATACTATATGTATCCATAGCATCATCCCTGAAAAATGCAATAGGGTCTCGAAAAAAGTAGTTGGACACATGCACAAGTAGCATATGCATTCAAACACATCATCTACAAAATAATGTAACATGTGAACTGAAAAATAAATAATAGGACCACATATAATAATATGTGTACCCAAAACATCAACAATAAAAAATTAGCATGTTCTAAAAAAACAACATGTAAATTTAGCGTAAGCAAATATGAAAGGAATAACAAACAATTTCCAAATTTATGCATTTAACAATTAAAAGCATTAAAAACAAAAAAAGTGAAAAGTAAACCAGAACAATCCAATGAAAAATAAACCTACTATTTCCTAAGTAATACTATCATGTTATTTAATAATAGTGTAAAATAATAATAATAGACACATGGAATGTCCAAAATATTTTCCAAACATCGATGTCGAATGAAGCAAACACTGTAGAAAATGATAATGCAGAAGTGCTCGAAGAACTCTAACACATACTATAATTCTCTTCATCTATGTTGTATGAGTGCATATTTCTTTCTATTTGTCCACGCCGATGAGTCACACTATGAAAATTTGGGAACATATAATCGAAATATTAACATAAAACCAATTCGGATTCATGCCAAGTTGCTCAACTATTGGCAATATCCACTTGTTGAGGAGAAAGATGGAAATTTATAGAGCTAAAATGGTGAACATCCATATATTTTTTATTGATTTGGAGAAGGCTTATGATACAGTCCCATGAGAGATTTTGTGGAGAGCTTTGGAGAAGAGACAAGTTTATGCCATGTACATTAACCTTATAAATGATATGTATGATGTGACTTAATCTTATGTAAGGATCTGATTAGGAAAGATTGACTATATTGACATCAGCATCGTTCTGCACCAAGATTTAGCTTTGAGTCCATTTTTTTACTTTGATTATGGATGAGTTGGGTCACATTCAGGATGAGACTGGAGATGGAGTAAGTGTGAAGCTTGAGGTTTGGAGACCTGCCTTAGAGACTAAAGGATTTCATAAGTATGGATAAGATTGAATATATGGATTACACATTTGGGGGAAGCGATGGTGGAGTAATTGAGTCGAGATGGAGATATTCACATTCAGAATAAATATTCTTTTAGATACTTGAGATCTATTTGTAGAGTGATGGGGAAATTGATGCAGATGTTGCTCATATAATAAATGCATGTTGGATGGAGTGGATAGGAGCCTCTACTGTTATATGTGATAAAAAAATCACTTTGAAAATCAATGGAAAGTATTATAAAGCAGACATGAGACAAGTTATGCTTTTATGGAACCATAGACATGTGAAGATAATGACGATAGCAAAAATGAAAATGCTAAGATGGATGTGTGGTCATAGATGAAAAGGTTGGATTCAGAATGATGCAATTAGAGGGAAAGTTGTTGTAGATCCAATGAATGATAAGATGAGAGAAAACCATTTAAGATGGTTTGTCTACTTGCAAAGGAGGCCAGTTGATGCACCAATTAGACGATGTGAGACTTGGGATGTTGATCTGGTAAGAGGGAAGGAAGGCCCAAGAAGTGTTGGAATAAGACTATCCTAAGGGATCTTAGTTATTTGGATTTAAGCTTGATAACGGTCCAAGAGAGATCTAAATGGAGGCAAAGAATCCATGTAGCTGATCCTACTTAATGTGGGAAAAGGCATTATTGTTGTTGTTGTATCCAAGTAGAGAATTGCATGCTCCATCTTTAGGGGGAGTGTTATAGTATGTGTCGCATGTATAGACAAGTAATTAGATCCCTCTAGGGCCTTGTACCACATCCACAAGTTTAGTCCCACATTAGCTGTGAGTGGGACTTGGTTATACTAATGGGGATATATAAGAATCACACACCACCGGTAGCAGATGAGAGAGAGGACTAATAGATCACCCAACCCTTAAAAGGCCTTCTCCAATGGTTTCATCATGCTCCTCACAGAATAGGGTTCCATGTAAAATTACAATATTCTTTCTATGTTATATATATTTTTTATCTTGATTACGCTCTTGCCCTGTCATTTTCTACATGATATCAGATTGGGTTCGATTTTGGTGATTTGCTCATGAAGATTTTATTTGTTCTTTGACTATGTCCGAGTTTTGTTCATGTTCCAGATTATTCTCATTCAAGGAAAATATGGTTTTTAAAAACCCTAATTCTATGCCCGCAAGAGGGGTTCGTTTCTAGTTGACGTGCAAGTTATCGTGAGTTTGAAAGGTCGTTATTGTTGTGAAGGTTCATACATAGTTGATCTCCATGCATGCATATCTCCAAGCATACATCTTCTCTGGCTATCCCCCACAATCCTCAGTAGGTGAGGGTCCATTAACGATTGTTACAGGGTCCCCTATGAAACCATGAGATGTTGTTCGTTAGGAGGTTTTGGGGTGGGAAACCCCCATTTTGGGGATTTCCCCCTCAAAACTTCGGGTTCGGGGTGGGTTTGGGACCAAAAACCCCATTTCCACACTGGTGGGTCCCACAATCATATTTTGTTCTCTCTTTGTGGTACCCACCTGAAAATCACTCTCTCTTGTTTAAAACAACAAACAACTCATTTCTCTTTCATCTATTCCAACAAAAAATAATAAAGTATACGATCTTATCGTCTAAACATTATAAAATACTCAACTTTTTTTATCCATTTTCCGAACTTCAATGCAATCACATCATAGCCATTCCTCTCAACAACAAACCCTCCAACCAAACATTAAAACACATAAAAGGGTTACCCATTGGATAACCCGCTTTTCCAAAGGATTAGCCACCAGTGGATAACTCTCCAACCAAACACATCCTATGTCTGAAAGATCCACGATGATGCACGGTCATATCCTTTTGTTTAACCCCTAGGGCGAAGAAGAAGCACCATGCGACGTGAATCCATTGTCGAGAAGAAGAAGGTCGAACCTCTCGCAGGCTTAGGACACAACTACAATAAGAAAAAGAGGGGCCAATGCCCTTAGGCCTACCCCGATTTCAAACGCATCATAAGAAGAAGAAGAGGAGGAGGACGAGCTGATGCCCCCTCCCACAAAGAACTTCCAGATTGCAGCAACTGTTAGTCGTCTTCACCCCAACAAGGCTCCGATCTCTAGGCGGAGCCCTCATACTCGTCACTAGCATCTTCAGGTCCTAGCTGTGGTGTGATGCCCCTATCGTTGAGACCTCCATCGCACCACCTCAGTCAGCGCAGCCCCTTGCGCCCCTTATTCTCGTCAAGACAACCCCATTACTGCTGCAATGTCCTCCATAGATGGTGATAATCCCAAGCGAGGCTTTCCCCTTGTGTATCTCCAACTCTAGACGACATCGACGGGGATATCCATTGGGAGAACCCTAGTTGGACCTTAATAGCTATAGGGCTACTGCTACTATTATGGTCCTAATTCGACTAGGCTTCTCTAATGGTAAAAAAGGAAGGGGATGGCATACTTAGGCCCGATTGGGCTGGGCTACCGTGCAATAAAAGAGAAAAAGACAAGAGGGGAAGATAAGTATTTTGCGCCCAAATGGGGTACGAGTTTTTTTTAATGAGGAGGGCCCACTGGAAAAAGAAGAAGGGGGTAATGCTATTTATTTTGGGACCAATTAGGCTGAGTTAAAAAAAGAGGGAAATTGTTGAAATAAAGTTTATCGTATAAGAAGAAGCCATGCAAAAAAAGGAAAGCCAGAATAAAAGGGAGAATGACTTTAGGGAAGAAGAAGAAAAGCCAGAAGAAAAAAAGAACAACTTATTTGGAATTTTTTTGATGATTTTCCCCCATTCATTTCTTCTACCAACTTTGTCGATGTCATCTTTTCCGACAAATATGGGAGAAAGGAGGAGTATTATGAAGAATCGTACATGTCAGATTCAGATTCTCCTATTCAGATTCTAGGTCAGATTTCAAACTCTCGAGTTTAGTTTCAGACCCTACATTCAGATTGGTTCATAGTTCAAGTTCTAGGCACTTCATGGTCGAGTGACCCAATTTGTTCGAGTTCTCTAGAGAGAGAGAGAGACTCTTTTCAGACTCCATTCTCCAGTGTTCGTGAACTCTAGTATAAGATCCTTATAAGGTTCTTATGAGAGAGAACCCACTTTGAGATCTCTATGAGAGGGACACATCTTTAGAGATCTATGTATGGATAATCAACGATGTTCTTTATTTGGCCCTTAAGAGATGGAGTAATTGTTCTTATGATGCACAATCTTCCACATATGGCGGGTTCAAGTGTTTCGATGAGGAGACTCATTTCAGTTTCAATGATTCTGACAAACATAGTACAAAATGCATGTTCTCCGACGAGAAGACCCAATTCAGTTCACATTCCAGCCCTTCAGTTCCTCCTCACCAACACGATATGAGAAGCAATGTCCTTAGTAGACAGCCGATAGAGTACATGTTGAGTTGATATTGTTCGTATTGTCTTGTAACGAGAGTAAGTGATTTCTTTCTATTTGTCCAAGCTGAGCATTGCATGCTCTAGCTTAAGGACGAATGTTAGAATATGCATCACACATATAGATGGGTAGTTGCATCAGTCCAACGTCTAAGTACCACATCCATATGTTTAGTACTACACCTACTGTGAGTGAGACTTGGTCTTACTGGTAGGGCTATATAAGAAGCCCCGCATCGCTTGTAACAGATGAGAGAGAGAGAGAGAGGAATAACAAAATACCCGACCATTTAGAGGCCTTCTTCCATGGTTTCATCTAGTTCCTTATGAAGCAGGGTTCCACGTAAAACTTTGAGGTTCGTCCACCATTTTTATCTATCTATCTCTGATATGCTTCTGTACTATCGTTTTCTACAAACATCGTGTATAGAAGGTATGCCAAAGCTCGACATTGAAACATCCACATAATGGTAGTTGTATGTGATCTATCATGCTAACAATTATTTAAATATGTACATTTTTAGTCTACAAAATCATTTTCTAATATTTAATGATGATGCCACGAATTTTTCCTCAACACGAAAACTTGTAATTCTTTTGAAGTGCGGGAGAAATAATTTAATTGTAATATCAATGAATAATATGCATTTGTAAAATTCATATTAATTCGTTTATGAAAACAATAGAGTTAAAATAAAAGTGAACTTTGAAATGGACGTCTTCTCGAGGAGTGCAAGATGCATAGTAAAAGAAAGGAAAAAAGCACCGTATTGCTGGCGCATTCAAAATGCGTGTTTTTTTTATTTGGATCCAATATTAATTGCCCGCCCCAACGATACTGTTGATCCGCCCCATCCAGGTTCCTTTCTTCACTCCCGTACCTCTGCTCTCTCTCCTTCGTTCCACCGTCCCCCATCCGCGCTCTCTTCTCTCTCTCTCTCTCTCTCCATCTTCCCGCGTGGCAACGAAAGATCGGAGCTCCCCCTTCGAGATTCTATCCCATCTCAAGATGGTCCGTCGAGAGCAGCGTCTTGTTTCTTCCTGATTGAGGTCTTGCCTGTTTGTTACTTTCTGTGGTGCTGTTTTGACAGGCGAAGAGAGGAGGTGGGCAGCGGCAGCCGAGGCAGTTGGGGTCGGCAGGAGTGCGGGGCCTCACAGGGAGGTTGTCGATTGCTATCCTCGTGCTCGTTGTCTGCACCATTTCCCTCTTCTCCAAGATCGGTGTCAATTACTCGTCCTCATACCGCGTCGAGGTGAGATCCCTTTTCGCGAATCATGCAGTTCTGCGCTGTGTGTAGGGATTCTAGTTGTGATTCCAAAAAGGCAGCTGCTCCTCTTTAGTTTGCCGATTCCTTGAAATCCTCGTTAATCCTATAACTTGATTGATGCTGAAAGTCTAAGACACGGTTGCAACTGTCTGTGTGAGAAATTCTTGGAAGAAAACCACAAAATCCTATTGAGTACCGAGAAATCAAATCTTCAGAATGCGTGACAGATGTGGTTCGGAAGGAGTTCTTTCAGGCAGAAGCCAAAGGATGACCAGTCATGGTCCGTAGTCGTCCAGAATTTATTAAAATGCTAGACCAACTTGTTAATAGGAACTCGTGTGACCCAGTCACACTTTCCCATCTTATACAAGTCCGCAAGTAACACAAAGAAAACATGCTAAGAACAAACTTCTCCACGTAACCCTCTCCATTTCACGAAGGGACATTTATAGGAAAAATCTATCGGGCTACCTGAAGTTTGTTGGGGAGACCTGGTACAGTCAAATTCACCGACTACTTTCTAGAAAGGCATCTCTACGGTCTTGCCTGAGAACTCGACCTCCTTCTGCTAGGTAATAGGGGATGGTTGTGGTTTTGGTTTCTGGCAAGATCGTTGGTCCAAGGAAGGAGAACTTTTTATGACATATTTCATTGACTTGATGTTTTGGTCTGGAGGTTTGGCTTCTTTAGCTGGTCCTTCTATTGGTGCGGATTGTCGAACTTGAGCGGATGAGATCTTCTCAATAAGGAAGGCATGCAAAATGTTGTTTGCTTAAGTGATTTTGATCCAGATATTTTAGCATCAGATTGGAAGATGATACATAGTTGGGAGGTGCTCTTGAGGGTTGGGATTTCCTCTTGGCTCGAGGAGGGTTGGGGTGATCACTAGGGCTCGTAGGATGATGATCTATTCAAGAAGGGGCTTGTTAGCGCTACTCTTGTGAGCTTGAAGATGTTGACTACATTTCCTTCACTAACATGATATCAAGGCAGATCTAGGAGACAATTTCTATACATGGGATTGATTAGATAAGTGCTACAATGTTCTTTGAGTAGGGTGTCGTTAATTGGCATGGTACGGAGAATGACATGACTTGGGTCGTGGTTGTTGTTTGTGCAATTTGGCTGACTGACAATGGAGTGATCTTGCACCAGGAGAGCTTATATCTTGAAAATCTACTAGAGAATGTCAAGATCCTCAAAGAATCCCATTTTTAATAAATTTATTCTTGAAATTACGAACATGTACAGTTTTTGAATGTATGCCTTGGTGGTGAACATTCTTTTTTCTTTTAAAAAACAAGAGGCCTTTATAAGAGTTCACGAGTTCACCATATCCAGTGCTCGACTTGAAAATTTGCTGAAATTTGTCGAAGGATGAGCTCCCTGTTCCAACAAATCTCCACCAATTCATAAGCCACTGAACATTTCTTTTGAGGGAAGAAGGCGTGTGCACATAAGCAGGTGCATACCAAAAGTATGTTTATATATATTTTCATAACAACAAAGTACTTACAAGGTTCAAGATTCAAGGAAAACCTTGGCATGCTCCACAACACTCTCCACATTATAATTCTCATGCTCGAATACGACACCGTTACGTGCTAAACCAATCGCCTGTAAGTTAGAAATAAATCTTATTTTTTTACAATATAGAGCAAGAGAATACCTGAAGAGGCTCGGAATCCCTCAACACTCGTTGGAGTCCAACTAGTCCAAACTCAACCCTAACCATACCTGTGTTCATGTACATACGAAAAAAAAGACGATTCACTTTTTCCTAAGCATTTGCGCATCTAGGGAAGATTATATTGTTTCAATGCAAGAGGTTGGGCCTGTCTCTATGAACCTTCATCGTCACTGGTCCTCTTCTTTGTAGCCAAGAAATACTTTACAGGTGTTGGCATTAGCAAGATCCAAATGATACATGCAGATGCAACCATGTATCAGATCCATATGATAAAAAACCACGAGAGTAGCTAGTCTTGTACACCTTCATCATCGAAAAGGAACCATTAGTCCATGACCAGTCTTCACACCCACTTGTGTAAATCCCCTTGGCGCTTCTCTTGATGGAGGGCACCTACATCGATGCAAGGTAATTTATACCATTCACAGATCGAGCTGTAAAGAAGACTCAGGTGGCTCTAATGAGGTTAGTGGAAACTTGCAAGATGTATTAGGAAACTTGTGTAGTTTAATCCGTAATCACTACTTTAAAGAAGACACAATGAAGCTTGGATTTATTGGTTGGAACTCGAGAGTAATTTGAAGGGATGGCTGTGAGAAAAGGATGGTTGTGCGTTTATCAGTGACTTGAGCCTTTGAGAAGATCCTTGATGCGATATGCAGCCCTTAAATGACACATCTGATTATATGTAGTGCTTAAGGCACATTTCTTAGTGTTGTACATCGTCATTAGTCTTTTAAGTTTATTATATTTGAAACATTGGTGGTTTTGGTGGTGCACTATTCTAGCTGCTCGAAGAACTTATGTATTATTTCATTTGGCTTGTTTTTTTAAAGAATTTCGACTTGGACAAGCTTTGGAGAGCTGCCGATCCTGTTGGCTGGAGGCCTTCTTCTGCACCACGAACAGACTGGCCTCGTACGCGATCTTTTCTGATGCTCAGTCGCAGCTTTGCCCACTTAACTTTATAGATAGTTATCATATAAACCTGATATGCTTCTTGGTTCCAGCCATCTTATAATCAGTAATGCTGTATTGATCATGGCGTTCTCATCCTATGATTTTGCTCTTTCTCTCTGCAGCTCCTCCAGCCGAGACAAATGGTTATCTAACTGTTCGTTGCAATGGTGGATTGAATCAACAACGTAGTGCTGTAAGAACAAGTGAACAAAACCCTGCTTCACAAAACATTTAATTATATTGAATATATTTTTACCTGATGTAAATCACATAGACTGGTCCAGATCGAATCTAAATCACAGACTGGTCCAGACTGAATCTTAATATTTCCTGCTTAACATATATCCTAATTTTGTGCCTCCTCTAGATATGCAATGCAGTTCTTGCAGCACGTATCATGAATGCTACATTAGTGTTGCCAGAGTTGGATGCAAATTATTTTTGGCATGATGACAGGTACAACTTTTATAGAAAGATCTCTTCTTCTTGCAGCTTAAGTTCTTTACCTTCCATTTGTTTTCATGTATATTTAAAGTTTGACTTAGATATCGTCCGCCTAGATCGAAAGGATGGTTTGATGACAGTGGGATCCGATTTATAGCAATGGCAAATCCTAACATTATGTGCACAAAATTGAAAAACAAATGAGCAATGTCCGTTCTCACCAAGTCACCAGACTCTGCAAAACAAGCTGCCTAAGTAGAAATTAAAATTTTGCTGGATCAAAGTTTCCAAGGTTGAGGATGTAACTGTTAGTCGTCATCTCAGATTTTGTAAACATATTGAAACAAACATCCAGTGACATAGGCCCTTCGACGAGATTGTTCTTTTATCATGCTCACTCGTGATGTCGATTTCAGTCTTTGAACGCTCTTTTTTTAACATTCCTATAAGGATTAGTGTTTGACAATAAAGCAACTCATTCACTTCTGTTAACAAATATGGAGGAGGTGGTTAACCACATGTGCAGCATGACTTCACTTGATGCCTCCAGTCTTTATTATGGCAGTGGGTAGTAGTAGTGCGTGCCTTTGGTTTTTGATGCGAGTCTGATAATGAGCTTCATTTCTGGAAGTAGGTCACTGTTGTTCCATTGTTGCAGCAAGCAGATGACATCCTGTTTTCCATTTGAGGTGGGTATACTTAATGGGCTTGCATGAAGATACGATCGGACACTTTTGGGGTGGCATCTGATCTAGTTGTGAACCAGCAGATGCCTACTTTTATGCCCTTCTATCTGGACCAGAAGGTGGAGCGTGGTTACTTGGAGATCTTGCTGCATATACCCTGAAATCACATGGAACTATGCCTTTGGTGTATTTGGAATTTTTGTGGGGAGAGCTAGTGGAGCAGTGGATGGAGAAGTGTAAGGCTCTTTGAGGTGTTTAAGCACCTCCTTGAGTGTTCAACATCATTGAGTGTTTAAGCGTTATGATGGTGGTTTTTGAGGTGACCTCATTTCTGTACATGCAACAGAGAAGTGTAAGGCTCTTTGTTCTTTCATTCCAGTGCGAGTGGGCAGAGATGCAAGAACTACATACATTCTATAGCAGTTGAGGGAGTGGTGGTGCAGGGGGTCCGAGAAGTGGGTGTGTCTCTTCACTCTTACTTTCAAGTTCAGCAGGAGGCGACCGCGTGCAGGGTGGGGGTAACATGGAAGATGCGTATTGAAGATATCTGAGGTTTGCTTTGCGAGTTCATTGAGGACGAGACCAATACATCTTTACTCCAACTCAATGTGGATGGAGCGCCTCGACCAGATGGATTCTTTGTTCTGCTGTATAGGGAATTCTTGGAAATGGTAAAAAATACGTTTTGGAGGTTCTGCGGGAGTTTCATGATGGTAAGCGTGTGTTTGTGTTTGAACGATTGAATAAGGCCTTGCTAATTTTGTTGCTGAAGGAGGTTCCAAACAGGATGGAGGACTACATACCTGTTGCCCTTTCAAATGCAATTTATCTGATCGTGGTCAAGATTCTTACTAATCGCCTCCAGCAGATGCTGCCAATGGATTTAGATCAATGTCGCCGATCTTCCGAGAGGAGTCACTAAAGTCTAATCCTGTTTCATCACTCCCTCGGAATGGAAGTGCCATGGTTATACAACCGTTTATGTATAGATTAATGTGATGTTACTTGTACTGTTTTGTATTTTTCTATATTCTTCTGGACTCTTGATGTAATTTACCCATAGGCTACTCTCCTATATAAGAGAGCTTAGGGCGTATGGAATAAACAAGTCTCTTATTTTTCCCAACATGGTATCAGAGCGACGGTCCTAGGTCGGAGTTCTCGAACCAAACCCTAACCCTAGCCCCCACCTTCAAGTCCTCTGCGCGCTGCCTCCCAGGCCCTCGGCCCTGCGCTTGCGCCGCCCAAGCCCACTGCCCCCGGTCCCGCGCGCTTGCGGTGTCTGGTCCCGCGCACTCCTCCGCGTCGTGCGCTCCTCTAGCATCGTGCGCTCCTCCATCGCGCTAACGACGTCCCTCCGTGCACTCCTCCGTACCGTGCGCTCCTCCAGCGTACCTCAGCCCTCTGTGCGCCGTTACACGCCGCCCTCTTAGGTCTTGCACGCAGTCCCACATCCTAGAGTTCGGCCAACCCTAGGGTACCTTCATTATAGAGGAGACTTTCGCCCGTGTCTCCACGTTAATGGGTTTGGTTGCTTGAGTCTACACATACAACTGAACCCGTGAATGCCAGCGTAGACAATTTATCTTCAGTCTACAACCCTAGTCTTCTATTATCATCATGTCAGAAAGCAAGGCAGATATCCCATCTACAGGCGCCTTCAGAGGTCCTGCACCTATTTTGAAGATTGACGGGTCAAATTACGAACTGTGGGCAATGCAGTTCATGAGTATGATGAAGTCAACCGGTAAGAAGCATGTTCTTATTGAGGAAGAGCCTGTTGAGAAGATTGGGGTCAACGCCTCATGGGAGGCAGATGATGCATATGCCAAAGTTTGGCTATCAAGAACATTAGCAATTGAGATTGCAAATGATATTCTCTATCAGCCCACTGCAAAAGCAATGTGGGATATTCTGGCTGCCACATATTCTCAGGCAAAGAATGAGACGAAGATTCTGCAACTCCAGCATGACATCTTTACAATCAAGCAGAATGGCTAGCCTCTACACTCATTATACACGTCCTTACGTGGAATGTTTGAGAAGCTTTACAGCTTCATGCCTCTCACAACCACTCCTGAGCAACAGAAGACCTACCAGAATGCCACTATGGTTGGTGTATTCTTGGCAGCCCTTGATCCAGAGTACGAGGCAACACGTTCCCAGATCTTGGTAGATTCCACTACTCCTCCGATGGAGGAAGCCTTTCACAGTCTGAGTCATATTACCGTTCCTTCATCTACTGCCAATCAAACCGCCTCAGCTATGGCAGCATCTCGAGGTCGTGGGGGCCATCATCAGTTTCGTGGTCGCAGACCTCGATGCAGAGGAGGTCGTGTTCGGCCATCATGCACCTTCTGCCATCGTTTTGGACATACCGAGGACACATGCTATTCCAAACACGGATTTCCTGCTTCTGCACGAGTAGCTGAACATATTGAACCTCCTTCTGCTTCCTTGTTGGATCAGCGATTTGATGATCTTGTAGCTCATCTGAGGGGTATTATTCCTCCATCCGGTCCTGTTGCATCAACGCCTACCTCTGAGAGTCATTTTGACGTTGCTGCTTCTGCATCCGCCAGTTTCTCATGTAGTACTTATGCATTCACTAGCAGTAGTGGATCTGATACTTTAGAGTGGATTATGAACTTTGGTGCCACACATCATCTGTGTGGTGATCAAGGTCTGCTTACATTCTACCGACAGGTTCCTCCAGGCCGTATTGTGATTATTGTTAATGGGATGCACTCCCCGATTACTGGTCAGGGGGAGATTAGCCTGACGTCATCTATGCACCTCAAGAATGTGCTGCACGCACCTGATTTCTCTATGAATTTGTTATCCATTAGCCAAATTACAAAGGATTTACATTGTCGAGCAATTTTTGATCCATCTTCTCTCATTTTTCAGGACATCCTTACGAGCAACGTGATTGGACGCGTGAGCAGGGTGGCCTATATCGTCTCAGTTGGACCCCATATGCCGGAATCTCCTCTCTTCCTGTCGGATCTGTCTCTCCATTCATGTGGCACTTGCGCTTTGGCCATCTACCGCTTCATAAATTCTGTCGTGTTTTACCTTAGGTTTCACCTCACACGTCCATCCAATGTGAGGTTTGTCAGTTGGGAAAGCATCATCGGTCTACCTTCCCAGTCGTCAGAGTCGGAGTAATAGATCCAAATTTGAGTTGTTTCACGTTGATATCTAGGGTCCTAGTCGTGTTCATGATCATCAGGGATACGGGTTTTATATGGTCATTGTGGATGATTTCTCTCGTGTATCTTGGGTCATTTTGTTAAAGAATAAATCTGAAGCTGGGAATATTATTATAAATTTCATAAATGAAGTTCGTAATGTCTTTTCTGCATCTGTAAAGATTGTGAGAAGTGATAATGCATTGGAATTTTGTACTCATACTCTCTCGAATTATTTTTCAACAGAAGGGATTATCCACCAAACATCCTGTGCCTATACTTCCCAACAAAATGGAATTGCAGAAATGAAACATCATCATTTACTTGATGTCACCGGGTTGCTTCTCATACAGAGTCATGCTCCTTATTCTTTCTGGGGTGATGTTGTCCTAACGGCATGTTATCTCATTAATCGCATGCCTTCGTCTATCTTAGGTGAGAAGATTCCTTTCTCCCTAGTTTTCCTGAAAAGAATTGTTCTCTCTTACTCCACGTGTGTTTGGCTCGGTTGCCTTTGTCCACCAGTTGTCTCTAGGTATTGACAAGCTCTCTCGTAGGGTTGTCAAGTGTGTTTTCGTCGGGTACTCCAGGACACAAAAAGGGTACATGTGTTATGATCCATTGCGCAGGAAATACTTTGTTAGTGCTGATGTTACCCTTTTTGAGTGTGTTATGTACTTCTCTCCTACAGGTGATCGGTTGGTATCCTCAGACACTGATGAAGCCATATACATGTCACCACCATCACCACCTCCACCACTACCTACATCACCTACACCTCCTGTTACAATTCCGGTTCCCCCATTGCCACTCCACTATGCCCGTCGGCTTGTTTCTGCTCATGGTCACCGCTCATCATTTATCTCGCCTGAGGTATGTTGTGAGAATATAATCAATACCACGTCCTCAGCCTCCAGCCTAGCAGCAAGCCTTGCCACCCTGGACTCCCTCTTGAAAGAGCTCAATCTCGTGCGTAAAGATCCCAGCTTGTGGACAAATTTAGAAACCGTCGGGCCATCAACCTGCAAGTCGGTCTAATGGGAAGTCACCAACTCCCTGAAATTATCCTCCAGCAACCAACACCTCTCATACCTAAAGAAACCCCTCATCGCAGGTTGATCGCTGGACTCCCACACAATTGGAGTGTGGTTGGACATGCTCCTCGGCCGAGCAAGCACAGAAGATAGCGGAAAACAATCAAGAAGATCTGAAGATGTCAAAAATCTATCAATACGGGAACGAGAATTTGAATTCCTCCATGTGTAGGTGATATCCCCTGCATCCAACACTTCTAGAGCTAGCGAATCCACTGTGTCAGCAAAGTCCGTAAAACTCGGGTCCTGACCACCCCTGAAACGTGGTCTGTCCGAGGTTCTATGTGTAACATTGAAATCCCCCCTACTAGCCATGGGATTCCCGCGAAGGCCCTGCTTGCCTCTTGCAGATCCTCCCACAACTCCCTTCTTTGAACATGACAGCAAGGCCCGTATACACACGAAAATGCAACAGGCATTGAAGAGTTTTGGGAAAAGAGTCTTCGATATCATTCAGAAAAATCCTAGGCTCTCTTATATAGGGAGAGACCTTAAGGGTAAATTACAAAGAGGTCTATAAAAGATAAAGAAATAACGACAAGACACGTAAAGTGATAATAATACTAGAAACTATCTCTACACTCCCCCTCAAAGTGGAGCATAGATGTCTATCATGCTCAGCTTGGACGAACATCTCTGAAAAGGTCCTCTGAGCAGTGGCTTGGTGAATACATCTGCAGTCTGATCTCCTAAGCTCACATGTGCAGTAGATATCAATCCTCTCTGGATCAAGTCTCTAGTGTAATGGCAGTCAACTTCAATATGCTTGGTCCTTTCAGTGAAAGCTGGATTGTTGGCAATGAATAATGCTGCCTGATTGTCACACTGAAGCTTCATAGGTAGGGGCACAGCTACATGTAGATCTTCTAGTACGGAACGAACCCACATCATTTCTGTGCTGGCTTGAGCCATGGCCCTATATTCTGATTCGGCACTGGACCTTGCCACAACAGTTTGTTTCTTGCTTTTCTAAGAAACCAGTGAGCCTCCAACAAACACTGCGAACCCTGAGGTTGATTTTCGATCCTTAGGGCATCATGCATAATCTGCGTCTGCACACGCTGAGATGGATAAGTCTGTGCCCTTTCTGAATAGCAGCCCTGACCCTGGAGAAGACTTTAGATACCTCACTATCATGTGTATAGCATCCATATGAACCTGTCTTGGCTGCTCCATAAATTGACTCACCCTGCTAACTGCAAATTGAATGTCTGGACGAGTTATGGTAATGTAGAGGAGTTTTCTCACCATTTCTCTATATCTCCTCTTATCTACTTCATCAGTATCACCATCATACAACTTCATGCTAGGGTCCATGGGAATACTTGATGGTTTGCTTCCATCCATGCCAGTCTCAATCAGAAGTCTGTAATGTACTTCCGTTGGGTCATCACCAAGCCCTGCGCATTCCTTGCAAATTCCAACCCCAGAAAATATCTTAGGGTTCCAAGATCCTTTGTAACGGACTGATGGCCTAGGAATGCCTTCGCCCTCTCTATGCCCTGAACATCCTCTCCTGTAACAAGAATATCATCCACATAGACCATAATGACAACCGTACCTGCCGATGACTTCTGGACAAACAACGAGTGATCGGCATTTGACCTCTTGAATCCCTGTTCCTCAATCAGGTTGGACAGCTTCTGGAACCATGCTCTCGGACTCTGTTTGAGGCCATATATCGCCTTGTGAAGTCTACAGACCATGTGCTTCTCCCCCTCAACAGTAAACTCAGGTGGCTGCTGCATGTAGACTTCCTCCTGTAAGTCCCCGTACAGAAAGGCATTCTTGACATCTAGTTGAGATATACTCCAATCACGGACTACAACAACAGATAAGAGAATACGAAGGGTAGAGTGTCTCGCCACTAGAGAGAACGTATCCATGTAATCCACGCCATAGGTTTGTGTAAACCCACGGGCGACCAAGCGTGCTTTGTACCTATCCAACATGCCATCTGCATGATATTTAACTGTGAAGACCCACTTACAGCTCACAACGGATGCATCAGGAGGTGCATGGACCAAAGACCATGTGCCACGGGACTGCAAGGCCCTCATCTCTTCTTCCATAGCTAATCTCCAGCAATCATTCTTCAAAGCTTCCTGGTAGATCCGTGGTATATCCACGGAAGACAATGCTGTGGCAAATCTCTGAAAATCACCAGTGAGACAGTGAAAGGAAACCTGTGAAGCAAATGGATAAGAGGCACATTTCCGCCTCTGCTTCCGAATAGCAATCGGAACATCAAGATCATCATCTGCTGTACTGGATGGGCTAGTGTCGTCCTGTACTGAAGAATCCTGCACATGTACCAAACCTGACCCGTCAGTAGTAATGCCATCTGAACATATCTGAGGCGTGATGATTGGCTGATGTGTAGTCTGAGCAGGACCTGACCGACGCGTATAGAATTTAGGTAACGGTGAAACGATAGGCCGTGGAATGGGTGGAGGAGGAGGAGGTGGTGCTGGTGCTGGCGTGGGGACATGCACAAGGGAAGATTCAAGTGAACTCCATGTAGGTGGTGGAGGAACATAGACATCATCAGTGGTAGTGGATGATACTATTCTGTCACCTGCAGGAGAGAAATACATGACAGACTCAAAGAAAGTGACATCAGCACTCACGAAGTACCTCTTAGTCGTAGGATCATAACACCGGTAGCCCTTTTGAGTCCTGGAATAACCAACAAAAATGCACTTGACTGCTCTAGGAGAGAGTTTGTCAAGTCCGGGAGATAGACGATGAACGAAAGCCATAGTACCAAAGACACGTGGAGTCAGTGAGAATAACTCATTGTCTGGAAAAATAAGAGAGATAGGTATCTTCTCACCAAGTACTGAGGATGGCATTCGATTGACCAGATAACATGCAGTAAGAACAACGTCCCCCCAGAATGAAATAGGAGCAGAATTCTGAATCAACAGGGTTCGAGTAATATCCAAGAGATGGCGATGCTTTCTTTCCGCCACACCATTTTGCTGTGATGTATATGCACAAGTGGTTTGGTGAATAATACCCTTTGATGAAAGAAATTGAGAAAGTGAGCGTGTACAAAATTCTAGAGCATTGTCCGTCCGAACATATTTGACTGAGGAAGAGAAAACATTGTACACTTCATTAATCAAATTCTTGATCACATCTCCTGCTTCAGATTTATTCTTCAAAAGAAAGACGCATGACACACAAGAAAAATCATCCACTACCACAAGATAAAATCTGTGCCCCTGATGATCGGGAACACGACTCAGACCCCATATATCTATATGTAACAACTCGAATGGGGAGCTACTGCTCCGACTCTAACGACTTGGAAAGCTCGACCTATGATGCTTTCCCAACTGACATGCTTCACAGCAGAAAGATGAACTAAGAGAGATCTGGGGCAGAAGATGACGCATTTTCTGGAGAGGAAGGTGACCAAACCGGAGATGCCATATGTACGGAGAGACTGGTCCGGCAGAATGAGAGGAGACGCCAGCATAGGAATCCCGAACCAGCCGATATAAACCATTCTGCTCAGAGCCACAACCAATCACCTTGCCCGTGAGTATGTACTGAAAAATGAGAGAAGACGGGTCAAATATGGCACGACAATGCAAATCCTTCGTAATCTAACTAATAGATAACAAATTCATTGAGAACTCAGGAGCATGTAGGACGTTCTGTAGCTGCATAGTGGAGGATAGGAAGACCTCCCCCTGTCCAACAAGGGGCGAATGGGTACCATCTGCTATCTGCAATGAACGGCTGGGAGGAATGTCCCTGTAGGCCTGTAATCTAATCTCTATCTCGACAGAGATGATGTGTGGCTCCCGAATCTATAACCTAGTCAGATATATCATGAGATGGTGTGAATGCAGTAGATTTACCTGAGGTACTAGCAGCGGCTGATGAACTAGCAGAGGCAGTAGCAACAATATCTGAAGAACCACCAGACGAATCACCAGATGAATGTGGCATAATATCTCGGAGACGGGCCACAAGTTCGTCAAATCGATTATCTGCAACAGTCGGTAATGGAGACTGAGAGTGCTCTGCAACACCTGCCGATGCTGGGAACCCAAGCTTAGAATAGCTTGTCTCCTCTGAGTGTCCTGTGCGGTGACAATAGGAGCACGTTTGACTGAAACGACCACCCCTTCCCTGGGGTCCACGACCACGTCCACGACCACGACCAGAAGGCGGGCCACCTCTCCCACGCGAGACTGCCATCGCTGATGGGGGTGGAGTAGAAGAGCTGGAGGAAACAGGAATGCGATTGAGCCTTCTGTAAACATCCTCCACTGGAGGAATAACTGCATCAGCTAGGATTTGAGACCGGGCGGTATCATATTCAGGATCAAGGGCCGCAAGTAGAACGCCCACCATGGTAGCGTTCCGGAATGTCTTCTGCTGCTCAGGAGTAGCAGTGAGTGGAATGATACTGTATAACTTCTCAAACATCCCTCTTAAGGATGTGTATAGGGAATGGAGAGGTCTGCCGCTCTGCTTCATTGTGAAAATGTCATGCTGAAGCTGCAACATCTTTGTCTCATTTCGCACCTGCGAATATGTAGCGGCAATAATGCCCCACATTACCTTAGCAGTGGGCTGATGGAGGACGTCATTAGCAATCTCCATCGTCAATGTACCAGACAACCATACCTTTGCGTAGGAGTCATCAACCTCCTATGAGGCATATATCCCTGTCTTCTCTGCGGGCTCATCCTCGGTAAGAATGTGCTTCTTACCATTCGACTTCATGAGGCTCATGAACTGCATAGCCCAGAGCTCATAATTAGACCCGTCCATCTTCACTATTGGCGCAGGACCTTTGAATGCGCCAGTGGAGGGCATATCGACTTTCGATTCTGACATACTGCCGCTTGGAGAAGAACTAGGGTATGTAGACACGGTGGTGAATGTCTACACCAACTGCATCGGATTTGAGTGCGTATGTAGACGTTACACACTCAAATCCATATATCGGACGAAGAGAGGACTAGGGCATGCCTCAGAGAAGGCTTACAGCCTTTGCAGCGGCTGGCTGGGTGCCGCCTGGGGGCCGCCTAGAGGCTTGCGCGGCTGGGTGGGACGGGACAGCGGCTGGGAGCCGCCTAGAGGCCTGCGCGGCGGGCTGGTAGGCCGCCTGGAGGCCTAGGGCGGCAGGCTGTGGGCCTCGGGCGGCGGGCTGGGGGCCTCGGGCGGCAGGCTGGGAACCGCGCGGAGGCCTAAGGCGAGACGGAGAGGCTCTAGGGCGGCGGGGAGAAGCCCTAGAGAGAGATAGAGAGGCGGCAGCGTGAGAGAAGAGCCAGAGATCGGCGTCGAGGAGAGGGCGACAGGTGGGGAAGGGGGCGACGGGTGTGGAGAGCCCTAGGGCGGCTCTGATACCATGTTGGGAAAAGAGTCTTCGATATCATTCAGAAAAACCCTAGGCTCTCTTATATAGGGAGAGACCTTAAGGGTAAATTACAAAGAGGTCTATAAAAGATAAAGAAATAACGACAAGATACGTAAAGTGATAATAATACTAGAAACTATCTCTACAAAGAGCCGGCACATACCAGTAGAATTGAGATGACATGCCTCCCCCGTAGCACCGAGCCAAAAGCTATAGCTGATGACCTCCATGCAACCAGCAAGCCACCAACCGCACCCACCGCATCCAAAGCCCTGACCTCATCTATACTTCCCGCACTGAACGATCTTCAAAGGACATTGTCAACACCTTTAAGCTTTGTCTCTTGCAACATGACCACATCGCAATCCCATTCAATGAAACGCGATCCCATTGTCTTCCTCTTGCCCAACTCCCCAAGCCACACACGTTCCAGGAAAGAACCTTCATAGCGAACCGTCGCGATGCCCCTGAATTCGGATCACCCCAAAGGCTTCCGCAACGGTGTTCTTAAGCGCCGAACAAGACCGAGGCTCGGAGATCGCCGGCCGAGCTCTATTCCTCCGTCTGTATCTCTTTCCGGATCTCCTATCAGAAGTTCCTTCAGCAGCACCATCACCCTCCACCTCAAGGAGGGTTAGAGATGGCAACGAATAAAGGACATCGCCGGAAGCCATAGAAGAGAGGGCCTCAATAGGGGACGGAGACGAGATGTCCAAGGAACACCCCTCAGGCCCCATGGAGGCACAGGAGTATCGCGGCACCGCGGTAGGGGCAAAAGAAGACGAGTTGAAAAAGTCGATCACGGGGAGTGTCCCTCCAACCTCAGATGAGTGAGCCAGGCAAGACAACGGCTCCGAGATGTCCGACGAAGTTGAGGAGAGTTGCAAGGGAAGAACTTCTGATAGGCCCTTCCCGCCCGAAAAGATAACATTACAAAAGTTGGCGTCAGCATGAGCCCGACCCGCGATAGGATCCGAGAACGGAGCCCGAAGGACAGGATCTGAGGCTCGATACCGAGAGCGAGTCGGTGCAGATATACGAGGCGCTGCCCTCGCCACATCAGCAGACAAATCAAACTCATGAGATATCAAGCACATGACCCGATAGGAGAACCCCAAAGGTCGCACCAAATCAATCTCGCGGGACGAACCATGCAACACATCCTTAGGGAAGCCCACCTGGAGCTTAGAAGTCGAGGCGACATCGCCCCCCTCGGAACCTCTGGCGGAGGAGGGGGTTCGACGATCACCATAGACTCGCAGAAGACCCGGCCGCTCGCGCCATCGATCAAACCTTTGTTGCACTCCAACAACACACGAGTGACATCAGGAGTCGAACCGGGTGTTAACCCGTCGTCGATCACCGTGAGCACCGCCCCCATCGTCGGAGAGCCCTCCCCAACAAGTGAACCGTCCTGGAGAGGAAAGGAACCCCACGAATCTCGGCCATGCAAACTTTGACATCTGTAATCGCCCCGTCGGCGAAGCGAAGATGCCACCAAACAAGATCCTCCATCCCTCCATTTTGTAACAAACGATCTCTCTGCAGCCTGGAGAGTCCACGAGTACAGCAACGCCGAGAATCCAGAGGCACGACGTCCCCCGAGAAATGCGAACCAAGGAAAGTATACAGGTAGCCCTTCACAGCCTCCACGGAAATGCTCCTCCTCAAGGCATAACCAATCACAGCATGGGTGTCGTCGTCAAGCGCGTCAACCTTCCCAACCGCCAAAGAGATCAAAGCTGCATCTTCAACCATGGCCTCAAATTTCAGCGAAATTCGGTCGAATTTCTGTCCAATATCGATATCCAGTCGAAATCGAAATTCGACCGAAATGACCGAAATATGGGGGTCCTAGTACAAAAAATGACCGAAATTTCGGTTGAAATTCCATCGAAATTCTGTTTTGGTCGATACCGAAATGATGACCGAAACCGACATTTAGGGCCTTGTCTTCAACCACACCAATCGCCGCCTTCGAGGCTCCCACACCCCTAGTAGCAACGTTCACGTTGGCCTCACCTGCACCCTTCGGATCACCCGCAACCACCGCTGCGAACGTACGCTGCCCCTGTCGATTATCGATCCCATAGGACCCCTCTCTTCCGACGTGCCCACCAGCCCCATACACAGTATCACCATCGGAACGGCGAACGACACCAAACCAGCAGTAGGCCTTACGGTGGCCCATCCTCCTGCACGTGAATCTCGGAGGAACACAACAGAGCAAAGCAACATGTCCCCGAACCCCACACCGGAAGCACCTCTTCTCCAGTTTCTTGTGGGAGACATGCACCCATTTCCCGCCAACCCCATCGCCATGCACCTTGCTACCCCCCCATGCACCGCGTCATCGACTTCAACCTGCCACCCTTCGCCTTCCCTGCAAGCCACCCCCCTCCCCTTCGCACCCTCCTCATCATCGAAGCTTCCGCCTCCAGCCCCCACCGAGACCCCTCCGCCGACTACAACCCCAAGGCCCACCTCCCCATGCAGGGGTACACCCCCCTGCGCCTCGCCTTCCCCTTCCCAGAGCGACGGGAGCCCCCATAGAGAAGGACCATCCAACCTCGACGAGCCCGCTTGCACTCCCGAACTCCGTACTCCCGTACCTCGCACTCCCCACCAGCACTCCATCCTTTCAAGTTGAGACATGTCAAGAATGCTTTTTTATATAGTGACTTGCAGGAAGAAGTCTACATGCAACAACCACCTAGTTTTGTTGTTGAGGGGGAGTGTTCCAAGGTGTGTAGACTTCATAAGGCCATCTATGGCCTTAAGCAGAGCCCTAGAGCTTGGTTCTAGAAGTTCTCAGACTTGTTTGAAAAACAGGGGTACCGACGTTCCAATGCAGATCATTCCCTGTTTATTCAGAAAACATACATAGGTATTATTGCAATTATGATGTATGTAGATGATATTCTGATTATAGGTGATGATGGACAAGGAATTCAGAGGGCGAAAGAAATGCTGGGTCGTAAATTTGTCACCAAGGATCTTGGAGTCCTTAGATATTTTCTTGGACTGGAGTTCGCCAGAAATCCTCATGGACCTGTAATGACCCCGAGGAAATATGTCACTGACCTGCTGAGTGAAACAGGAATGCTTGGATGCCGACCGGCCACTACACCTATGGATCTAAGCATGAATTATATGATGATGACACTGATGAGGTGGATAGGAGAAGATACAGAGAACTGGTGGGAAACTTCTTTATATTACCATTACCAGACCCGATATTTCTTTTGCTGTTAGTCGGGTGGGCCAATTCATGGAGCAACCACGTTAGGTACATTATACATATGGATGCTATACATATGATACTCAGGTATCTTAAATCATCTCCCGGTGCAGGTCTGCTGTTCAAGAAAGACAAGGAGATTGCTATTTCAGCGTGTGCAGATGCAGATTACGCAGGATGTCCCAAGGATAAGAAGTCCACCACTTCGTGGCACTGCTTGCTGTCGGTTGTCCCCTGAGTGAGAGCCGCCCAAAACGCTACGTCGAACTCTCCGATGGGTCACCTCGACCCAACCCTCCGCAGGCATCCTTCCTTAAAATCAAACGGAAAGAACCGTGCAAATCATTTTCAAAGATCACACAACAGTTGCAAAGGAAACAAGCTCCAGAGGTTTCCAGCAATGCGTGCACTTACTATGAGGGGCAAAGCAACCATAAGAGCCACCCACATGAGAGGATCATGGTCAACACCAAGCTACATGGGACCATGTAAGATGGCAATAGCGTGCAGAGAAAGTGATGATGGTTGATAATGCAAATAGTAGCATAGAAAACTTGGCAACGCTGAAAAGTAGTGGAAAGCATAAAGAGATGGTCATTTTTTAAAGGAAAGGTGTGAGCTCAAGGTGAGTTACACCCAAATCAATTAAACCATGTTGAAATTACACGAACCAGGTCTTAGACAAGGGCCTAGCATGATACTTTACATTCTCCATATTACCATTCATGCCTAAAGATCATTCCATTCTGTGATAACCAAATTACTCAAGCTACAGCAAACGGATGCAAAAAACCATCACGGGAGGCTAAATGAGTGGAGTGCATCGATACCCAAAAGCCATCAACACCCAAGTGATTCAACCAAGAAAAGTCCATCCATCACCATGTCTCCTCCGAACACTGGCGCCTAAAGAAGAAATGCTCAATATTTTCTACAGTAACCGCACATCTCAAACAATCAGTATCGTTCGCCTACGTCCAATTGGCTCCAATCTCTTTCATCATCAATCTTTCCTACATCTGCATAGGAAAATATTCACCAATTTTGTGTAGCAAAGAATGGCAAATCAAATGTAATCCTCAGCCTCATCACAGTCTCATGCCCATCAAAGACATTGCACACCTACAAACCTTCTTCACCAAGAATCTCCCATCTGCCTAAATCCATGTTTCGATCACCTGAAGGGCCCTCCAATTCACCGAGCCCCTGCAACAAGTCCAAGTATTACTACAACCGCTGGTTCGAAAATCCTAAGGTAAAGGATGGGCACCATGCCCCACTCTCCTAGGCATCTTCAACCAACGCTTCTTAATCTGTACCCAATGCATAAATCCTTGGGAATCTCTAAGCAAGCAGACCAATCTCGGACCAATCATCCTTCCAAAAGTGAAACCAGTCACCCCCAGCCCACATGCAGATTCAGCAAGTGTCGAATCAATGGCACCACAAAACAAATCCCTCGCCAAAATATGGAGTGAATGGGTGTACCCCTCATCTCACATTCCATGTTTGTTGACACCTTTTTTTTAGAATTTGTTGCCACCTTTTATATTCGATGTAGTAGGCAGACAAGGAGATTAGCCCCTCTACCCTAAATCATAACAATCCACTTCCCTGGGAGAGCTTGATTCAATTCTTTAACCCTCTTAACTCACAAGCCACCAGTTTCTTTTTGCTGAGGAAGCATTCCCAGTCCACCACATATGTTCCCAGGCTATGTCTCGCCCTGGACCATAAAAATCAATCCATGGGAGTCTCCAAACGTTAGGTAATGCCAGCAAGGATATACCTCGTGGGCATATATAAGATTGATATACCAGCAAAAACCAACGTCAGGAGCACAAAACTAACACTATTCATAAGACATGAGGATTTCCATTTGGGCAATCTATTTCTGCAGATTCTCCAGCAATGGATGCCAATGATCCCACCCAAACCTGCAGAAGTGAGGGGGGAGGACCAAGGTACCTAATGGGGATTCCCATCTAAGGAGATCCGAGAGCTCTGTCGCATGCATCAATTTCCTCCTGGAGGAGGCCAAATAGAACAAAACCTGACTTGCCCCTAATCTATTAATCCTAAGACCAAACATGGACCCAAAAATATTAAGCTCCATCGACATACTTCTAGCCTCCTGCACTCCCCCACGACGAAGGACCCCGAGTCGCCAGCATACTATAGAATTGGGATGGACATTGTCATCACAATTATATACAGAGTCGAAACCGCCATCGATAAGTCAGGGAAGTTGCACCACGAAACATTGTGGGTGTGCAGTCTAGAAAGGTAGCGTCTTACCTCTAAAGTGATGAGGTCGAAAGATCTAAGCTTGCACGATGTCACAACTAGATCAATTAGATGAGCATGCAATGTTGATAGGGAAAACACCCAAGATTTAAGCACCATGTAGTGAGAGGATTTAGGCATATGAGAGAGTGTGATAGGCTAACACTATTAAAAAAAGAAGATATAAATGCTCAGGATGGGAATTGGGCTCATGACTTCTTTTCCCAATAACTTTTTAGGCTAAAAAGGCTTAGCTTCATGTATCTAAAAGAATTCATATAAAATGGAGATAGTAAAAAAAGGATGAATTGTTCAAAAAGGAAGGAAAATTAAAAGGAAAAATGCGAAAAACTAAACAGAGGGAGATTTGGTATAAAAATGTAGCAGAAAGGTTCGGACGGGGAAAAGTTATTTGTTTACCCTATATTTGTTTCTACCCCAAAAAACTTTGCTAAATACTTCCATGAAATCAGCGGATATGGGGAAAAAAAGGAACGTGAGTAGATCTTGGCTCAAACTATGTCAGAAGGACATGTTTAGCAATATCCTCCTTTTTTATGGTTCCCAGTACGAGATCCTTTCTTCCAAGTTCACAAGTGATGGAACCTTTTTTTTACTTATGTGAGAATTTTGTTCTTCGAACTTTCATATAAGAGAGTCCAATTTAGAAATCATTGAGAAAGACACGTTCTCCAAGTTTTTTTGTATAGAGAGGTTGTTGTAAAAATATGCATATGGGAGCAGATAAGCAGCTTTTGTTTGACCCTTGTAAGAGATGGAGTTGTCTTCTACTAAGAAGATTAGTTGTGAACCATGAATAATTGTAATTTTTAACGAGAGATATTGGTCGTAGTTATTGGTTTCCTATGAGATTGACTTGTTATATGCCGATGGGTTTGTCAATGCTGAGGCAAAGCAGGAGAGACTTGATTTCTACTCAATTGCTTGACAAATCATCATCCTAGGCTCCTCTCAAATTGACAAAAAATGCATTGCTGTCTTCACCAACAAGAGAGGTGTGGATTGAGTCGAGATCGTCGATGCCATCATGTATAACCTATGAGTATGACATTTCAATTGATATAAGTAGACCATTCCATGCTCCAGCTTGAGCGAAAGTGTTGAGGATGGTGAAAATAAGTTAGTTGGGGAATCCGATGCAACTTAAGATTCACCTATTGTGTATAGCATCCGATCATGTGTTTAGTTTGTATCAACTATTAATAATGCAATTGTGTATCCGAATGGCCAGAGTGAGGGAATGAGGAGCGATAGTCAAGTAGATGGCTGAATGACATTAAGATGATAAGAATAAGTGGATGTAGCTTGTTATCTTGCGATTTGAAGGGATTCGATTACTTCCTCAGAGCACGGTCCTTTTCATTGTGACCACATCTTTAGAATCAACTCAACCCTAGACCTATATATACGGTCATATACAACTTGTTTTAATGAGAAGAAATTGCTAGACATGTGAGCCTCGGGCAAACCATTTTTACAATAAATGTTATTGTAATCTTTTGATATATCAATAAAGATTATTGATTTATTTCACTCCTTGTCTAAGGTTAAATGAATGAATGTACTTATAAGGTCTCTTAGTACAATTAGGGTTATGTACCATGGACATCTTAATAATCATACAGTTGTTGATTCAATGGTTGAATCATAGAGGCATGTGCTTGGATGATACCTAAAGAGTTAGATTGAGGACTCATTGAGCACTGTTAAATGATTGTAGAGAAATTATCTCCAACCTGAGAAGGAGATGGCAATCCTTCTCTAAAGATTGATATCTGATCGACCTCTTGATGCAGGTCCTCTGTATAAGAATAGGGATTCAGAGGTGTCAGATAAGTTAGATCAAAGAGTTGACTTAATTAGATCGAGATAACCAAGACCTATGGCTTATGTTGTCATGATATAGGCACACATCCTCTGATCGGAAACAGATGTATTACTATATGCTTAAGTATATACATTAGGCAGACCATTAAGTTGATGACCTAATCAAGGTTTATACACCAGCGAGTCGGTGTGCATACAAGTACATATGAGTGATACGATCTCTCAAGAGATCATACAAGTTCACTACTGGACCAGAAGTCATGAGCTCGCTCATGAGGTTTTGGGACCGATCAAATTCCATGCTTGTTCGTCTTGTTTTGGAAGCATGAGAAGAATTTGTATGTATGATATATGCTTTTGGAAAGCATATGATCGATACCAATTCCCAATGACCAAATGAGAAACTTAGTGATACAATCCTGAAGAAGACGGTTTAAATATGATCGAAAACTTCAGGTTTATTCTAGATCTTCCAATATGCAAGAAGTACAAGTATTAGGAATACTCCAGGGTGATGCGATCGTAAACTATTGGAAAAAATAAGAGACTTGTTTATTCCATACGCCCTAAGCTCTCTTATACATGAGAGTGGCCTATGGGTAAATTACATCAAGAGTCCAAAAGAATATAGAAAAATACGAAACAGTACAACTAACATAACATATATCTCTACGCTCCCCCTCAAGATGGAGCATAGATGTTGATCATGCTCAGCTTGGACGGGCACTTCTGGAGTGGCCCTCTAATTAACGCCTTGGTAAAGATATCTACAGTTTGGTCCCCTGAGCTAACATGAGATGTAGAAATAAAACCCTTCTGAATCATAATATCTCGTATAAAGTGACAATCAACCTCAATGTGCTTGGTTCGTTCATGAAATGCTGGGTTATTGGCAGTAAATATAGCAGCCTGATTGTCACATTCTAGGCCATAGGAAGTGAGACTTCTATATATAGATCTGTAAGAACAGCTTTCACCCATATCATTTCTGTACTAACCTGGGCCATAACCCTATATTCAGACTCATCACTGGATCTGGCTACAACAGTTTGCTTCTTGCTTCTCCATGAGACAAGAGAGTTTCCAAAATACAACAAAACATCTGATAGGTTCCCTACAAGTCCTCGCCTAGTGGCAAGACGACCCGCAATGCTCGAGGCGGTTGGCGCTTCCTGTCCACTCTGACTTGCTGGTTGGTGAGGGATGGGGTTCATAGGCCCTCTTTCTCGCATCATCAGATGTTGGGGCGGTCTCGAGCATCGGTTTTTGCGGTGACGTGATAAAGGTCAGCCGTTGGTGTGTCGTCGCAAGGGGCTGTCTGATGCAGAAGAGGCGGCGCTGCTCCGATCATCTGCTGCAGGTTTGTCAGGACTTAAGTGGCATAGAATGAATACTTGGGACGACACCTTGACCTATGGATTTCTTATGCGAATTAGCGTCAAAGGTCTACCTTACTCGTGCAATCTACAGAACATTCGATGCTTGCTAGAGGGTATTGCGGAGGTTGTAGGGCTCGAATGCTGTGGCTATGTGTCGGGAGATCCGCTAGATCCCATTCTGAAGGTGCGACGGCTAAGCCCGAACATGCTTGGTTGGTGGAAGGTCTCCTCGCAGGGAAGAGACTTATTCTTGGAGCTCTCTTCGTCAGTTGTGTCTGTGTGTCTGGACTGGCATCATCGTCGCAGGAGTCATAGGGGCAACGCTGCTCAGTTCGAGGGGGGTCCGGCGGCTATAGGCGACGAAGATGGCTGGAAGGTGAGAGGTTCTCGCAAGCAGTGTTGCAATAGTCGGCCGACTATCCCGAATAGTCGGTCCGACTATGAGGTGCGGTGGGGTACCCGACTGAACAAACCTCCAGCCGGGCAATAATCGGCCCGACCGAATAGTCGGCCGACTATTCGGCCGACTGGCCTGACTATGAGGCCGACTGGAGTTTGACTCTTCATATTTTTATTTTTTTATTTTCAAATTTCAATATTTATGGGTTACATTTTACCATGGTATTGCCTCAAATGTCAAATTCTATATGTCTATTATATTGGTTGGTACTTTTATCTTGGACTCATGTTAAATAATGACCATATATGTATAAAAATATAAGAATATATATATATATATATTATAAATAATTTTTATATTAAAAAATACAAAACCGAATAATTTCGAATAGTCGCCCGAATACCGATTATTCTCTATTCAGTGACCCCTCCGACTGAATACCGAATACCGTCTTCTGCAACACTGCTCGCAAGGAGTTACTGGTGACTTAGGCTGAGGCTCTTCGACTTACGCTTTGCATTCAATTTGGAGCGTTCAAGGAACCATTCAAAAAGCGGGTAGAGACTGTTCGATTCTCGGGGGAAGGCGTTTTGGGAAAAGAAGTGGATCCGCCATCGGATCCTGCATCATGTGGGGCTTCACCAACTCCTTTTATTGGACCTGCTAACCGGGTCGAGGTGCCCGACCCATTTATGTGTCCGGCTCCGACTTCAAAAAATCTGAGGAAGGTTTCGTGCATTTACGGGGAACCCATATCGCTCTTGCTGCCCGAAGTGTTCCATCTGGAGGAAGGCTTGAATTTTGAGGTTGTGTGTGGCAATGTGAACGCAGAGCGGGGTGAGCAGGGGGCGATGGAAGCTTCTATTGGGGGACGTAGCACTGAGGCTGCTGTGCTTTCACAAAGTGGGTCACTGATGCAGGAAGGGGGCGGAACGATTGATTTTGGTGTTGTCAGGAGTGTTGGCAGAACGATGGAGTGTCCTCGATTTAGGGCTTGTTACTCCAGGAGGGAGATTCCGAGAGCAGAGAAAAGAAGGTTGAGGCATGCGGTGGCAAGGGCTTTGGCGTTCGCTGACCATGGTGCTAGTGTAGAATCCATTTGTGTTCGTTCGCAGGTGGTGTTGACGAATAAGTTCAGCTTGCTTGATAGAGGAGTTGCGGAGCGTTTGGGGGTGGTGCCCCCAAAGTTGATGGTCAGCGGGTTACCCACATGAAGGTCCTCTCGTGGAAAGTGCAGGGTGCAGGCCGCCTTGAAAAGCGCTTGGCAATAATGAACCTGGTGGAAGAAGCGAAAGCAGACATTTTTCTGATTCAAGAAACAAAGGCTTCTCGCGGAAAAGAGGAAGTGTTGAGAGATCTCTGTATGGGTGCAAAATTCGGGGTAGTTTACCTGGAGGCCAACGGTGCCTCTGGCGGTTAGATAATGGGCTGGAATGAAGACTGTTTCGAGCTGATCTCGGACTCTCATTCAGAATCGACTTTAACTGTATTGCTGCGGAGGCGTGTGGACATGCTCTCTTTCTTGGTCTCCAATGTTTATGGCCCCACGAGCATGGGGCGGGGGTCTTTGGTGGCTGAGCTGGATGCTTTGGGCATGGTGCGTGAGGCTGGGCCTTGGCTAATTGGGGACGACCTAAACGTCACGCTCCTGCGGGAGGATTGGCCTCAGCAGGGCGGCGGTAGAGACCCGGGGTCGGAGATGTTGAGGACGTCGATAAATGCGCCAGGGCTCTCAATTTTTGATGTTGCTGGGTACTCTTACACCTGGCGCAATGCGAAGTCTCAGTCACGACTTGATCGATTTCTGTTGTCTGTTGAAGGTGTGGTGGCCTTCCTGTTGTCGCGGGTGTGGGCGCTGCCGCAGGTGCACTCCGACCACACACCCATTCTTTGGTACTCCGAGGAAGTTTCAAGGAGCAGGTTTACATTCCGATTTGAGAGGAGTTGGCTGCTTGAAGAGGGATTTCGCGTAAATGTAGAGAATCGCTAGCGAGGGTGGCAGTTGGAGGGCTCGGCGGTTGCCGCCTCTCCAAGAATTTGGCATTGCTAAGGGCGCATCTAGTTCGGTTTGGCAGGGAAAGCAAGTGGCGAAGGAAGCGTAAGAATGGAGGTGCAGGAGGGTGTGGCGCGTCTGGATGAATTACATGACGAGAGGGGCCTCGAGCTAGCGGAGTTGGAAGAGAGACAGAACTTGCTTGAGGAGCTTCTGCTGGAAGACCGCAAGGAGGAGATGGAGTGGAGGCAAAAACCTAGGCAGAGGTGGCTTCGGGACGGTGATGCCAATACGCGTTTCTTCCATACCATGGCGTATGGGAGGCGGAGGAGAAGCTAAATTCATGAGCTCCTTGTGGGGGGCCAACGAGTTAGAGGGAAAGCCTGCCTGGTAACCACGATTCGTGAGCACTTCGTGGTAGCCTCGAGGAATCAGAATCGTAACGGTTGTGGGTGGAATGTGTGTAGAGATATGTTTATTTACATTAATTATTCATATTTCTGTACTATTTACTAATTCTCTGTACTTATGGATGTCTTATTTAATTTACCCATAGGCTACTCTCCTATATAAGAGAGCCTAGGGTTCACGAAATAAACAACTATGTTTATTTTCCCAACATCTCTCAATTGTTACAGGTGGTATGGGGCTTCTTATATAGTTCCATTATTAAGACCAAGTCCCACTTACAGAAGATGTGGGACTAAACATGTGGATGTGGTAATTAAACCCTTGAAGAGTCGAATTACATGTCTATGATGCATACTCTAACAATAATCTTCCTATTGCCTTGAGGAAAGGCAAGAGAATATGTACTCAGCATCCTATTTCAAGATATATCACATTTGAGAATCTATTGCCAGGATATAAACAATATAATACCACTTATTTGCCATCAATGTCATGTAAACTTTTCTGGAAGATTGATATGTTGTTCAGTAAAGAGGGACTATACAAACAAAGATGGATGGTTTGAAATCTAGAGATATGTAAACTCCCGTAGATGCTCATGTTGATGTGGTTGTTGTTTGTCCTTAATTTTTTTTAAGCCAAGAAAGGGGGATACACTCGAAGGTGTTCGTCCCAAAGTTTTATTAAAAGGGGAGAAAAGGGAGGGGGGGGGGAAGGTACAGGAAAACACTCTGGCGCTAAACACACCAAGAGCTTAAAAGGCTCGACACCTGCAATTTTACATTTTCCAAATAAAACCTTTGCCATGAAAAAAGAAGCGCATTCCTGGCAAGTCAAATAGCCCAAAGCGTAGCCAGCAACCACATCAAATCACACCTCCCACGTTGGAGGCCGCCACGAAGTTGCTGCAAAAAGCACCCACATCAGAGAGGGAAAGCCAGCGAAAAGACGAGTTGTCCCAAAGGAGAAGAAGAGGTGATCCATAGTTTCAATCTCCGTGCCACAAAGGAGGCAACGGTCAGAGATCGCGCCAAGTAGCCTGGAACATCTATCCCGTGTCATTAGCCTCGTGCATCTGAACAACCACAAAAAGAAGCCAATCTTCTCAGGGAGGTACAGCCCCCAAAGGAAGGCGCAATCCCGCACCAGATCAGGCGAGAGGGAGGGAGGGGGCCTAGTGATAGCCAAGTAAGCCCTACGGACGGTGAAGTCTTTGTCCCGCCAAACCCAATGATCACGCCTTGAAGAGGGGCTGGTGGCGTCCCTCAGAATGTCCATGAGGCCCATGAAATCCTCCAGGCATTGGTCAGAAAAGTACGAGCGGAATTGAGGCATCCAGCTGCCACAGTCCCAACAAGCAGCGACGCCACATCCAGATCCGAAGCAAGAGCAAACAGACGAGGGAAACGAGAAGCAAGGTCTCCTTGGCCGGTCCAATTATCCCGCCAAAAGAGAAACCTCTCACCATTCCCCAACATAGGTCTGAAAAACTCTCCAAAGTCGGAAGTTACCTTGAGGATGCCTCTCCAGAAAAGAGAGGGATTAGCCGTCACCACAAGCGAAGCGGGCGATGGCGCCGAGCAGGTGACCGAATAAATCTGACGAAGGAGGCGAGTGCAGAGGTCGTCGCTGTTACCCCAAATTCTAGCCACCCACTTAAGCAAAAGCGCCTCACTGAGGGCAGCCGGGCGGTGAACACTCAGACCACCCTCACTTTTTTGTAGAGTGATGTCCTCCGAGCCGACCAGATGTAAACCCGTTCGAGTCTGATCAGCCTTGCACCAAAGGAATCTACGCATAAGCACTTCAAGCCTCTTCCAGATGCGCGAGGGGAGCAACCTCGTGGAGTAGTAGACACGGATCACAGAGAGGACAGACTTCAGGAGCACCAGTCTGCCGTCCTTTGAGAGGAGCGTCGCCTTCCAACCAGCAAGTCTCCCCTCAACCTTCTCGATCAAGGGAAGCCGGTCGGACAGCTTCGACCTCCCCGCGGATAGCGGAAGCCCGAGGTAGGGGATCGGAAGATTTGAACACGTCGTGCCTAATACCGTGCTGCAAGCCTCAGCCTCGTCGACTGCCATAGAGAAAGGAACGAGCTTCGACTTAGCCAAATTCAACCGAAGCCCGGACATCTCGTTGAAAAGCTCGAGCGCAACAGCCATCCCCTAGCCTCCTCGGGCCCTCCCTCAATGAAGAAGATGGTATCATCAACATACTGAAGCAGCGAGATCTGGATGTCCCCCTTAGAGAACCCACGCAAGATGCCCACCTGGAGCACCCCTTCAACCATGCAGGCCAAAACGTCCGCAACAATGATGAAAAGTAAAGGGGCAAGAGGACAGCCTTGCCGCACCCCCCTTTGAGGCTGGAAGAATCCGCCCTCCGGGCGACCGTTCACGAGCACAATCATCGAAGAAGTCGACACGCAACGTCTTATCCAAGTAATCCAGGTGGAAGGGAATCCCTTCCTGTGAAGTGCTGACCAGAGGAATCGCCCGTTCAGAGTATCAAAAGCCTTCGAGAAGTCCAAAGCAAGGATTTCGTCCCGCAACGTTTCCAATCCGACACAATTTCCGTCGCGGTGACCTTTGAGTCCGGGGATGAAGGCCGACTGAAGAGGGGAAATAGTGTGCTTGAGAACCCTGCTTAGTCGGCACGCGAAGACCTTGGCGATGATCAAGTAAAGGGCGTTAGAGATAGCGATGGGCCGGAAATCCTCAATTCTGGAGGCTCCCGCGCACTTGCGGAGCAGAACCACCAAAGCTCTGTTGAGAAGCTCAAAACCAACATTGGAGTGGCAAAACTCATGGACGACCTCGAGGACCTCGCCGCCAACCAGGTCCCAAAAGCCCCTGAAGAACGAAACGGGGAAGCCGTCGGGGCCAGGCGACCCATCGCAGTTAAGGTTCCAAACCACAGCCTTTAGCTCCTCGGGAGTCACCAAGAGAGTCGAACTAGAAGCATGCTCCTCAGACAAACGTACCACCCCCTCGCCTGACCAACGCCAGTGACGCTCACCACCCCGTCTAGTGAACTCCTTGAAGTGATTCGTGATGGCATTACCCAGCTCCCTATCGCCCTCCACCCTCACATTATCGAAGATCAAACTTCTGAGGAAATTAGCGCGCCACCTGCCATTAGCAATCCTGTGGAAAAAAGCGGTGTTCGCGTCTCTTTCTTTGAGCCATCTGTGCCTGGAACGTTGTTTCCATTTCGCCACCCTCTTGCGGTCGTCAATGTTGATCATCCGCTGCGCCTTCGACCGCTGAAGCAGCTCATCCGCCAAAAGTGGCCTCTCATCCTCCAAACGATCAAGGGTGGGAACTGAAGCCTCCACCTCCGCCCTGCCAGCGCGGCGGGCCGCGCGCGACTCCCACTTGAATGCACAAAGGCGCGCCCGAAGGGATGTTTATGGGCAGGTAGAGCAGTTTTACAGCCAACGGCTATGTGCGCACCTATAATGTTGATTATTTTGACACATCCTCTCATGTGGCTCACCTTGCAATTATATCAACTCTCAAATATATTGTAGTCTAGAACGATTGGAATCTTTACAACTTGATGTGAAGAGTGCCTTCACATGTGTCCATTTGCATGAAGTAGTATACATTAAGCAATCACATGGCTTAGTGACTGAGGGAGAGTCTCATAAGGTTTGTTTCCTTCACAAGGCAATCTATCGTGATAGTATATGCTCTTTAAGCTTGTGAAACAAACCTTATGGCTAAAGAGCTTATACTATCGCGATGCAGGTATGTTCTTGACTTGCTTGACGAGATTGAGATGATTGGTTCTAAGGTTGCTTCCATGCCTATGGACCTAGATGCAAAGTTATATGAAGACACCTCAGAGAAGGTTAATGATAGACATGACATGACTTCGATAGGGCAAGCCTCTCGATATTATTGTGATTTGAACAAATATATCGTTTGTGGAGAATCAGATTAAGCGGTTTATGAGTTGCCCTGGGAGGGCACAATCTTGATGTTGTGGTATATATGAGATATTTCAAAGGCATAACTTGGAAGGGTCATTGTTTAGGAAGGGCTTCGCTTTACAAATATTGGGATACCTAATGCAAATTATGCAGATGATTAACATGGCAGGAAATCTACAAGATTTTGCACATTTATAGGAGGCGATTTTGTTACATGGTATAGCAAGAATCAGAGTGGTGGCTCATTTGAGTGTAGGATTCGAGTATAAAGCTATGGCTGAAACTACAGTGCAGATGGCACGGTTATATCTATTCAACATGACCTCAAGATGGAGCATAGATGTTGATCATGCTCAACTTAGATGAACACTTCTGGAAAGGTCCTCTGAGTAAGGCCTTGGTGATTCCCAGAGCTAACATGAGATGTGGAAATGAAGTCCTTCTGAATCATATCTCGTATATAGTGACAATTAACCTCAATGTGCTTGGTGCGCTCATGAAATGCTGGATTATTTGCAATAAATATAGCCGCCTGATTGTCACATTCCAGTGCCATAGGAGTGGGAACTTCTATACATCGATCTGTAATGAAAGCCCGAACCCACATCATTTCTGTACTAGCTTGGGGCTTGGGCCATAGCCATATTTTCAGACTCAACACTAGATCTTGCTACAACAGTTTGCTTCTTGTTCCTCCATGAGACAAGTGAGTCTCCAACATATACAATAAATCCATTAGTGGATTTCCTATCCTTTGGACACCCTGCATAGTCTGCATCTATACATGCTGAGATGGTAATCTCCTTGTCTTTTCTAAATAGTAGACCTGCAACTGGAGATGATTTAAGATACCTGAGTATTATATGTATAGCATCCATATGCACCTGACGTGGTTGCTCCATGAATTGGCTTACCTGACTAACAACAAAAGAAATATCGGGTCTGGTGATGGTAATATAAAGGAGCTTTCCCACCAGCTCTCTGTATCTTCTCCTATCCACCTCATCAGTATCATCATCATATAGCTTCATGCTTGGATCCATGGGAGTGGTAGCAGACCGGCATCCAAGTATTCCCATGTCACTTAGCAAATCAGTGACATATTTCCTTTGGGTCATCACAAGCCCTTGTTGATTTCTGGCAAACTCCAATCTCAGAAAGTATCTAAGAGCTCCAAGATCCTTCGTGACAAATTCACGGCCTATAAGTTCTTTCGCCCCTTTTATTCCTTGTATGTCATCTCCTGTAATAAGAATATCATCAACATACTGAAGGATATGGTATTATCCTCAAGCGCATCACGGAAGCGTGAGCGTCGTATCGAATACGACGTAGAACGACTAGCCGTACTAGTTGTTCTGTGCAGCGGAATTTAAAAAATTTTCATGCGATGAAACCACATGATCCAAGAACGATTCTCCTATCGTTTCATCTAGAACCACATCAAGTATAAAGGAATACCTCTTGAAGCGTGGTTGATCGAGTCTCTACGAAAAGAGACCTCCTGTCTCAAGTCCGATCGTCGGAGAAGACGCTTGCGAGCGCGGGGATGAGCCGCATGATCCTCGCAATCCAACGAGTTGATCCAAGCACGGTGAACTCCTAATCTCGTTGTACGAGATCGAATACCTTCTTCGCGAGCGTAGTACTCCAAAGAAGACGGAGAACCGAAGACCGTCGAAGCGGTGGCGCGGTGGCGAAGTGACTACGTCTTTCTCATCTAGGGTATGGTGGACGACTACCAAGAAGGAGATGGAGAGGGTTTGCGTGTGGAAGGGAGAGAGAGAGAGATGTGCTTCAAAAGCATAACCCTAGAGAGCATGGTATGCCTCTCTATTTATAGGGTTTTGGGATCCATGGATCTCAATCCATGGACATATAAAATCAATGGATGAGATTGATTTATGTTTAATCCAATGGTAAAGATTGTTGTTGGTAAAAGCCAACAACTAATAACTTAATTTGGATCAAATATATTTGATAAATCAAATACAATTTAATCCTAAATTAAATCAATCAAATAAGGGAGACAATCATGATGGAGATTACATCTCCTATTGGAACATGGTGGACGACCACTTGTTTCCAATTGGAGACAAGCTCATGAGATTTCATGAGATTGCATATCTCCATGAAAATCTCCATAATTTATTCCAACAACTTTTGTTGTGATTTATTCTTCAAAAATAATTCATAATTAATTTTGGGAATATTGCAGTCTTACCATTGGAAATTTCTGAATCACATTCACAACCCAAACAAAATATAATTTACATTTTCAATTAATTACACAATGTGTATCCAATACACATCAATAATTAACTAACAAATATAAATTATAATTAGCTCTCTCTAATAAATTATAAATCACATTTATAATATATTATGAATAATTGGATATTGTTATCCACATTATTCTTATCCATAATAATTAAATCATATTTAATTATATTGGATAATTTCCACATGCATCAAGATAATTAAGTCACATTTAATTATCATTTTGTTAATACTCGGATATAATTCAACTATGGAATTATTCTTGAACCCTTCAAGAATAATGCGATTCTCCGCAGATACGAGATAAGGACAGGTCGATTGTATTACTCCACGTATAGTGACTTGGATATTGAGATCACATCTCAAATCTAGATCTCATGGACCTCTCATAGATGCTTGATTAAATCAAGACCATAGACGTAATCTTCTCATTGCATATGAATCTTATTCAGATCAGTGTCCAATACATGGACTAAGATTAGGTTACTTCTCTACTAAGAGGAGTCGCTAAAATCCAAAACTGTTTCATCACTCCCTCGGATTGGAAGCGTCATGGTTATACAATCTTTTATGATCACATCACCCTCAGGTATTCCCAATACCTGTACATCCTGCATACTGGAAGACCTATGATCATCCTGAAGATATATATCACTTTTACAGTGTCTTCTTCAGGGTTTGATCACCAAGTTTCTCAATCTTGATCATTGCGAATTGGTATAGATCATATGCTTTCCCAAAGCATATATCTTACCTTCAAATTCATGTCATGCTTCCAAAGCATGACTACCATGCATGGAATTTGATCAGTTCCAATACCTCATGAGTGAGCTCATGTCTCGCGGTTCACAAGTGAACCTGTATGATCCCTTTGAGAGATCATATTACTCATATGTCCTTACATGCACTCCAGCTCGCCGGTGTATAGACCTTTGTTAGGTCATCAACCTATTGGTCTGCCAAATGTACACACTCAGACATATATCAACACATCTGTCTCTGGTCAGAGGATGCATGCCTATGTTGTGACAGCATTCAACATAGGTCTTTGGTTATCTCGATCTCATTAAGTCAACCCATTGACTCAACTAATCTGACACCTCCGAATCTCTGTTCCTATGCAGAGGACATGCATCAAGAGGTCAGTCAGATATCAGCCTAAATGAGAAAGGATTGCCATCTCCTACTCAGGCTGGAGATCATCTCTCAACAATCATTTGACGGTGCTTGATGAGTCCTCAATCTAACTCTTTAGATATTCATCCAAGCACCGACCTCTATGATTCAATAACTGAATCAACAGTTGCATGATCATCAAGATGGCCATGGTACATAACCCTAATTGTATAGAGGGACCTATTATGCAAATTATTTATTCTTCATTTCAGGTCAGGGGATGATTTTCGCAATAACATTTATTGCATAATGGCTCGCCGTGGGCTCGCATGTCCAACACATACACTATAATAGCGATCATATCTCTGGATGTCTTCTGTATGAAAAGGGAATGATCTGCATTCGAGCGTTTGTATCCCTGTTTCTCAAACAAGTCCGAAAGCTTCTGGAACCAAGCTCTAGGCTCTGTATAAGGCCATATATCGCCTTATGAAGTCTACACACCTGTGAATACTCCCCCTCAACAGCAAATCCCGGTGGCTGTTGCATGTAGACTTCCTCCTGAAGATCACCATACAAGAATGCTCTAGTCTCTAATGCATGTCTCCAAACCTCCTGCTTCTCATTTATTCCATCTCTTGTCTCATCAGTAATCACAATATCATCAAAGAACAACCGACTCCAAGGTATCTCATCCTGAATGTGACTAGTCAACTCGTCCACAATAAAAGTAAAAAATTACAATATTCTTTATTAAACTCAAGCCTAGATCGCCTCGAGGCTACACATCACCTCGATTCTAGGGAAAGTGTCTTGTTCCGCTTTTCATTTTATTAAACCTTGATGAGGACATTGACAATATAAATAGGGGTGATTGTATCACTCCAAACATAGTACTGCATCTTGTAACCACAAAATGTGGTAGTAGCTTATAAGCAAGGCCTTAAATGTCGGTTTCGGTCACCATTTCAGTACCGACCAAAACAGAATTTCGATGGAATTTCGGTGGACTTTCGACCGAAATTTCGGTCATTTCGGTCATTTTTTGTACTAGGACCCCCATATTTCGGTCATTTCGGTCATTTCGGTCGAATTTCGATTTCAACTGGATATCGATATTCGACAGAAATTCGACCGAATTTCACTGAAATTTGAGGCCATGCTTATAAGTAATATGAGCTACTATTAGACAACCCGTGCTTAAGCATTTTGGGTTATGATCAAGGGTTCCTATTAGGCCAAAGCCCAAAAAATTATTTGGATCAATAATCATGGATAACAAACTGGGCCTATGACATTACGTATTGTATCAGAATAGATTCCTTCTAATAGTGGAAAGGGCTACTTAAGAGGCGGACTTATTGTATCGGAATAGATTCCTTCTAATAGTGGAAAGGGCTACTTAAGAGGTGGATTTACACCTGCTATAGAGTTAGGAGGAAAGGGCTACCCAAAAGGTGAAGTCGCTACTGTTACTGGGAATAGATCATGGGCCATTGCGCTATGAAGGATGTTGTGAATATAAGCTAGGATGGTTGTAACACCCTATAGTACCAAATCTAGTAATAACAAAGTGTGGTAGTAATTTGTAAGTAGTGAGGACTACTACTTGACAACTTGGGCTTAAGCATTTTGGGTTGTGGTCGAGGGCTCCAATTGGGCCCACGACCAAACAAATTGTGTGGGCCAATACTCCTCGTTAACGGACTGACTCTAGGGCCCATTCCGTTCACTTCTGGTCAATGACGACAAGTTTGTGGGATGCTCTTTTATCACGTGTATTCAAAAGTAACTCGAATGAAGATGAATTCCTACTTTCGAATGTCTACGGGTCGATGTATGGCTCGTTGAGGATCGTAGTATGGGAGGATTCTTACTTCAACATCATGATACTTGTTGATGACAAGTCGGAGGGTTGAGGTGGTTAGGATCAGGGCTCTCGGGACTTTATCGACGTGTTGATGTGCTATTCTTTGAGATTCTTGATGCCAGGAATGGACATTCCACGTGGATCTAGATATCTGATTGATCGCTACTTGGTCTTGATATCTCAGTTGATTTCACCAATGGTAAAAGCACTGCCACAAGCTCAGTCGAATCATACGCCATTGCTCTGGACTTTAGGTGAAGACCCACGTATCTGCCACCCCGTCTTCAGGTTTGAGAAGTCGTGGAGTCTTGAAGAAGGTTTCTTGGATATAGTGTTGATTTCTGGAGATAGTATCATATGGATGGTTCGGCAGCTAAAAGATTTCATTTGAACTTGATGGCACTCAACTAGAGGCTTACATAATTTAGTAAGGCTACATGCGTGGCGAGAATGGAAGGAAGAAACAATGCCTTGGTTGCTTCGGACCTACTTAACAAGGTTGAGGATCTACGCGATTTGACAACATAAGCATTGGCAGCTAGATTGTTTATGGATCCTATTCTATGAACTCTTTTCGGAAGTGCTTAAGGTGAATTTAATGGTTGTTGAGATACTTATATCTCTATGGCGTATTTACGTTATTTTATTTCTCCAGTCTATTTTATGTAATTTTCCCTTAAAGCTTTTCTCCTATATAAGAGAGCTCTAGTTTATGAGGAATACAACTTTTTCATTCCAATTCTTTCCGCATGGTATCAGAGCGACGGTCCTAGACCAGAGCATGGTGCCCTAGATACCTATCACACTAAACCCTAGCCCCTCCACGTGCGGCCGCTGCCACCGCTACCCGTCGCCCGCAAGCAGCAACCAACCACCGCCGCTCACAAGCAGAAGCAACGGCTCCATCCGTCGCCACTATCGTCGCCTCTTAAAGATTGTCGCTTCTCTCTCTTTTATGCCGATCGTGAACCAGGAAATCTGATTTGATTCCTAGGGTTTAGTCTTTGATCCTTTAAAGCCATCCTAGGCACCTAAAGAAGCCTCCCGTGATGGAAGAGGTTGTGGTATGAGTCTACCACCCACATTCGTCTTCCTATATGTCCGTGTAGACATTATTCTTCCCGTTTTCAACTCCAGTCTTAGAGATTGTTGTCATCATGTCAGACAACAAAGCATATGTTCCATCCATGGGTGCATTCAAAGTTCCCGCACCGATTGTGAAGATGAATGGAAGAATTATGAACTGTGGGCCATGCAGTTCATGAGCTTAATGTAATGTAATGGCAAGAAGCATATCCTCACACCTAAGGAGTATGTTGACAAGACTGGGATTAATGCCTCATGGGAGACAGACGATGCTTATGCACATGTATGACTTTCTGGAACAGTATCCATGGAGATAGCCAATGCCATATTGAGTCAGCCCACGTCGAAGGCTATGTGGGACATTCTCGTCACTACATACTCTCCAGTGAAGAACAAGTCGAAGATTCTGCAACTTCAGCACAACATCTTCACGTCACAGCAGAATGATCGTCCTCTCCATACCTTTTACACTTTTCTAAGGGTATGTTTGAGAATTTACATGGTTACATTCCCTTTGACTACCACACCAGAGAAGCTCAAGGCATATAGGGATTTGGTGATGACAGGAGTTTTCTTAGCAGCACTCAACCCTGAATATGATGCAGCTAGAGCATAGATTCTTACTGACGCCACCATACCTCTAATGGAGGAGGCATATCGCAGGTTGAGTAGGCTCTCCATATCTTCTGGTGGTACTCAACTGTCTCAGACGTCCTCAACCACGGTAGCATCTCATGATGGGGGGGGGGACTACACAGTTTCGTGGTTGAAGTGGTCGTGATAGGGGGAGGGGTAGTCGGCCCCCTCGTCAGCCCTATACTTATTGTCACATGCCAGGTCACTATGAGGAAACATGCTATTCCAAGCATGGGTTCCCAGCTTCAGCACGTGTGGTAGATTAGATCCAGCAGGTTGGCAGTTCTTCACATGCATATGATCAGAGATTTGACAAACTTGTGGAGGCTCAGGGAGATTATGCCTACTCCTGGGTCAACCATCTCTCCATCAGGATCTTCAGAGGTAGCTGTCTCTACATCAGCATCTACATCAGATATAACATATACCTTTACTAGTTGTTACAGGGTAGATTTGTCAGAATGGATCATGGATTCAGGATCCCATCATCTCTGTGGTGACAGAGGTCAGTTTAATGTTTTCAGTCCCAACCCAGCTCGGACGATCTGTTGTGATAGTAGATTAGACACACTCTCCCATTTCTGGTCAGGAGGAGGTGCAGTTAACTCTTGCAATGAGGATTCAGAATGTTCTTTACACTCCTGAGTTTTATATGAATTTTGCTATCAATTAGTCAAATCACCAAGGATTTACACTATCGTGCCATATTTGATCCATCTGCTCTTGTGTTTTAGGATATTCTCACGGGCAGGGTAATTAGATTTGGCCGTGAGCAAGGAGGTCTCTACAGACTAGTGCAATCTCCTTATGTTGGTGCATGTTCTCTTCGCATTGGGTCTACGTCTCCATATATGTGGCATCTTCATTTTGGTCATCTTCCTTTGCAAAAGTTGTGTCAAGTTCTTCCACAGATTTCTCCTCGTTCTACTTTTCAGTGCGATGCTTGCCAACTTGGGAAGCCATCATCGGTCCACTTTCCAAAGTCGTCACGGTCGGAGTAGTCGTAGTCTGTTTGTGTTAATTCACTTTGATATTTGGGGACCCAGTCGTGTCCCAGACCATCAGGAGCATAGATTTGATCTTGTTGTGGTTAATGCGTTTTCAAGATTGTCTCAGGTCTTTCTTCTTAAAAACAAGTCTAATGTCGGTCCCGTTATTCAGTCCTTTATTAATGAAATAATGAACATTCTTTCAACAAAAATCAAGTTTATACGTTCAAACAATGCCCTAGAATTTTGTAGTACTCAGCTTGTCCATTTTTTTTGTGTCCTATGGTATTGTGCATCAAACATCTTGTGCATATACTTCCCAACAGAATAGGATAGCTGAACGGAAACCACCACCATCTTTTGGATGTTACTAAGACTCTTTTGATTTTGAGCCTTGCTCCTCATTCGTACTAGGGGATGCGGTTCTAACTGCTTGTTACCTGGTAATCGTATGCCCTTTTCGATTCTGGGTGAAAAGATCCAGTTCCTGATTGCATTCCCGAGACGGATCTTTTCTCTCTCACACCTCGTGTCTTCAGTTCAGTAGCTTGTGTTCATAAGATGTCTCATGGTCTTGACAAGCTCTCTCCTAGAGTTGTCAAATGTGTGTTTGTTGGGTACTCCAAGACCCAAAAGGGATATCGTTGCTTCAACCCTGTTCGACGAAGGTACTACAATAGTGCATATGTCAACTTTTTTGAGCCTGTTATGTATTTCTCTCATACATGTGACAAGCTCATTTCTTAGAGGATGGGGAAGAGGTCTATATGCATTTACCTCCGATCTCCACTACACCATCATCGTCATCGCCTCCTCCTCCACCACCTCCTCCACCACCACCTCCACCACCTACCACACTTACTTTCTTTCCCCACGTTTACTAGCATCGACCTCGTGCTCATGTGCCTCCTTCATCATCCAACATGCCCAAGGTATGTTTGAGCATTTGAATTCTTTTAATGGCACCAGTGATTTACGTGTACATCTTAAGGTGCAAGATGGCACACCTTCTGCGAGTACTGAGGACTTGAATGTACCTATTGCTCTACAGAAGCATAGGCGTACATGTACTATGCATCCTCTTGCTTCCCATGTTTCATTGGACTGTTTATCTGAGGATTTTCAAAGGTTTGTTGTGGGACTGTCAGCCGTGGAGATACTGCGGTCTTATCAGGAGGTATTGCAGATTAGTCAGTGGTGTCTGGCGATGGAGGAAATGGCAGCTTACAGTCTCGGGGTACGTGGAGTGTTGTACATGCTCCTTTAGGTGCGTTTGTCGTAGGCAGCATACGGGTGTTATTGTGAAACACCGAGCTAATGGTACTGTAGACAGATATAACCAGATTGGTTGCTCGTGGGTTCACCCAAACTTATGGGGTGGATTATCAAGATACTTTTTTCTCCTGTTGTACGACACTCCACGCTGCGGATTCTTATTGTGGTTGCTGTAGTATGTGACTGGCCACTTTTCCAATTAGACTTCAAGAATGCATTTTTGTGTGGAAACTTGCAGGAGGAAGTCTACATGCAACAGACACTAGGGTTTGCTGCTGAGGAGTCCAGTATGGTATGTCGTCTCTACAAGGTCATATTTGGCACTAAGCAGAGTTCGAGGGCTTGGTTTCAGATGCTCTCAAAGTTGATTAAGCAGAACGGGTTTGCCAGATCTATTGCAGACCATTGTCTCTTTGTGATGGGAACTCAGCAATGTATGGTTGTTGTTCTAGTGTGTGTTGATGACATCATTGTTACTGGTAGCGATGAACAAGGCATTCAGGAGCTAAGGATTTCCTTGGACAATAGTTTGTGACCAAGGACCTTGGCAAGGTACATTACTTCCTTGGCTTGGAGTTTGCACAAAATTAGCCGGGTATGGTTATGACACAAAGTATGTTACTGACCTTCAATCTGAGATAGGCATGACAGGATGTAGGCCTGCCACTACACCAATGGATCCCAATGCTAGGCTCTATTATGATGACTTTGAGAAGGTGGATAAGAGACGGTACAGAGAGCTAGTGGGGAAGTTGTCATATGTTATTATTTTCATGTCTGATATATCATTTGTTGTGAGCAGAGTCAGTCAGTTTATGAAGCAACCCAGACATGCACACATGGATGCAATTTACATGATCTTAAGATATCCGAAGTCTTTTCCAGGTACAGACCTTCTTTTCAGAAGAGATACATCTCTTATAGTTACTGGATGTGCAGATGCGGATTATGCTGGGTGTCTCAAGGACAGGAAGTCCTCTTTAGGCTTTACTGTATTTGTTGGTAACTCGCTGGTTTCATGCAAGAGTAAGAAACATACAGTTGTTGCTTGATCCAACGATGAATCAGAATATAGGGCCATGGCCTAATCAACAACAGCAACAAAGCCTTTTCCCTCAATTAAGTAGGGTCGGCTACATGGATTCTTTGCCTCCATTCAGATCTATCTTGAGTCAATCCTGTGCTTATATCCACAAAACTAAGATCCCTTCGTATGGTCTCTTCCAACACTTCTTGGGCTGTCCTCGCCCTCTCTTAGCTGGCTCAACATCCCAACACTCGCATCTCCTAACTGGTGCATCAGCTGATCTTCTTTGCAAATGTCCAAACCATCTTAAGCGGTTTTCTTGCATCTTATCCTCAATCGGAGCTACACCAACTTTCTTTCTAATTGCATCATTCTGAATATGATCTTTACGTGTGTGTCCACACATCCACCTTAGAATTTTGATTTCTGCTACATTCATTCTCTGTGCATGTCTATGGTTCACAGGCTAACACTCAGATCCATAAAGATAGCAGGTCTCACGACTGCTTTGTAAAACTTTCCTTTAATTTTTAAAGGAATTTTCTTATCACAGAGAACAACAGAGGCTCCTATTCACTTTAGTCAGCCTGTATTTATTCTATTAGTAATATCTCCATCAATTTCCCTATCATGTTGCTAAATGAATATCTCTTCTGAATGTTATTGTCACCAATATTCACCTCGATTTCTTCACCATTGCTTCCATCAAAGGTGCACTCCATATATTCCGTCTTAGCTCTACTTATACTTTAGTCTCCAACTCATGTCTCCAGGCCTCAAGCTTCTCATTTACTCCATCTCTAGTCTCATCAATTAACACAATATCATCAGCAAATAACATACACCAAGGTAACTCATCCTAAATGTGACTTGTCAACTTGTCCATAATCAAAGTAAAAAGAAATGGACTCAAAGCAGAACCTTGATGTAAACCAATGTTGACGTCAAAATATCCAGTCTTCCCAGACGGGATCCTTACACAAGATAAAGCCCTACCATACATGTCCTTTATGAGGTTAATGTATAGGACATGTACTTGTCTTTTCTCCAACACTCTCCATAATATCCTTCTTGGGACAGAATCATAAGCCTTCTCCAAATCAATAGAGATCATATGAAGGTTCTTCCTTTTAGCTCTATAAATCTCCATTGTTCTCCTCAGCAAATGGATGGCTTCAATCGTTGAGTGACCTGACATGAATCCGAATTGATTTTCTTTTACATTGGAAACTTGCCTCAACCTTCTTTCGATCACACGTTCCCAAATTTTCATAGTGTGACTCATCAGCTTGATACCTCTATAATTTGAACAATTTTGAATGTCTCCTTTATTCTTATAAATAAGCGCCACGATACTCCTCCAATCTTCAAGCATTTTCTTACTTCGCCAAATAACATTGAATAGATTCGTAAGCCAAGTTAAATCACGCTCACCTAAAATTCTTCATGCTTCTACAGGGATGTCATTCGGTCCTACACCTTTCCTGGGTCTCATAACCTTCAAAGCCTCCTCTACTTCCTTTCTTTGTATCCGTCTATAGCTTGCACGATTCAAGTAACTTTCATTACAAGCTAGATCACCCAAAGTGATCTCTCTATTTTCTTCCGCAATGAAAAGTTTATGGAAGTACTGCTCCCATCTAGTCTTTATATCCTTCTGAGTAACAAGCACATGACCTTCCTCGTCCTTAATGCATCTCACTTGAGAAAGGTCTTTGGTCTTTCTTTCTCTTGCTTTGGCCAACCTGAATATATCCTTCTGTCCCTCCTTAGAGTCGAGATTTTTATACAAAACTTTATAAGCTTTTGACTTAGCTTCGTTTACGACCATCTTTGCTTCCTTCTTCGCTATTTTGTAGTTTGTGACAGTTTTCTCTGTTCAATCCTTAGACATAGCTTTAAAGCAAAAGCTCTTTTTATTTTTAGCTTCTCTTGCACCCCTTCACTCCACCACCAAGCCTCCTTTTGACCTGGAGCTCCTCCCTTTGACTCGCCTAGCATCTCTTTGGCTACCTTTCGGATACAAGATGCTACTGCCTCCCACATCTCGTTTGCACTACCGCTACAATCCCAAGATAAGTCTTCTAAAACCTTCTCCCTGAAGCTCGCTTGCTTCAGTGGAAGATTCCACCATCTATTTCTAGTTATCTTAGAAACCCTCCTTTTCTTTACCAGCCCTTTCATTTGTACATCCAAGACTAACAAACGATGTTAGGTTGTCAAACTCTCTCCTGGGATTACTTTGCAGTCTTTACAATGCGACCGATTTCTTCTCCTCAATGCAAAGTAATCTATCTGTGTTCTAGTTGGCCTACTCTTATAAGTAATTTAATGTTCCTCCCTCTTCTTGAAGAGAGTGTTTGTTATGAAATGATCATATGCCGTTACAGAATCCAGGATGGCTTTTCCCTCTTCATTTCTAACCATGTCCTCCATGAACACTAGCATACCCTGAAGCATCTTTTCCCACATGTCCATTAAGATCCCCACCGATGCAAATCATCTGTCTTTGTGGGATTCCTTGTGGACTCTTATACAAATCCTCCCAAAAAGCTTGTTTAGTCCTTTCATCTAAACCAATTTGTGGTGCATAAACTGAGATGATATTCAGAATTTCTTCTTCAAGCACCAATTTTAGCAAAATAATTCGATCCCCGAATCTTTTCACTTCAACCACACAATCCTTCAAATCCTTATGAACAACCACTCCAACACTGTTTCTACCCCTATCTTTACCAGAATACCAAAGTTTAAAGCATGTCTTCTCAATTTCCCTTGCTTTCTCTCCAACCCATTTAGTCTCTTGAAGACATAATATATGAATCTTCCTTCCTTCCATTGTATCCACTATCCCCATCTACTTTCCAATTAAAGTGACAATATTCCAACTACCAATCCGCAACTTCCGTTGCAATCTCTTTTGGACTAACTTCTTTACTCGCATGCGTCCATTATGCGAGAACCCTTGTAAATTTTGGATTGCATCCGGGCGGTGATGCAGCGGAACTAGCTAATTACCTGCATACGTTCCTCATGCGAGAACCTTTGCAAATTTTGAACTACATCCAGGCTGCGATGTTGTGGCCCTTGCCAATTTTTCTGCATTCGGGCGATGCAACACGTCGCAAGTAGGGAACGCCCCAACAAAATCTGTATGTTTGCTTAAATCCATGTTGAAAAGATTCGACTGTCATGAGGCAACTTCTTAAATAGTATTTTTTAGAAAAAAAGTACTACATAGGAAGTTCTCTCTGACTATTTTACGCTGGATGTCGGCTACCTAACACAACTCTCCTCATTTACCCGGGCTTGGGACCGGGCATGGCTTAAGGGAGTATGGAAATGATGTGGGTCAAGTCAGTTCTGGCTGATCTAATTGTTGAGATGCTTCTTCCTATGCATCTCAAATGTGATAATCAAGCAGCTCTGTTCATTGCTAATAATCCAGCCTTTCATGAGAGAACGAAGCACATTAAAGTAGATTGTCATTATACCTGTGATTTGATAAAAAAGAGCTTACTTCCACTGGGATTTGAAATTTGATCAACTGGTCACTCTTTTTTTCTGCCGACATGGCCATACACATTGAAGACTACATGCCTATTGCTCTCTCCAATGGGATTTACTTGATTGTGACGAAGGTACTCGCTTCACGTCTCATGGTGGTCCTTCTGGCATCATTTCTCCACTATAGACTGCTTTCATCACAAGGAGATCTATGATGGATAGCGTAGTGCTAGCCATCGAAATTATTTGAAAATGGAGGCAATGGCAAATGAAAGATATTTTGTAGAAGATTGATTTCACAAAAGCATATGACAACGTGGATTAGTGATTTATTTGGTCTACTCTTCGCAAGAGGGGTTTTCCAGACATTTGGATAACATAGATGAAGCAATGCATCATGAGGACATCTTTCTCTATTCTGGTTAATGGCAAACCTCAAGGTGAATTCTTTCAACCTCAAAGTGGAATCCATTAAGGATGCCCCCTGCTCCACTTATCTTTGTGATTATTGCGAATATGTTGGCTTGCATGACAACAAAGGCGGTTATGGCTAGTATAACAATTGGATTTAGGCATGGGGACATTTCTATTGCATTACTCCACTATGCATATGACAATTTTCTTCATTGAAGGGGGTCACCGAGAGGCACATGGTATGTCAGTGATGCTGGATCTCTTTGGTTCCATCTCAAGTTTGAAGATCAGCAGGGGTAAATCTTCTTTCATCTCCTTCAACCTTCTTTGAGAGTAGGTGGCGAGATGCGGCACAATTATGGCTTTTCATGTCTCCAGCTTTCCGATTCAGTATTGGGGTCTTCCTCTTACCTTTGAGCATCTTACGAGATCTCAATGGATTCCTTTACTTGAAAAGATGGAGAGGCGCCTTGATGGGTGGAAATCTTCCATTTTATCAAAGCACGACTGACTTGTACTTGTGAATTCAGTGTTGGCAGCAATCCCCATCTATTTTTATCATCAATGCCCATAATCGGGGTGCGCCAACATTTAGAAAGGATTATGCAGCAATTCCTTTAGTCGATAGAAATCATGAGAATTTATATTTTGCACATGTCGCTTGTGATGTGGTTACCACTCCTAAAAATTCTTGTGGATTGGGAATCAGAAAGTTAAGGGAGATCAACTTGGCCTTGCTATCTAAGTGGTTATTTGGTTATGGGGCTCCCAGGATTGTTAGTAAATAGGAAGCGGAAGTGAAAACATGGATAAGGATAAGAACAATTAGAACATAGCGGATTAACATGGAACCCTACTCCGTGAGGAGCGGGATGAAACCACAGGAGAAGCTCTTAAATGGGGCGTGTTATGCATTGCACTTTCTCAATGGATACAGGAGGTTTGGGGCTCCTTATATAACCTCTTTAGAGCCTCCAAGTCTAACCACTGGACGATGCGGGACTAAACACTGGATGGGATAAATGGATCTTCTCCAGGATCCATTTACCCTGCTACAACTCAATGGACGCACAACCAAATACTCCAACACTCCCCCTCAAGCTGGAGCATGCAATGCTCAACTTGGACAAACAGAAAGAAACTCAACTCAACGCTACATGACACTACGGACAATATCAACCCAACGCGCACATTGCTGCAGTCGAGGACGTTGCTTCTCATGCCGTACATGTGAGGAGGATGAACGGGCTGGAGTGTGAGTCTGCTGAATCTCCTCGTCGGAGAGCATGCGCTCTGAACTGCGCCTGTCAGAGTTGCTGCAACTGAAAATGAGTCTCCTCGTCGGAGTACTCTGGCCCGCCACAACAATGTGGACAACTGCTCCATCTCTGAAAAGGGCCTAACTGAAAAGAGGTCGTGGCTGTGCAATCCTCGTCGGAGTCTACGGTCACTGGAGAATGGAGTCTGAATAAGTCTCCTTGTCGGAGAACTGGGTCTCTCCCATCTGGCTCAGAGAATGGTGCACTACTCTGATGTACCTATGATACCACATGAAAACCCTTGCCAACATGACATAGGGAATGATCTTCGACTCTGTAGTCCCTATGGCTCACATGAAAACTCTGGCCGAAAACATAAGAAAAGATGGGGACCTTGAAAGAAGATGGCAAACATGTGCTCATCTGAAAATGACCGCAAACATATGCGTGTCTGAAACGGAGTCTCTCTATGGAGAACTCAAAAAATGGGTCACTCAAATATGGAGTGCCTCGAACTTGGACTCTGACCAATCTGTCGAGTCTGAACAACTGCGCATCAAATCGGGACTCGGAATCTGAACGTCGAGTCTGGAACTGCGCATGTAGAATCTTCATCTGAAAAAGTGTAGAATCTGGAAATCTGACTGGTCTGAAAATCTGAATCTGCAGCATGACCTGTGACTCTACATAATACTCCCTCTTTCTCCCATACTTGTTGGAAAATCAACACGACCAAGTTGGGAGAAGACAAGATAAATCGGGAGAAAATAAGCCGATTACAATTTGTTTTCCTCGGCTTCTCAAAACATGGATAACAATTAGCCGTTTCATTTTTTTACGACACTTCTTCCTCTTTTTTTAAGAAAAACTTTGCGTGCGGCTTTTTAATGTACGCGCCTTTTTCACAATTTTTTTTGAAATCAATATGCGTATGGCTTCTCATTTTGTACGCGCCTCCTTTTTTTTTTGAAAACCTCCTCTCTTTTTTTGTTGTTTTTTTGTTGACATTTGCGCCCTACCTTTTTTTTACACAAACTTGAGCCTTACAGTAATAACCCCTCATATTTTTGTTAACCACGACCCCGCTACCCCTTTAGGGTTCCCCAACGTGGTTTTTTTTACAAAATTTCTTTCAATAAAGCGGACCCGTGTGGGCTCCAACCGAAGCCCCCTATTAGGGTTGCCCGTATGCAAACCCTCGTCGTGAGAGGGTGCGCCGCATGGTGATAATCTGGAGGTCGACGCCGCACGAAGATATGGAGGAGAACCTCCAGTTCGGCGCAGCCTGGGCTTCTGTCTGGAGGCTGTGCCTACCGCCAGGGGGCACATGATTGGGAATCGCGCTGGGGAATCGGAGAGAGCTGCGGCGCGAGGAGGTTCGGGTTGTGGAGAAGGAGAGCGCGAGAGGGCTAGCGCTGTCGAAGGAGTGCCACCGCCATGCCCTTGCTGCTTCTCGGAGGGCATCTTCTGCTTTCGCCTTGGAAGGCCAGAGGCTTCCGCCTTGCACGATGAGCGCCGCATGCGCAACTTCTGTGGAATGGGGGCGTCGCCACGCAGGGGCTTGCTCCTTCCTGGGCACGCGGGGGAATGCCACCCGCCGTCAACGCTAGATACCGCCTTTTGTGCGTGATGCTCGTGAACTGCTGGAAGATGGGGCCGTCGCCCCTCTGCGATCGGCACTGCTTGGATCAAGGGATGGAGTTTCTGGATTCGGTGGGGGGTGCGACATCTCCTGTGGACAGCCGCCTCTGCTGTGCGGGAGGATCTCGCCATCGGTTATGCGGCACCGCCTGGTCGATGGAGGAACACATCCGCCTGAAGGGCTGCGGATGATAGGAGGTGCGGCCTGGAAGAGGTGCCGCCAGCCACCTGCGATGTCTCACGCACGAGGTGCGCTGAAGATTCTCGTGCTCCTGGGCCTGAGATCGTTTGGGACTCGATTAGGGTTTTTATTGCAGGATCTGCACGCGAAGAAAACTTCACCTCCCAAAGGAGGTGTCGCGTGTCGCTTAAAGGTTCGGCAACAAGATGTGCCTCCTGCACACCGGATCCTGGAGAAGCATATCAGAGGGAGTGTCACGCCGCCTGCGTGATGGGACTGCGCCGCCAGGAGGGACCTTGATCACAAGATGGGCCTGGAGTTGATGTCGGAGCCGCAAGGAGACGATCTAGAGATCTGGAGATTGCGGCTGGACTTGGGGTTTCCAGCAGAAACCCTAGAAGATTCTTGTTGAATCATTCACGAAGCTCCAGAAATACAATGATCAATATTTGAACTATGCAGAAAATAGGGTTTCAAAGAACCCTAGAAATCTTGAACCAAAACGTGAGCATAATCTTCAAGAATAACTAAAAATCGATTCTCAAATCGATCACAAAATATAATCGAAGAACATGATGAAATCCTCGAGAATCGACCCGCTCTGATACCATGTTAGAAAATAGGAAGCGGAAGCGAAAACATGGATAAAGATAAGAACAATAAGAACATAGCGGATTAACGTGGAACCCTACTCCGTGAGGAGCGGGATGAAACCACAGGAGAAACCCTCAAATGGGGCGTGTTTTGCATTGCACTTTCTCAATGGATACAGGAGGTTTGGGGCTCCTTATATAGCCTCTCCAGAGCCTCCAAGTTCCACCATTGGACAATGTGGGACTAAACACTGGATGGGGTAAATGGATCTTCTCCAGGATCCATTTACCCTGCTAGAACTCAATGGGTGCACAACCAAATACTCCAACAAGGATGATGTCCTCACCAGGTTGCTTTGTAATATATATGGGGTTGGCATGAATTTGGGCACTGATTCGAATAGTACTTTGATGCCTTTTGCCTTAGCTTTTAGCAAAGCCAATAGGGTCGCAGAAATCTTGGCAAATGGTGCTTGGTGCCTGTCCTTTCAGTTTAGATTTTCGGGGCGATGAACGGATGAATTTATAAGGATGATGTCAGACATTGCTGATTTGAGTGGGCCGACTTCCAGGAGGGATGGGTGGAGATGGGCTGAAGGAAGATTTTCTCCAGGATCTTCTCCAGGATCCATTTACCTTGCTACAACTCAATGGGTGCACAACCAAATACTCCAACAAGGATGATGTCCTCACCAGGTTGCTTTGTAATATATATGGGGTTGGCGTGAATTTGGGCACTGATTCGAATAGTACTTTGATGCCTTTTGCCTTAGCTTTTAGCAAAGCCAATAGGGTCGCAGAAATATTGGCAAATGGTGCTTGGTGCCTGTCCTTTCAGTTTAGATTTTCGGGGCGATGAACGGATGAATTTATAAGGATGATGTCAGACATTGCTGATTTGAGTGGGCCGACTTCCAGGAGGGATGGGTGAAGATGGGCTGAAGGAAGATTTTCCGTCAAGAAAGCATACCAATTTCTTACGTCTGATTTTTAGCATGGTAATGACTTTGGGTCGGACATGTTTTGGCTGATTTGGTGCTCATCCATTCTGCTGAGGATGAAGTTTTTTCAATAGCAGACAAAAATCAACAAATTAACCACGCGGGCGCGTAGACTTAATTGGCTACATTCGAATGATGCTTGCTGCCCTCGATCCTCGCTTGTTTTGGAGGATGCTAGTCATTTATCCTCTTCATGCCCGCTTTCAGTTGAGTTATGGTCTCACATGGAGTTCCCTTGGTTACAACTAGGATCTTCGGAGGGGTTTGGAGTTCTATGCTCTCTGCATACAAGTTTTCGCGTGATGATTGTTTACGATCGTTCATTATCCCGTGGGTGTTTCACCGGGGCCGTAGCTATGTATTTTCATGCCATGACATTGTTTGAGGCATCATCGTTGTAATATTTTATTTTCATGATTTATAGTATTTAGGGTGTGATTCAACTCGACTCCACATGCCTTAACTCTTTAAAAAAAGAAAATGCAAAATTATCTACATATAATTCATAGTAATATATATTAATAAGACAAGTTATAAAAAAATCAAATTAGGTATTCTATAAATATACAAAATGGAAATAATATCAAAAGAAAAAATATTTAGCATGTTTTATCATTTTTACAAGCTAAATACCTAGTAAATCAATCCAAAATCAAATGCACAATATAAAACTATAAAATATTTAGCTTGTAAAATTTATAGTTTTACATTTTGCAGCTTGTAAAACTATAAAATCAAATGCACGAGATACTTAGTAGGAAAATCAAACTTGAAAAAAGTCTTTTGGTATAAAGTATGAAAAAAATAAGCTGACAGTCGTTCAAAAGAAGTTAAGGAATGCGTTAGAGAATGAGAAAAAGAAAAAGAACTCAGAAGGTCAATCCAATGTCCTCTCGGGTTCAACAACTCTACTCATATAAACATGAGTATGGCCCAAATTAGATTTTTTTGAAGCAACTCCATGCAGCCAACCCCGCTTAATGTGGGAAAGGACTTGGTCGTTGCTGTCGTTAAGTTGTATGGTATCTCATGCTTTAACAACTTCTTGTTGAAGGACACATTGAATAGTAAGTGAACTTTTGAAGGTTCGTTTTCCTATAATTTGCTTATCACCTTTATTCTTAATTTAGGTTTGTGCCAATGATGTAAAAGTCACCCGACTAGCCCAACTAGTAGGTCCCACTAGTCTAGTCAGTGGGGTCGCCGACCGAGTACTGACTAATTTCGACTAGGTCCACTAGTCAACCAATTTTTGCTTGGAGATACCATATTTTTTTACTTTTTTAAAAGCAAACTTATTCTAGTACGCTTAATGTTTTATTTAAATTCAATTACATTTTTTGATTCATTATGATAGTAAAAATATGTATAAATCTACATAAATATATAATAATATATATATCCAAATGATTTACGTATTTAAAAAATCAAAGCCGATTAAAGTATGACTAAATCTGACTAATCGCCCGATTGCCGATTAATCCTTAGTCAGTGAACTGACCGACCGAGTACTGACTACTGACTTTTACAACCTTGGTTTGTGCAAGAAAAAGTTGATTGTTTACACATTCATGATATAGACATTTTTACACGGTAATATCCTCTAGTACCTTCTGTACGGCAAACATCTATCCCAGTAGATAGTCTTCAGTGTGATTTAGAGGTGACATGCTATCCTAGTCTTCAGTGTGATTTAAAGGTGACTTGCCATCCTAGAATACTTTGTGATTCTCGATATAGTAAGGAGAAGGAAAGACTGGGATCCACTCATCCTGTTGTCACTGGAAATATTGTATACAGAGTCTCAAACACTCAAGTGAAAATGGTTTTTATTTAGCCTTGGAATTTTACAATTCAAATGATTCCATGTTGAGTAAAGAAAGTTCATGATGCAGCGTTAATCTTAATTTAGGATTGATGTCTCATTATTCTTAATCATAGATTAGATCTGTTACTATTCTTTTGTCAAAAATAGAGGCAGAGAATAATTCAATTTTAGGCATTCGTACTAATTCATAAAAAAGTTCTGCATCATACTCAATGCAGTTTCTTTACTGGATGACTTTATTATACATATTGAGTTTGACCTAAGACACTGATTTGGTCATCTAAATTTACGCCCAGTGGCTTTTCAGGTATATATGATGTTGAACACTTCATCAAGTCACTTAGATACGATGTAAAAATTGTAAAAAGCCTTCCTGAAATTGATTCAGGTGGAAAAACAAAGAAGTTGAAAGCTATTCAGGTGAGTGGTTTATCTTGAAAGAATTATATATTATGTCACGGATACTTTTTTTAACGTGTTCCTAGCCTTTCCAGATCCGTCCGCCTAGAGATGCTCCTCCTAGCTGGTATACTACCGAAGCTTTGGAGAAGATGAAAAAACATGGTGCTATTTACCTCACTCCCTTTTCACACAGACTTGCGGAAGAGATTGACGACCCTGAATTTCAACGGTTAAGGTGCCGTGTAAACTATCATGCCTTGAGGTTTAAACCTCATATAATGCAACTAAGTAGTGATATAGTTCAGAAGCTGCGTGCCCAGGGTCATTTTATGGCCATACACCTACGCTTTGAGATGGATATGCTTGCATTTGCCGGGTATTTTCAATGTTGGATATATAATTATAATATCCATTTCTATTTCGAGTTCAATGTTTCTGGTAACTGATACTATGTATTATGCGATACTATGTATTATGCAGTTGTCTTAAGATATTCACACCCGAAGAACAAAAGATCTTGAAGGAGTACAGGGAGAAAAATTTTGCGCCAAAAGAGCTGGAATATGAGACAAGAAGAGCCATGGGGAAGTGTCCATTAACTCCCGAGGAAGTGAGATATTTCTGCTTTCATTAAACTTTTAACTCTCCTCTACTTCATGAAGGTATATATGGCATATAGTAATTTCGATCAGCTTCCATTGTTTGTGTTGGTCATCTCCTTTCATCGCTCTTGACGTATTCAAAGGTGATTTGATTTTTCCTCATTTCGTAGAATATTTTATAAACATAACATTTTTCAAAGCAGGTCGATGGACTTGTGGTATTTTGAAGGATCTGGCAGATTCAATTTTATTTCTGCCCAGATTTTCTCAAAGTGCCTTTCGGGATATAGATACCATATCGGTAAGTGAAAAAAAGGTATATTGTGGATATATCGGTAATATCGGTAGAAATATCGAAATTAGCTCAAAAAAGTGATTTTCTTGCAAATTAAGATCACCATAGTTGTTAAAGTAACAAGTAACATACAAATGCACTCTTATATGTGAGAGGGATGTGTATCTAGAACCTAAGCATTATATAATTTATATTACGTCGCATACTCTGTATGAACAAATGGTTGGGCCATATTAGAAATCAAACAAATAAGCAAATGGGCATAATATCATGTAGTTTTTAAAGAACATCATTCATAAAAAAATGGTGAAGCCTTCTCCCACTATAAGTAGGGTCGGCTACATGGATTCTTGCTCAAATCCACTATAAGAACATCATTCATAATAATCATAAATTTGAATGAGAGAAGATGAATTAAAATAGATTAGAAACTAAACCTTTTTACCTTAAATAAAGAAAATCAATACCTGTTGGAGTATGTCATGTATCTGTATCACTTGATTAATAACACTTACTAAGTATCAACTATTAAATATTAATATAGTAACATGTACAATATATATATATATATATAAATAGGGGGCACTTCAAATGAGGTGGGGTCTCACCGAAATTGTGGTGAGCCATCGACCAGATTCGTCAGATCTCAATCTGACGGTTGAATCAAAAACCTCATCCAAAAGGGCATTTTCGTCAAATCGATTTCATTAATTTCGAGTTTCATTTATTGGTTTCAAATTGCCATTCTTAGCTTTTCTCGATTTGGTATTTTCACAAATGCCTTTATTGATTAATTTCCAATTTTGTTTCAAACGATCTGAAATCAACAACAGTTTTGTAAATTACAACGAGTTTTTGTAAAATATATTATAGTCTTTGTAAAATTTCATTAATGATTTCATTTTATTACTGTAATTTCATTTTGTAAATGGTTGTATAAGTTTTGTAAATGTGTACATTCATTTTGTAATTTCAGTGAGTTTTTTGTAAGAGTATTTTTCCTCTTTGTAAGCTTCAATTTTTTTGTAATTGTGTATGATTGTTTTGTAAAAAATCCGCGAATCTTTGTAACTGAATCTCCTTTCTTGGTAAAATTCACGCATGTTTTCCATTGCGTTAAAGTTCGATTGCCATACATGTTTTCGAGTCCTGCAAAATAGAGAAAAAACATTGAGATTTGTAAAAAAGGTAAATAAATATGTAAATCTGAATATCAGTTAAGTAAAAATATTATACGATAATGTAACAGAATCTCGCTCCTTTGTAAGAGTGTTTGATCACTTTGTAAATTTTAGGCGCTCTTTTGTAAAATGAACTGATCACTTTGTAATATTTCTGTAGTGCTCTGCGACAAATAGGTACACTGTTAGATATTGGAAATGTAAATAATTCACATGATATTGTAAAAAAATTCAATATTTGCACAAAACATTCACATTTTTGTAAAAAAACCGCGATTAGTAAAAAACTAAGAGGTCCCTCATCCGCGCACATCTCGACGCTTCGGCGTCGACGACGAGGTACCGCATTGGATGACGCGTAGGCGGAGCGCGGCCTGATAGAGAGCAGGGCCGAGGGCGGACGGTAGGGGCACGAGCGGAAGGCTACCGCCTCGTCGAAGAGGACTGCGCGCAGGGCTGCGGCTCCGCTTGAAGGTCGGTGCACGGAGGAAGGAGGACGGTGCCGCCTCGCATGAGGCAGAGGTCGCCGAAGAGGACGGCGCACGGGACTGCGACTCCGCCTGAAGGTCGGTGCACGGAGGATGGCGGACGATGCCGCCTCGCGTGAGGCAGAGGTCGTCGAAGAGGAGACGCGCGGGGCTGTGGCTCCGCTTGAAGATCGGTGCGCGGAGGAAGGCGGGCGGTGCGCGGAGGAAGGCCGCCGACAGAAATTGCTGGAGAGATGCAGGACGTGCGGCAGGGGGAGGACGTGCGGCGGGGAGACGAGACAGAGGAGGCGGCTGGGCTGGGATTAATCAAGAGAGAGAGATTAGGAAATTTAGTTGTCACATTATATATTTAGAATTTGATAAATGATCAAAATGGGTTTTTTACCATTAAAATAATGTAATTAATGTGAAATTAATCACAACCGTGGGATTTAAATTAAATGGATGAGATGGAGGGGCTCACCACAATATCGGTGGGACCCCGCCTCATTTGAAGTTTCTCCTATATATATATATATATATATGCAAACTTTTCTTGAACATGTTTAGAGTTACTGTACCTCAATCGTCCAAAGGGCGACAGAGCCCTCTGTCAAAAATGAGGGTCTTGCTGCCCCGTCAACGAGCCTAGGAGAGGGGGGATCAAGGGGGATCTAGTATGCCCCCTATAAAAATGCTAGGACTATCTATATAAATGAAATCCCAAACAAATTAACCTTTAAAAGTTAAAAAATGCAAAATACCTTTTACGCTTCTCTTATGAAAAACAACGAAATTAAACAACAGGTGATATTGTAGGCTCTTTGTTACTATAGTATCAATGATATTGGTCGATAAAGGGAAAAGTCTGCACTAAATCTCCCAATTTTGAGTAATGTGACACAATGCACTAAAATCTAGCTGATATATTGCGAGATATCATTTTATGTTCTTGAAAAGGATATACTAGGGTAGATCAATACTTCCGACTTGTCGATACCAATATATCGTTGATATATTGATGACATATCATGATAACGTGAACCATTGTTTGTCGATAGATAATATCATGGCCTCAAATTTCAGCGAAATTCGGTCGAATTTCTGTCTAATATCTATATCCTGTCGAAGTCGAAATTCGACCGAAATGGCCGAAATGACCGAAATATGGGAGTCCTAGTGCAGAAAATGACCGAAATCGGTCAAATTTCTACTGAATTTCCTTTTCGGTCGGTCACCGAAATGGTGACCGAAACCGATATTGAAGGCCTTGGATAATATTCATTCCGTCCACCGTGATTTTCAAGACTTAAGTGGTTTTATGGGTCTGACACATGCCAAAAGAAAGCTCAAACTCAACTTCTAAACTATAGCCATGGTTTTACCCAACTTTAATAATCAATGAACCCTCAATACATACTACCGTCAAACACTTCCCCAATGCTCAACTTTATATTGAAGATTCCCTCTTTGGCTCAACTTTTAATCAATTTGTCATTACAATTGAATAGCTTTTCTGCAGTAAGGTGTTGCCTTTTTATTGGCAGTTATAAGCTTGGTAAAGAGGGTTGTGTAGTGTTAGGTCGATGAGAACCAATGTAAAATTGTTAGAGTTCCATTAACATTGATTATTTCTTACAATTGAGACTTATTGGGGTATCCCTATTAGCTAGCAAGCATTGCACGCTATTTTTTGGAATGCAGTGAAAAAGGAGGGGTGGTATACCATCATCAAAGTGTAGTGCAAAGTCTTAAGGATCCTTTCACGAGGAATCGTACGAGTAAAGAAGCTAGTCACACTACATTATTGTCAAAATGTAGCTCAAGTTAGGCTAAGGTATTTACATCTTGGTGGATGGATGCGAAGATGGGGTTAATGAAAACTATTATAAGAAATGAGTATTTTTTAGAAGAAAAAAGGTAAGACATTGTGAAGATGCCTACCCAAAAACTTCTATATATTTACAAATTTAAAGTATATAGGTACAAAGAACAATATTCCCGTAGGTACCTGGCATGTTTTGTCATTCTCCCCGTATATTTTCGCACATCAGAAGATAACCCCAATTCTTTCCAACCCCATGGTTCAGAGAATAGCCACAACCCAAACTATATCAGGTCTGGACCCAGTATCCATCCGATCAATAGACTCCAAAAAATGTCTCCTTGTACGTCGTCATCATCGAGGATAGTCCATGTAAAGACAACTGAATGGAGGTTTGACCTTGCACATCAAAGAAATATGGACAATTTGAATCTAATTCGACAAAATAAAGGCTCTCGTCCGAACGAAATTGCAATTGTAGAACAAATTTTGGTTGCAATACAAAACTACATGTTTACAAACTACACGAGATAGGAATTTGTACCTTTTATGCATGTGGTCTTTGACATGGAAGGCCGTATCGATATCGATATCGTTTCGGTCCATCCGGAAATGGATATATCGGGATATATCGACGGTATCGGTGGAAATGTCGAAAATGGCACAAAAAATCCATTTTTTTGGCATTTTTTCAGAAATTAAGGTCATCCAAGATATTAAAACAACAAATAACATAAAAATACACACTTATATCACACATATCGGTCCATTTGTGGACCATATATTGCACATATCGGTATCGCACATATTGGTCATATCGAACATGTCGATATTAGTATTCATTCTTGACTTATAAATATTGGAAATGGATTTCATTCAAGTTCTTATAACATGGAATAATACAAATATACACTTAGAAAATACATATAGATCATTTATGAGGACTATGATCCTTATAGTGCACATATCGGTCATATCGAACATATCGCTGATATTGTTAGTTGTTGTCATACTATATATATTGAAAATGGAGTTTATCCAAGTACTTTGATCACTAAATAATTTACAAATGTACTCTTACTCTCTTAGATACACATATCGATCATCTATGAACCTTATATCGCATATATCGATACGGTTGTACTGTTAGTTGTTGACCTATATATATATATTGAAAATGGAGTTTATCCAAGTTCTTAGACCACTAAATAACTTATAAATATACTCTTAGATCACACATATCGATCATCTATAAAGCTTATATTGCATATATCGATAATTTCAAACATATCGATATTAATGTTGATTCATGACTTATAGATTTTTTTGAAGAATTGACTTATAGATATTGGAAATGGATTTCATTCAAGTTTTACAACATGAAATAACTTGTAAATATACACCAAGTTGATAGGTAGTGGAGTCAAGCTTGCATGAATAATAACATTCATATATAGCGATATCAACGAAATATCGGCGATATCGGTCGATATCTTGTATTTTTGTACTGAATCCATTCATTTCTGACCGATATGAGCCGATACGGCGATATATCGTCGATATCCCTGTAAAAAGATATACACTCCGATTTCGATACCCCCAACCTCTCGATACAGATATATCAGCGATATATTGCCGATATATCGCCGATACGGCCTTCCATGGTCTTTAACGGAAGAGACCCCATGATTCAAGTTCGATCTGACGAAGCTTGCACTCATGGACGCGATGATGAGACACAATCCTCCCAAATATTGGAAATGGATTTCATTCAAGTTCTTATAACATGGAATAATACAAATATACACTTAGAAAATACATATAGATCATTTATGAGGACTATGATCCTTATAGTGCACATATCGGTCATATCGAACATATCGCTGATATTGTTAGTTGTTGTCATACTATATATATTGAAAATGGAGTTTATCCAAGTACTTTGATCACTAAATAATTTACAAATGTACTCTTACTCTCTTAGATAACACATATCGATCATCTATGAACCTTATATCGCATATATCGATACGGTTGTACTGTTAGTTGTTGACCTATATATATATATTGAAAATGGAGTTTATCCAAGTTCTTAGACCACTAAATAACTTATAAATATACTCTTAGATCACACATATCGATCATCTATAAAGCTTATATTGCATATATCGATAATTTCATACATATCGATATTAATGTTGATTCGTGACTTATAGATTTTTTTGAAGAATTGACTTATAGATATTGGAAATGGATTTCATTCAAGTTTTACAACATGAAATAACTTGTAAATAAACGCCAAGTTGATAGGTAGTAGAGTCAAGCTTGCATGAATAATAACATTCATATATAGCGATATCAACGAAATATCGGCGATATCGGTCGATATCTTGTATTTTTGTACTGAATCCATTCATTTCTGACCGATATGAGCCGATATGGCGATATATCGTCGATATCCCTGTAAAAAGATATACACTCCGATTTCGATACCCCCAACCTCTCGATACAGATATATCGGCGATATATTGCCGATATATCGCCGATACGGCCTTCCATGGTCTTTAACGGAAGAGACCTCATGATTCAAGTTCGATCTGACGAAGCTTGCACTCATGGACACGATGATGAGACACAATCCTCCCATAAACTTGAGAGAGGATTCTCTCGACTAATAGTCCATACCAAAAGTGATCTAAATATATCACATTTCCACTATTTTTTTCTCATGAAATCGACTCCTCGAGACTGAAACATAGAGTAGAAAGCTACTCCTCTTGCAACTAGGCACACCAATAGAGAGGTTAAGGGGAGAGGTGGTGGAAGACCAAAGGAGGATGGGAGAGGGTATATGGGGGATGGTCGAGAGAGAATACTTCCCTTCTCGAATTTTCTCTTCTTTTTAATAGGACTAGAGAGCACTTGAATTCATTGAATAAAAGAGGAGGCCAAGCCCTTTTTTGATAGCAAGGATTGTTATTGTAATTAGTATTTATGCCATATATTATTTCCTTTTTATGGTCTGGTGGTAGAGTAATGCTTAGTTCAGAAAGTCGATATGTGGTATTCGTTCAGTCAGGCGATCTGAAGTGAGTAAGGGGATAAGCAGAAGCATATGTAGTTTATATTATTTAAGCTAAAATAATAATTAAATGTAATAATAAATTCAAATACTAAGGATGTATATTTCTGAGAAATAACATAGACGAAATATAAAGCATGGAACTTTTAGTATGATGTAATTTCAATCCAAACATTTTGAAAAAAACATCCATTCAGATAATTGTAACAAATATTTGAAGGGTGAAATCAGTTAGCATTTAACATGAAAATGAAAAATATAAGAACAAAAACATTCTTATGAGATATAACAATAATAAATCAATTTCAAAATACTAATGAACTAATTTTCGAACCAATGTTAAAATATAAACAGTATATTTGTTGAGATATTTGTATCTCTATATCTTTATTTCGTATTTCTTTTTTTCTTCTGTCCGCTTTATGTAAATTTCTCCTAGAGGAGCATATCTTTTTATTTCACGACTTTGCACTTGGTATCAATGTTGGACATGCGAGCCCACAACGGGCCATTATGCAATAAATGTTATTGCGAATATCATTCCCTGATCTGAAATGAAGAATAATTAATTTGCATAATAGGTCCCTTAGTACAATTAAGGTTATGTACCATGGCCATCTTAATGATCATACAATTGTTGATTCAATTGTTGAATCGTAGAAGTTGGTACTTGGATGAATATCTAAAGAGCTAGATTAAGGTCTCATCCACCACCATCAAATGATTAAGAGATGATCTCCGGTCTGAGAAGGAGATGGCAATCTTCTCTAAAGGTTGATATCTAACCGACTTCTTAATGAAGGTCCTGTGTATAGGAATTAGAGATTCGGAGGTGTTAGATAAGTTAGGTCAAAGAGTTGACTTAATGATATCAAGATAACCGAAGATCTTTGTCATATGTTGTCATGATATAGGCACATATCCTCTAACCGAAGAGACAGATGTGTTACTATAAATTTGAGTATGTACATTTGACAGGACAATAGGTTGATGAACTAACCGAGGTATGTTCACTGGTGTGCTGGTGTGCATGCAAGGGCATATGACTAATACGATCTCTCAAAGGGATCATACATGTTCATCGTTGAACCGGAAGATATGAGCTCCCTCATTAGATATTGGGAAGAATCAAATTCCATGCACGGTCGTCTCGCTTTGGAAGCATGACTGTCTTTTGAAAAGTATATGATCAACACCTAGGTATGATATATGCTTTTGGAAAGTATATGATCGATACCGATTCCCAATGATCAAATGAGAAACTTAATGATGAAATCCTGAAGTAGACAGTTAAAATAGATCTAAAACTTCGGATTTATTCTGGGTCTTCCAGTATGCAAGATGTACAGGTATTAGGAATACCTAATGTGGTGTGATCATAAACGATTGTATAACCATGACGCTTCCATTCTTAGGGAGTGATGAAACAGGTCTGGATTTTAGTGACTCGTCTTAGTAGAGAAGTGATCTGATCTTAGTCCAAATGTTGTATATTGATCTAAATATGATTTAAATGCAATAAGAAGATTAGTTTTGCGGTCTTGATTTAATCAAACATCTGTGAGAGGTCCGCAAGATCTGGATTTGAAATGTGATATCAATATACAAGTCACTATACGTGGAACAATACAATCGCCATGTCCTTGTCTCCAAGTATCCGTTGAGAAAGCGCATTATCCTTGAAAGAGTTCAAGGATAATTTCATCATTCATATATGTATCAGAGCATTAAGAAAATTGATGATTAAATGTGATTTAATTATCATGAATAATATGAATTTGATTCATATTATAATGAGAGTTATCTTAGATAATTAAATTGGGATACACTCGGAGGTGCTCGCCCCTACTTTATTAACAAAAGAGAAGAAACAAAGACAGAAAAAAACGAAGAAAAACTTTACATGGAACCCAACTCGACCTTCGAGAGGGAACTAAACCAAGAGCCAGTCAACAAGAAGACGGGTACAGTGAGACACAACATTTTCTTTGTAAAATCGTTGCCCCTTAAAGATAGCTTCATTCAGCCCAAGCCAGATTGCCCAAACACTCGCCATGGGACGCAAGAGTTCTCTACGGTCCCTATCCTTGTTAGATACCATTGAATCCCAAAAAGAAGTCATATCAGTGGTGTTGACCCAATCCACTGCTGCCGCCTCCCAGACGCCCATCACCACTGGGAAGGTGAAGAATAGATGCTCCAGAGTCTCCACACCATTATTGCAGAGAACACAATCCTCCGGGACAGAGCCAAACAGCCTAGCGCAACGATCCCTCGTCAATAACCTCTTCCTCCGAAATAACCAAAGGAAGACACCAACCCTCTCAGGAAGGTTCAAGCCGCAAACAAAGCTGCAGCCGCGCACCAACACCTCCATCCCCAATTGGGGGGAAGAAGAAATCGTCAAATAAGCCTTCTCGTCGTGAAGGCCCCCCCTCCTCCAAGCCCAGTGACCCCTCCCTCCCGTGGGCCTATAAGCCCCACCGATAGAATCCAAAAGACGGAGAAAGTCGAGGAGCCGCTGGTCAGAAAGGTTGTTATGTAGGAGGGGGAGCCAACCATCCCCGGACCAAGAAGAGGCAACAGAAGCATTCCTATCAGCCGCCATAGCAAATAAACGCGGAAACCTCTCACAAAGAGGTGCCTCACCGGACCAAATGTCTTTCCAGAATATGAAAAGTTGACCGTCACCAAGCACCGAAGCAAAAAGAGAAGAGTATTTTAAGATAACCGCCAACACCCCACGCCAGAAAGGTGTCCGAGGCCCAAGACTAGCCCCCAGATCCGGAAGCGTCCAACCTACGCCACGGATCTTACGAAAAACCACAGTGCAGAAATCTTCGCTAGGACCCCATAATCTGTTTACCCACTTAAGAAGAAGGGCATCGTTAACATGGTCCAAGATACATAAATGTGAATTAATTTAGTTATCAAAGATGTGAATAATGTGAATGTGATTCATATTTTTTGGGCACATGAGAATAGAGATCCAAGATAAATAAATGTGAATTAATTATCATGGATATTTATAATGTGGATAACACTATCCAAATTATTCATATATATTATAAATGTGATTTATAATGCATTAGAGAGAACATATTATGATTTATATCTGTTGATTAATTGTTGATGTGAATTGGATTTACATTGGATAATTAATTGAAAATGTAAATCACTTTTTATTTTGGATTGTGAACGTGATTCACAATTTTCCAATGGCATGATGAATTATTTTTGTAGAATAATTTACAGAAGCGTTATTGTAAATCTTGGAGATTTTCATGGAATCATGTAATCTCATGAGATTACATGAGATTGGCCACCAACTCCCATTAGGAAAGGGTGACCATCCACTCCCATATCATGGAAGGAGACAATCTTTATTCCATAATCTCCAATGTTTGATTGATTTAATTTGGAATTAATTTATAGTGATTTTCCGATATATATTTAATCAAAATTAATTAATTGTTATTGTGCTTTTATAACAAAATCCTGTCCATTGAAAGAAGCACAAATCAATCTCATCCATTGATTTTGTGTAGTCCATGGATTGTGATCTATGGAATCCCAAAATATTATATAAGAAGAGGCACCCCTTACTCTTCAAGTTACAACAACCACAACAACATATGCTCTCTCTCTCATTCTCTACACGTCCTCTCTCTCTCTCTCTCATTGTGACCATCCACCATGGAGCTCTAAAGAGAGTCGTCATCGCCGCAGCGTCGTCGTTATGCTGCCGGATTATTTTCTCGTGAATCTTCATCTTCTTTGGTGCACCTCACTTGTGAAGAAAACGTCGGATCTCGTGTGACGAGATCAGGAGATTCATCGCTTTGATCATCAACATGGATTGCGAGGAGCACATGCTTCATCAGCGCGCTCGCAAGTGTCTCCTCCGTCGGATTGGAGTTGAGACAGGAGATCTCTTCGTTTAGAGCTCGATCACATGCTACAAGAGTTAACCCTAATACTTGTTTATGATTTAGATGAAACGATCGGAGAAGCGTTCTTGGATTATGTGGTTTCATCTGTGTAATTTTTTTTAATTTTGCTACCTCGAGCAAGTAGTGCGACTAGTCATTCCCGATCACATACGACGCGATCCTCATACTTCCATGATGCACTTAAGGATTTTCCCATATCCTTCAAGTGGTATCAGAGCCATAGATCAAATATCCTGGATACGATCCATTAACTAGGACGATTTTATCTCATTAGGGTTTGTGAAAATTTTATCGCATTTGGTTCACACAGTCATGTTTTGTGTGATTTTTTTGCCCTGTTTAAATTGTTTAAACACGAAATTATCACTTGGATTATGTTCCCCATTAAACAAGGAAACTGTAGTATTTGGGTTTGTGTGATTTGGAATCTGTTTGCTCAAGTTATGATCATTTTAGTGAACATGTATCTATTGTTTCGGGGATTGTGATTCTTGACGTAATTAAGGAGTTAATTATGATTTTGAAACATTCTAGAAATGCATGCAAATCACTTGGTTCTGTTACAAATCAAATTAGCAAACTTTGGAAACTTATTTTGCTTGATTTGGATTTAAATTAATTGAGATATGCTAATTTTAGTGAGGGTCACTGTTGGAAATTAAATTCCTAATCAAGAACCTTATGATTTTCATTTAATCGATTAGTGAAATTAATGATTAATTTTCTGGAATAATTATTGATGAATATTTTGTGAAGTATTTGATAATGACAATTTCCTTAAATGACATCGCCTTAACCAATAATTGATTAGATATGATCTAGTTCATAAATTGGTTACATGATCTTCTTTCCAACAAAACAAACTTGTTTGAGATTGAGAATTTGTTGAGCAAATTTCCTTATAATATAAATCAAAATGATTTTGATTATTATTATATGGTATAACTTCGATTGAAAAACCGATTATCATCTCAAGTACAAAGTGGTCAATCAGTATTATCCTAACCTGAGGTGGATATGGTGTCTAGTCCGGGAGCGTTGGGGTAGCAGGTTGCTCCGCGAGCGGTCTGTCCCACTCCCGTCGGTACTAGCCATGACAGCGGGTAGGGAAGGGATAATGCATGGGGGATCATGATGTATTTTTCTAATTATTAAAATTCAAATAATATGTTAAGATAATACCATTCTTTCAAGTAATAATTAAGTTTGTTTATTGAATCGGATTGATAATTGATTTAATGCGTTAAATTAATTAGATCCAATTTAAATTAAAATACTCTATTATGAATTGAGTTGTAATTTCTCTTGGAAGAATTAATTACGGGAATATGATTCATAATAATTAATTAGAATTTGAACATGATATGGAGGATCACATAAGTGACATCCATGGTCTCCCGTCAAGGCAAAGGGTTCCGTCGCCAAGGATTGTATGTAGGAGACACCTGTCCGAAGTGATAGCTCTTGTATACAAGTGCATATGGATTGAGCTCTTTGCTTCTCGAAAGAGTAAGACCGTATGCATAGTGACCCCAATCGGGTCCTCATATTATTGGGACAATATTGGATTGCACATAGCGAGTAATAATCCCGTGATGATTGGTTCAATTAACGACGGATCAATGTCACTTTAGGGGTGGTGGACCCGGGTGTTAAAGATTGAATTGGGAATGCTAGTTAGACTTGTAAGACGGAATGCGTTCCCGCTTCTTTTTATCCAAGTTACATGTTCTCATATTATTGGGATGTGACAAAGATAAGGAAGGAGATCCCATATCTTGCTTGAGATACAATAGTAAGTATATCTTTTACATTGAATGTGATTAAGGGAATGAACTTTCAATTTTCACAAGGCAAGACAACTTTGATATACAAATTCCTAAATCAAAGTAAAATATATATTTATGCAAATTTCTTTATTTCAGATAATCCTCATTAAACGCACTCAATGTTATACTCAATAATAACCAGTAAATTATCATAGATTGGATCTATGATCAAGATATTGTACTTGCAATTGGACACATAATGTATGCGGTTGAAATGTGCAAATTTCCTCAATATAATGAGGAACGCCAATTAAATAGACAATAAGATAATGTAGGGTTTGTGTGTCTCTATAGTCTTGATCTCTCACGAATGTACTTTGGAGGTGATATATCGATGATGATCGTAATTTTTAAATAATCCTTATAAAATCCAAGAAGATGTTTCTGACATACATATGTGCTCTCGACGTTTTATCATGAATGGCATGGTTCACTGCATCATGTAGAATGATGGCTCTATAAAAGATGATGTACTCAAAAATGTTTAAGTACCTACTTGAAACAAAGTCTTTTAGAGTTTGGATGGATGTAGATATGATGAGTATCATCATTCTACTGTCTATATTCAAGTCATTCACAAAGCTTCATAATATTCATATTGTATGAATTCAATAAAGCATGTATAAATGGTGAAACAATCTTATATTGAAATCCTTTGAATTCAACATAAGAGATCCTTTGTCTTAAGCATTGGTTATTTATATGTGAACAAAGAGTTGAATGCACTTCTATAACTTCCATATGACGTCCAGATAGTTGGATAAATGCCAATACCGCAATAAGCCGATGTACTGATAGTGTGACTATCTAGACTACCAAGCTTCTTAGAGAAGGACTCGGATAGTGCATCGGAATAATCTACATTTGATCATTGAAATTGACTTTCTTATTAGATAAGATCAAAGTCTAATAATTGTATCTCATTCTTCTGATAACACTTGCAATTGGTTGCATATGTTATTAAAGACTAGGAAATTTTGATTTTAAGGTTTAATAGTCATCCATATGGATATTGATGTAATTATTGCAACAATCTCTATTGGATAGATAGACTTCATAATTTCGGTGGGAGAGCACCTTAGTCCTAGAGAATGTCTCTATGACCTAGATATTAGAATACACTCTTTGTTTATTTCTAAATATTGGAAATAAATATGAATTCTGGAATAGACCTATCATAAAGAGTCATGATGTATATATTTCAAATAGTAATCTAATGCCTAGAGGACTCTACTAAATTAGAATATTAATGAATGGTTCATTAACACTTTTATTATTGAAAATTAAACTTTAAAAGATCAATAGGAGGATGAAGATTATTTGACAATGATCTAGCATCAAGCCTTGGACATATGTCTGTCGACGGGATCAATAGACTAGTAAGAAATGATGTTTTAGAATGTTTGAAATTTCAAATCTTACACTTATGAATATTGTGTTGGGTGAAAACGAGAACTTGGTCATTGGGTTATGAATATTGTGTTAGGAGACAATGATCTACCTCCTCAGTGCCATCATCATATAATCTCGTACTCAGATCCATCGGAGTAGTAGCATGTTTGCATCCTGTCATACCTGTCTCAGAAAGGAGATCCATCACAAACGTCCTCCGGGTCATCATTAGACCACGCTGGTTCTTGGCGAACTCCAACCCAAGGAAGTATTCAAGAGTACCAAGGTCCTTAGTCACAAACTGTTGACCTAGGAACTCCTTGGCAGTCTGAATACCTTGGTCATCATCCCCTGTAACAATAATGTCATCCACATAAACAAGAGTGGAAACAGTACCTCTTTGTATCCTCTAAACAAAAAATGAGCAGTCTACAATAGATCGCACAAACCCCTGGTGCTCTATCAACTCCGATAGCTTCTGGTACCGAGCTCTCGGACTCTGCTTCAGGCCATAAATCGCCTCGTGGAGCCTGCACACCTTATGGGACTCCCCCTCAGTAGCAAACTCTGGTGGATGCTGCATATAAACTTCCTCCTGAAGATCCCCATAGAGAAAGGCATTCTTCACATCAAGCTCGTACAAAGGCCAGTCTCGTGAAACTGCAAAGGAGAAGAATGTGTAATGTCGAATGTCTGGCTGCAAAAGAAAAGGTATCTTGATAATCCACCCATAGGTTTGGGTGAATCCACGTGCCACAAGTCTTGTCTTGTAGCGATCCACACTGTCATCTGCCCTTTGCTTGATTGTAAATATCCATTTGCATCTTACAACAGAGGTACCTTATGGAGCATAAATAATGCTTCACGTCCCACGTGACCTCAAAGCAACCATCTCCTCTTCCATTGCAAGTCGTCACCTACTGTCCTGTAGTGCCTCTTGATATGTATGTGGGATAGTAATAGCAGAGAGTCCCACTATAAACTTCATGTTCTCCTCTGAAAGATGATCCAAAGAAACACGTGCAGCAAGAGGATACATGGCACACTGGCGACTAGGCTTCCTTAGGGCAATAGGAACCTCCAGATCATCATCCATTCTATCTGTTGGAGTCAACTCATCTTGTGTATCATACAAAACTCCAGTGCCATCAGTAGAAAAAATGTTATCATGACATACCTGAGGCATGGTGGATGATGTGGACGACGCATGAGCAGAGGGACGAGTAGAAGAACTACGAGTGTAAGCAAGGGGTAAGAACTTTGACTGGGTAGACGGAGGTGGAGGTGGGGAAGGCTGAGGTGCAACATGGGGTTTATATGGTGGAGGAGACGGAGGTGGAGGAGCAACATCCTCCTCAGAAGTATTGAATAACATGTCACATGTAGGAGAGAAATACATAATCGACGAAAGAAAATGACGTCAGCACTCACATAATATCTTCGGCCTATCGGATCAAAACATCTATATCCTTTTTGGGTACGAGAATAACCAACAAAAACACATTTGACAGCTCTAGGCTAGAGCTTGTCACGACCTGGAGTGAAATTGTGGACAAATGCCACAGATCCAAAGACTCTGGGAGTGAGAGAGAATAGTTCCTTGTCGAAAAACGCAATCAAGAAGGGAACCTTCTCTTTAAGCATGGTGGACGGCATGCGGTTCACCAAGTAACAAGTAGTAAGAACAATGTCCCCCTAGAAAAAATGAGAGATACGACTCTGGATCAATAATGTTCTTGTAACATCAAGAAGGTGATGATGTTTGCGTTCTACCACATTGTTTTGCTGAGAAGTGTAATTGCTAGAGGTTTGATGAATAATTCCAAGAGACGTGAGAAATTCAGATAAATGTAATGTAGAAAACTCCAACACATTATCCGTACGAATGAATTTCACATTAGCAGAGAATATATTTTTAAGGTGATGATGTTTGCGTTCTACCACATTGTTTTGCTGAGAAGTGTAATTGCTAGAGGTTTGATGAATAATTCCAAGAGACGTGAGAAATTCAAATAAATGTAATGTGGAAAACTCCAACACATTATCCGTACGAATGAATTTCACATTAGCAGAGAATATATTTTTAACTTCAATAAGAAAGGTTTTAATGATAACACCTGCTTCAGACTTATGTTTTAACAATAACACTCAAGATATTCTAGAATAATCATCCACAACAACCATATAAAAACGATGCCCATGATGATCAGGAACACGACTAGGACCCCAAATATCAAATGAAACAACTTTAAGGACTGACTACTGTGATGACTCGGATGACTCGGAAAAGAGGAGTGATGGTGCTTCAAAGCTGACAGGCTTCACAATCCAATGTAGTACATGTAGATATCTACGTTAGCACATGGCACATCTTCTGGAGGGGAAGGTGGCCAAAGCGAAGATGCCACATAAAAAGAGAAACAGATCCGGAAGGAATGGTAGCAATTCCAGCACAAGGAGGTATGACAAGCTTATACAATCCTCTCTGCTCACGGCCATGGCCAATCACCCTCCAGTTAGTATGTCCTGAAACACAAAAGAAGAGGGATCAAAGATGGCACAGCAATGCAAATCTTTTGTAAGTTGACTAATTGACAAAAGATTCATATGAAAGTTTGGAGTATATAAGACGTTCTGAAGATGCATAGAGGGGGCTAGAACAATCTCCCCTGAACAATAATGGGTAGACGAACCCCATTGGCAATAACCACATATCTGCCAAGTGTGATAGATCTGTATGTACTGAATTGAGTCCAATCTCCACACATATGATATGACGCTCCAGAATCCATAATCTAATCAGTCAAATTCGAACTGCCACTACTTGTAAACACAGAATGAGTACTTGATGAACCGGATGATGCTCTGGCAGTGGTTGTGGCAATTGTTGAAGACAGAGTCGGAGTCGTAGGAGTGTTCATCATGTCTCGAAGCTTGGAGACAATATCATCGAAACGTGGATCCGGAGTAGGCGCACTAGAATGCTCAGTCTGCTCAGCAACACGTGCAGACGCTGGATATCCATGCTTCTGAGAGCATGTGTCCTCAGAATGACTGGGCGATGGTAATAGGAACACGGACCATGTTGTTGGTTGCTTTCTCGACCTTGAGATCCACGACCTCGAAATTGAGACGACCCCCTTCTGCCACGAATAGCAGCCATAGTAGAAGGAGTCGGCTGGACCGTAGTAGTGTTTGTGGTAGTGATCTTGCTCAAGCGCTTGTAGACTTCCTCCATTGACGGTATTGTCTCTCCAGTGAGAAGTTAAGTACAACGTCATCATACTCTGAGTCAAGAGAAGAGAAGAAGACTCATGTCATGGTGGCATTCAGATATGCCTGTTGTTGTTCTATGCTAGTGGTAATTGACATGAAGCTTTGTAGTCGCTCAAACATGCCTTTCAGATGAGAGAAGTATGCGTGGAGCGGTCGACCATTCTGTTTAGTCGAGAAAATATCAAACTGTAGCTGAAGAATCTTGCTCTCATTCTTTGCTTGTTCGTATGTGTCTGTCAATATCCCACATAGCCTTTGCAGTTGGCTGGTTAACAATATCATTTGCGATCTCTGTTGTAAGTGTCTCGGAGAGCCAGATACGAACATAGGCATCATCATGTTTCCATGATGCCTTTGCTCCAGTCTTGTCCGTCAGCTCCGAATCAGTCAGAATATGTTCCTTATTGTGGCACTGCATTAGGGTACGAAATTGCATGGACCATAACTCGTAGTTGGTCCCGTCCATCTTTATGAGGACCTTTGAAGGCACCGGAAGAGGAGAAAACATCATCCTTGTTTTCTGATATTGTACCAAGAAGCCAAAATGTGGAACAACTGGGGGTTATATCAAGAGAAGAAAATATCGTCTACAGAACAATAGGAGGGATTAGTTGTATATGTAGACTTATACAACCATCCCTTGGCTTACGTGCGAGATCAAACCCCGCACAAATGAAGATAAATCAGACGAGGCCGCCTTGCAGAGCCCTAGGTACACGCAGTAGAGCCCTGGCGACGCTGTGGGAGCTCCTGGCGGTGGTCGCGACGCTTGGCAGTAGGCGAGGGAAGCGCCTGGAGGCGCGTTGAAGTCGTTGGCGGTGCCTGGGATGCACCTAGCGGTGTGCGATGCTTCTGAGAGCACTTGGCAGCGCGTTAAAGGCGATGGTGGCGCCTAAGATGTGCCTAGCGATGCTCCTGGGAGCGCCTGGCGGTGCGCTTGATTGACCTAGCGGGATGCATGACACGCCTGGCGAATCATTACAGCGCGCGATGTGCACGAGAGGTGCCTGGCGATGCCTTGTGGCACGTGATGCACACGGGAGACGCATGTCGGCGTAATGCGTTTGGCGGCTCTCACTGTAGCGCAGACGGCGACGGGAGGGTGACGACGAGGGGGGAGGCGTGGTAGGGTTAGGGTTTCGGGTGGGATATGGGAACCCTAATCTAAGACCGTTGCTCTGATATCATGTTGGGAGAAAATGAGAAGTTATTATTAGAATAGACCGAGGGCTCTCTTATATAGGAGAAAAGCCCTTGGGTTAATTACATGATAAGTACCCAGAGAAAATATAACATATAAAATAGACAAAGAGATATATTTATCTCAACATATTCAAAGTAAAATTATCCAATGCACCCTTCTCTAGGAATGGTGCAAGATGTCAAGGCATTCAAGATCTCATACATATTGATGTATGTAGATCATCAGATCACAATAAACATTAATGATATGTGATATCTTTTTATGATTATTTGTGATATTAGATTTCTTCACTTCACCTTAGAGAGCTTTGAAATGTTCAAAGATTTCACAATTTTGTTTTAGAAATAAATTTTGAAGGGAAATAAAATGAATTTGATCTAACCTAGGTAGCCTATACCTATTAGATGAACTCATGGAATACCTTATGCAGAAAGAAATATCATTCCTGTTTCAATCCTCCTAATATACCTAAACTCAATAGAGTTGTAGGGAGATACAATTGGATCATGTATATATGATTTGATCAACGACTAATCTTAGCATAATTATCTCTTATACATCATTAATAAGATTCCATGCGATCTAAACCTGAAAACCCTCACAGGCTATGGTTTGGAACCTAGCATAGTGTTGGACACTTGAGGATTTAAGGTCGCTTGGTCCATGACCATGTCTTGGATGTAAGTAAGCTCCTATCTAGCATTAGAGAGTGCTATTTCATTAAGAAAATAAATGATGGTATTGGATACCTACTTTATGACCTTGAGATTCTTAAAAGATTTCATCTCTAAGGATATGATTCTTAGAGGATGACTCTCTTGAGAATCAAGATGAAAATGAAGTGAAGGAACTCATTTAATCTTGAAAAGATAATGAGACTCTAGAAATCGGAAAATAAAAGGACAATTAAAGATGGAACACTTATACGTCTTCCAATGAGTTCGAGGATGGATTCCATGTGTTAGTTAAGTCTGACAATGATCTTACTTCATCTGATGAAGCTTCTGAAGATCATGACATGGAAAGATGGTTGTTAGCAATAAAGTCTAAAGTAGACTTCATATACACGTGTTGCATATGGACCCTTGAGGATCCACCTATAAGAGTAAGACATGTTAGGTGTAAATGGATCTTCAAGAAAAATAGGGAACCTGATGAGAAGGTAAAGACCTACAAAGCACGGTTCGTATCCACAAGACACACACGAAGAGAAGACATCGCTTGTGGTGAGAGTAGTGACATTGCTTAAACCTATCAGGATATTGCTAACTATAGTTGCACAACTTGACTTTGACATCTACAAGATGGAAGTCAATATTGCATTCCTCTATGAATACCTCTCTGAAGATATTTATATGAAGTAGCCTCATGGCTTCATTATTGAGGAAGACAAGGTATGCAAGCTAAAGAACGCCATTTATGGACTCAAACAAAGCTTCTTGTAGTTGGAACATCAGATTTGATGAAATTATCAAAGTTGTGATTTCAGATAGAATCTCGATGAACCATGTGAGGCTTAGTAGGAGTGTCATTGTGTTCATCGTGCTAAATGTAGATAATATCCTAATCATTTAGAATGATATAAGGATGATAATAAGTGTTTTATAATCTGACTATTATATACCTTGAGATATGATCTCAAGGGTACCTCTTAAGATCTTAGTTTTGAAAGTGTTCAGAAGCAAAGAGAAGAGGATATTGGGACCGTCTCATTAGTGATACACCTTGGGCATATTCCATTCTTGGAAAATCCCAAGGAAGGCTTCCTTCCCTTAAGATATGATATTAGCATATCTGAAGGGATATCACCTCAAAGAGTTGAGGAAGTGAATGCTAGAACTGCTTACCCTTTTGCATCAGTTACAAGAAATTGGGTGTATGCTAGATGTGTACAAAAGCCAGTTGTCTGTCTTGCAGTGGGAATAGTAAATTGTTGCTAATCCTATTACGGAGATAAAACACTTGATTGCAGTAATAACAATAATTCAAAGATGACAAGACTTAGAGATAGTGATCTCAAAGTCTTATCTTCAAGAAATTAAGACTCTATAGATAGAGATCTAAAAGGTCTTTACTGCGGATACTTTAGGAGATAGAGATCTTCAAGACTATGGGTATTCTGATAAGGATAATGGAAAATACATACTTGTTATAATGATTATTGAGTTGTAGTGTCAAGGACCCTATACCTAATTAAGTATTGATCGCATAAGATGCAACATTCGCATCAGATGCGAGTGTTGTTATTAGGAGATATGCAAGTGCCATAAAAGGACTTGGTGTAGTCTCTCATAGAGTGACTGATCAACTTACCTAACTATTTTCTAAATAGCTCATGGTTATAACATGAGTGCGGGTTTAAATATTAGCCATTAATGACTCTTTGGGCTAGTGGGAGATTGTTGGACATGCGAGCCCACAACGAGCCATTCTGCAATAAATGTTATTGTGAATATCATTCTCTGATCTGAAATGAAGAATAATTAATTTGCATAATAGGTCCTTTAGTACAATTAGGATTATATACCATGGCCATCTTACTGATCATACAACTGTTGATTCAATTGTTGAATCATAGAGACCGGTGCTTGGATGAATATCTAAAGAGTTAGATTAAGGACTCATCTGACATCGTCAAATGATTATTAAGAGATGATCTCTAGCCTAGAAGAAGATGACAATCTTTTCTCTAAAGGTTGATATCTAACCGACCTCTTGATGCAAGTCCTCCGCATAGGAATAGAGATTTGGGGGTGTTAGATAAGTTAGGTCAAAGAGTTGACTTAACGAGATCGAGATAACCGAAGACTTATGTCGTATGGTGTCATGATATAGGCACACATCTTCTGACCAGAGACAGATGTGTTACTATATACCTGAGTATGTACATTTGGCAGGCCAATAGGTTGATGGCCTAATCAGGGTCTATACACCGACGTACTGGTGTACATGCAAGGGCATATGAGTAATACGATCTCTCAAAGGGATCATACAGGTTCATTGTTGAACAGGAAGACATAAGCTCCCTCATGAGATATTTGGAAGAATCAAATTCCATGCACAGTCGTCTCGCTTTGGAAGCTTGATTGAATTTGTTGGTTTGATATATGCTTTTGGAAAATATATGATCAACACTTGGGTATGATATATGCTTTGGAAAGTATATGATCGATACCAATTCTCAATGATCAAATGAGAAACTTAATAATGAAACTCTGAAGTAGACAGTTAAAATAGATCTTCAGGTTTATTCTGGGTCTTCCAGTATGCAAAATGTACAGGTATTATGAACACATGAGGGTGATGTGATCATAAATGATTCTATAACCATGACACTTCCATTCCTAGAGAGTAATGAAACGGATCTGGATTTTAGTGACTCCTCTCAGTAGAGAAGTGATATCATCTTAGTCGAAATATTGAGCATTGATCTGAATATGATTCAGATGCAATAAGAAGATTAGATTTGCGGTCTTGATTTAATCAAGCATCTATGAGAGGTCCGCAAGATATGGATTTGAGATGTGATCTCAATATCCAAGTCACTATACAATCGTCCTATCCTTATCTCCAAGTGAAAGCGCATTATCCTTGAAAGAGTTCAAGGATAATTTCATTATTGATATATGTATCCGAGCATTGAGAAAATTGATGATTAAATATGATTTAATTATCATGAATAAAATAAATTTGATTCATATTATAATGAGAGCTATCTTAGATAATTAAATGTGATTTAGTTATCAAAGATGTGAATAATGTGAATGTGATTCATATTATTTGGGCACATGAGAATAGAGATCTAAGATGATTAAATGTGATTAACTATCATGAAAATGAATAATGTGAATAGCACTATCCATATTAATCATATACATTATAAATTTGATTTATAATATATAAGAAAGAGCTATTTGTAATTGACATTTCTTAATTAAATGTTGATGTGAATTGGATTCACAGTGGACAATTATTTGATAATGTAATTTACATTTTATATGGGCACATGAGAATAGAGATCTAAGATGATAAATGTGATTTAATTATCATGTATATGTATAATGTGGAATACACTATCCAAATTATTCATATATATATATATATTATAAATGTGATTTGTAATGTATTAGAAAGAGCATATTATGATTTATATTTGTTGATTAATTATTGATGTGAATTGGATTCAAATTGGATAATTAATTGAAAATGTAAATCACTTTTTATTTTGGATCGTGAATGTGATTCACAATTTTCCAATGGCATGATTGCAATATTCCCAAAATAATCATGAACTACTTTTGTAGAATAATTTACAACAAGCGTTATTGTAAATCTTGGAGATTTTCATGGAATCATGTAATCTCATGAGATTACATGAGATTGGCCACCAACTCCCATTAGGAAAGGGTGACCATCCACTCCCATATCATGGAAGGAGACAATCTTTATTCCATAATCTCCAATGTTTGATTGATTTAATTTGGAATTAATTTATAGTGATTTTCTGATATATATTTAATCAAAATTAATTAATTGTTGTTGTGCTTTTATAACAAAATCCTGGCCATTGAAAGAAGCACAAATCAATCTCATCCATTGATTTTGTGTAGTCCATGGATTGTGATCTATGGAATCCCAAAATATTATATAAGAAGAGGCACCCCTTACTCTTCAAGTTACGACAACAACAACAACATATGCTCTCTCTCTCTCTCTCATTCTCTACACGTCCTCTCTCTCTCTCTCTCATTGTGACCGTCCACTATGGAGCTCTAAAGAGAGTCGCCATCACCTCGGTGTCGTCGTTGTGATGCCGGATTGATTTCTCGTGAATATTCATCTTCTTTGGTGCACCTCGCTCGTGAAGAAGACATCGGATCTTGTGTGACGAGATCATGAGATTCATCACTTGGATCATCAACATGTATTGCGAGGAGCACACGTTTCATCAACGCGTTCGCATGCGTTTCCTCCGTCAGATCAGAAATGAGATAGGAGGTCTCTTTGTTTAGAGACTCGATCGCAACTACGCTTCTAGAGGTAACCCTAATACTTGTTTGTGGTTTAGATGAAATGATCCGAGAAGCGTCCGTGGATCATGTGCTTTCATCAGTTTAAATTTTTTAAATTTCGCTGCCTCGAGCGACTAGTGCGACTAGTCGCTCCCGATCGCATACGATGTGATCCTCACACTTTCGTGATGCTCTTAAGGATTTTCCCGTATCCTTCAATTAGAGCGACGGTTTTAGACCGGAGCTTGTGCCCTAGATATCCCACCCCACTAAACCCTAACGTGCCTCGTCTAGCCTGCCACCATCGCCAGAATAGCAGTAGCGGTCTTGCTGTTGCCGGCAGCACCCTATCATGGTGGTCGAGGGCCGCCGCTTCTGTTTCACAACCCTAGCCACCTTTTGCGGACAACATTTCGATCTGAAATCATTCCGAAAGGATGATTTAATTCATGTTAATTCTGTTTTTGGGTTCCTATGATGCGATTTGATCATCTAAAGTCTCCCTAGTTACTCAATGAGGCTTCCTACGGATGAAAGAGGTTTTGGTATGAGTCTACACCTACGACCATCTTCTTGTATGTCTGTAGACACATTTATTTCAGTTTGCAGCCCCAATCTTGGAGACTGTTGTCATCATGTCAGTCAACAAAGCATATGTTTCATCCCTGGATGCCTTCAAAGGTGCCACACCCATCGTCAAGATGGATGGAACAAATTATGAACTATAGGCCATGCAGTTCATGAACCTAATGCAGTGTAATGGCAAGAAGCACATCCTCACGAAGGAGGAGCCACGTGGCAAGATTGGGGTTATTGCCTCATGGGAGGCAGATGATACATATGCGCATGTGTTGCTATCTGGGATTGCGTCAATGGAGATAGCCGACGATATTTTGAGTCAGCCTACTGCAAAGGTTATGGTGATATTCTCATCGCTACATACTCCCCGACGAAAAACGAGTCGAAGATACTGCAACTTCGGCATGATAAATTCACATCGAAGAAGAGTGGTCGTCCTCTCCATATTCTTTACACTTCTCTAAGGGGTATGTTTGAGAAGCTTCGTGGTTTCATTCCCTTGACTGCTACACCAGGGCAACTCAAGGCATGTAGAGATTCAGTGATGACCGGAGTTTTTCTAGCGACGCTTGATCTTGAGTATGATGCTGCTCGAGCACAGATTCTTACTGATGTCATCATACCTCCAATGGAGGAGGTATACCGTAGATTGAGCATGCTTTCTATATCTTCTGGTGGTGGTATTCAACAGTCTCAGATCTCCTCAGCCATGGCTGCATCCCATGGTATGGGGAGCCCTATGCAGTATCGTGGTCGAGGTAACCGTGATAGGGGATGGGATAGTCGACCTCATCATTCGTGCACTTACTGCTACATGTCTGGCTTCTATGCGGAAACATGCTACTCTAAGCATGGTTTTCCTACTTCAACTCGAGTTGCGCCTGTTGCGGAGCAGAGTCAGCAAGTTGGTAGTCCATTACCTGTATCTGACTAGAGATTCGATATGCATGTAGCACGACTCAGAGATTATGCCTGCTCTTGGGTCGACCAGCTCTCCTTCAGGTCCTCAGAGGTAGCCACCTTAGCGTCAGCATCCACATCTGGTACAACCATTGTTTTTAAAAATGCGCCTCGAGGCGTTGAGGCATACGCTTCGAGGCCTTTTTCAAGGAAAAAGGCCTCGAGGCTATAGCCTCATGCAAATTCAGTGAAGCGTGCACCTCGAGGCATATGCCTCGAGGTGCTGCCGCATGTACGAGCTATTTTTTATTTTTTTTCTACAATAAATTTTCTTTTCTTTCTGATTGTGAGCTTTTCATCTTTCGTAGACAAGTATTTTCAAGTCCTTAAGCTTATGATTCACTGAAATGCTTCTTTTTAGTTTATTAATGTATTAAGCTTATTTTTACTTTGTTGTGCATGTTCTTTATAAATCAACATAAACAAAAAAAATCTTGAGTCCTTAAATCTAATGCCTCTACTATTTAGTATGAATCAAACATAAATGCTTTCTTTATTAAAATGTTTAGATGCAAATCCTCTACTTTGACCTATTTAGAAAAGTATATTTTTGTAAATATGTCTCATCTTTTCTTCTATTCAATCGGGACCAAATTAATACACATCAAAGCATGCATGAACAAAGATGGTCATAACATGCAATATTCAAGTATTTTGTCCCTCAATCCTTATGGTAAAGTAAAAAGTGATCATTGATTGACTCTCTTATCCTTCTTAATTGAATGACACACATATCTCGCCTAATTTTGAAAATGATGTGTTACATCTAGTCCTTTTAATTAAACTTTATTCAAAACTTTAAATTTTACAAAGAGTTGCCCATTATTGTGCTTGCATGTTCATATTTACTTGACTCCTTGCAGATTTAGTGTTCAAAAAATGAGGGTTATATAACAATTTAGATGTTTAAACCATGATGTTACCCTTGAAATGTCATAAAGTTATGTATTTAATTCATAATTATTTAATTTCTAGAACTTGAAATTTGTAATTACGATTAATTATTATGTTTTGTGAAAAAATTTCTTTTGCTAGTGAGGCTTACGCATCGAGGCAATACTAGGAAAACGTCTCGATATGCCTCACGCTTTTTAAAACCTTGGGTACAACTTGTGCTTCTACTAGTTGTTACAAGGCATATTTGCCAGAATGGATTATGGATTCATGAGCATCTCATCATCTTTGTGGTGACAGAGGACAGTTTGCTACATACAGACCGACTCATTTAGGTAGATCGGTAATAATAGCAAATGGGACACACTCTCCCATCACTGGTCGGAAGAGGTGCAACTAATTTCAGCAATGGGACTTCTGAATGTCCGTTATGCTCTTGATTTTTCTATGAATTTATTGTCCATTAGTCAAATCTCCAAGGATTTACATTGTCGCGCCATATTTGACCCGTCATCTCTCGTGTTTCAGGGCATTCCTACAGGTAGGGTAATTTGATATGGCTGTGAGCAAGGAGGTCTCTATAGATTGGTTCAATATCCATATGTTGGTGCTTCATCTCGTCACACTGGATCAGTTTCTCCCTATGTATGGCATCTCTGATTAGGTCATTTTCTTCTGCAGAAGTTGGGTCATGTACTTCCTCAGATTCACCTCGCCCCATCTTTCAGTGCGAGGCCTGCCAACTCAGGAAGCATCATCGGTGTATCTTCCAAAGTCGTTAGGGTCGAAGTAGTCATAGTATTTTTGAGTTAATTCATCTTAATATTTGGGGTCCTAGTCGTGTCCCAAACCATCAGGGGCATAGGTTTTATCTTGTTGCTGTAGATGATTTTTCAAGATTGTCTTGGGTTTTCCTTCTTAAAAACAAGTCTGATGTTGGTCCGGTTATTCAGTCTTTATTAATGAAATAAGGAATGTTTTCTCTGTAAATGTCAAGTATATTCGTTCCGATAATGCATTAGAATTTTGCAGTATTCAACTCTCTCAGTTTCTCAAGACTCTTAGTAGTGTTCGTCATACTTCTTGTGCTTATACTTCTCAAAAGAATGGGGTGGTTGAATGTAAACATCACCACCTTTTGGATATTACCAGGACTCTCTTGATCCAGAGTCGTGTTCCTCATTCATATTGTGGGGATACGGTTCTAACTTCTTGTTACTTGGTGAAACATATGCCCCTCATCGGTTTTATGGGGAGAAGATCTCGTTTTGATTGCGTTTCCTGAGATGGATCTTTTCTTTCACTCCTTGTGTTTTTTGGGTCGGTTGTTTTTGTTCATCATACGTCTTCAGGTCATGACAAGCTCTCTCCCACAGCTGTCAAGTGCGCTTTTGTGGGGTATTTTAGGACCCAAAAAGGGTACCATTGCTTTGACCCTGTTCGAAGAAAGTATTATGTTAAAGCAGATGTCACCTTCTTCGAGTCTATTATGTTTTTCTCCCCTACAAGTGATAAGCTGATTCATTTGGAGACTGGAGAAGAGGTATAAATGCATCTACCTCCGATCAAGGCCTTAAATGTGGTTTCGGTCACCATTTCAGTAACCGACTGAACCGAAATTTTGATCGAAATTCGACCTAAATCTCGATCATTTTGGTCATTTTTGTACTAGGATCCCCATATTTCGGTCATTTTGGCCATTTTAATTGAATTTTGGTAACCTGTCAAAACCGAAATTTGGCCAAATTTTGTCGAAATTTGAGGCCATGTCTCTGATTGTTTAGTCCAAACTCAACTTCCTTACTAATTTCGACACCACCACCTCCTCTACCACTTGTCGCACTGAAATAATTATACATTTAAACAATAGGATATATTATTTGAAACAACATGGAATATACAATTAAACAACAGGGTATATTGAAAAAAATATAAAAACAATAAATAATATTATTTGAAGCAATTAAATAAATAACATTTACCATTTATATCAGTAATTAAATAATTTATTGTTTATTATTTATAGAGATTTTGAAATAAATTAACATTTACTATTTTGAAGCTTGAAAGGCAGCCGTTGAAGTTGAAGCTTGAAGAGCGGCATCAGCAACTGAAGTCGGAAGTGAGTGGGTTCTATTAATAAGAGGTTGAATATGTAGCCACGTATGCGGTTTAGTCGACCGCATACTCGACAAAACCGTATATATACCGAATATTGTATAGCAATTCGATAGTACCACTGACTACGCATATGTGGTCACTTGGCCCGCCTTTATGAGCACTGGAGTAATATGCCTATTACCCAAAAGATCATGGTTCAAATCCCTTCTTGAGGAGGATTGCGTTAAGTACTCGACATCCAGCGTAAAAAATTATCAGATTTTTCAACATGGATTTGATAAGAATCCATGTACTGACCCTACTTAATGTGAAGATAGGTTTTGTAATTGTGGTTGTTGTACTATTCCTTTTTTATGTAATTTATCCTTAGTTGTTTGCCCCATAGGGTTTCTTCGCTATATAAAGGAACCCTTTGGTTTCTCAATAACGATTCATTCATTCCTTTCCCCGCGGCTCTCAGTGATAACCTAATTCCCCACTCTTCGTCCTCTCCCTCGTCTTGAATCTCGCGTGCTCCCCAACCCCTTCTTCCTTGGGCTCCCGTGCATCACCCTTGGGTTCCACACCCTAGCAGGACTTCCCAATGGTGCACAACAACATCGTTGGACCCCAATGGTGCCCAATAGCAATGCACATGACCCACATCCACTACTCAACTATGCCCAAACACCGATAACCACACCTCGAAAAAGGTGCCCAACGATGCCATGCATCACTACATATCCCCCATGTGACCGATGGTGCTTCTTAGATCATGTACAACTTTTTTGACGCTCGTACGTTCTGAGTTTGGTTCATTCTAGGGTGATTTTGATCCTCTAACTCCGATTCACCTATTTTAGAAAGCCATCAAAGTTGATGGGAAAGGTTGTACTCTAAGTCTGCATACACAACATATATCACATAGACAAACTCAGATCATTCTACCACATGATTGTAACCTTCCCAATTCCTTCGTTCACCATGGCATAAGATTAGGTTGATATGCGTCCATCTCAAGCTTCTAGGGCATTTAAATTGTCATGTTTCATCAACAAGAAAGACGAGGCCAACTATGAACTATGGACAATGCGTTTCATGAGTATTGTGGAGTTACACATAATAAATCCTGATGCAACCCCAGTCGGTCGTACCGTTGTAAAAGTCAGTCGAGTGGGCCTACTAGTCGATCTGACTAGTCAAGTCGGTAGGGTGGCCGATTGACTATTGACCAATCGACCAATAATCGGTCAACCGACTACTCAATGGATTTTTGCATAGAGATCATATTTTTCTATTTCTTTGCTTTTAAAAGCACACTTATTCTAATATGCTTAATGCCTTTTCTAAATTAAATTATTTCTTTTATTTCATTATGATAGTATAGAAAATGCACAAATCACTGTAATACATAAGAATATATGTATAAAAAGAGGTTTATATATAAAAATAATTATAAAATTCAAAACCCAGTAAAGATCGACTAAATCCGATTAGTCGCCCGACTACTGATTAATCCTTAGTCAGTGACCCGACTTATCGAGTATCGACGACCGACTTCTGCAACCTTAGCCATCTTATCTCTTGATTCCAAGTATGATTCTGCTCGTAGCCAACTTCTTACTGTTGCTTATATCCCTCCAATGGAGTAGTTTTACAACCAATGCCTCTACTCAAACATCGTTTTCTATGGTTGCATCTCGCGACATAGAAGATTCGACTCAGTTAATAGCACGTGGTGTCCGCGTAAAGGGAGTGATTATCCTTTTACCATCAGTGCATATACTATAATCGTATAGGACACTCTTAGGATACATGCTATCAGAAGCATGGTCATCTTGCATTCGATCACGTTGCTGAGCATTTTGAGGCCACTACTACTCGTGCATATCAGAAATATGATGATCTTGTCTCATGTCTGAGAGTCATTATGGGTCCTTCAACTAGTACTACTAGTACTTCTTCGACTTTAGCTTATAGTGTTGCCTCCGTGAGCTTCTCAGGTATCGATTATGCATGTACCACATTTAAGAATGTTGATATTTCAGAATAGATCATCATCTCTGGAGCATCTCATCATCTATGCGGTGATAAAAACAGTTTACATCCTACAACATCATTCCTCCTAGTCAATCTATAGTCATTGCTAATATGACACATGTCCTGTCATGGGACATGGTGAAATTCAGATGATGTCGTCCATGCGTCTGTAGAATGTGTTACATGTACTTGAATTTTCTATGAATTTATTATTTATAAGTCAGATTACCAAGGACTTGAATTATCATGACATTTTATACCCTTGTATTTTTGGAACTTACAGGAAGGGTGATTGGATGTGGCTGAGTAAGGGGGCATCTAATCGGTCCGATTTCCTTATGCTTGCAGATATTTCATCTCTACTAGACTAGTCTCCTTGTAACTATGGCATCTTTGACCCGCTCATTTTCCTCTGCAACAGCTATGTAAAGTCCTCCCTCGAATTGCGTATCAGTCCAATTTTCAATGTGAGGTTTCCCAACTTGGGAACATCATCTGCCAATTTTTCCAGACATCAAAGTCCTAGCAATATTTCTTTACTTAAATTGTATTTTGATATTTGTGGTCCCACTCATATCCCAGTATGAGTATGAGGAGGTGTGTTTTTAAAGTGGAGGAGAATTGGTACAGTACAAAGCAATTAGATTTGTAGTAACTTTTATTATATATTTTTGTAAAAATCAAAAGTTACAGTCTTGGGATGTGCCTTTTAGGTGAAAGGTTGCTTTTTAAGTGGGTTAATTTCCTATATAAGGCAATCTATTCCCATTTAATTGGGGAATCGAAATGAAATGAAATTTAATATAGCCTTTGGCTTGTCGTTCTTCCTTTTTGAATTTCTTTATCCTCTTAAATTCTCCAATCCACTCATCTCCTTGTTTCTTTATTTCCCTCATGCAGCTTGGCATGCTCCTCCCCCGTATCCTATTTCCTCTATTTTCCACAAGCGAAATTTTTGTGCCGGTAGGGTATGGTTCGACAAGCTTCGCGCATCCTTCTTATGGAGGGTGCAGAATATGGTTCTTCAACTGGGTTCAACATAAATAGACGGTACGATTTGAGACATTAACCGTTTATGGTATTCAGTTTTGTTTTTCTGTTAATGTTAATGTCATTGGTTTCTATAAACATCACTATAGGGTCAATTCATTTTTATATGCTATTTCTTCACGACTAGTTCTATTGGTTCGTATATTTATGTTCTTCATTTTTATGAATATTTCTTAACAGATGTAGTATTCTTGTTATATTTTTATGAATGTATTTTAGTATTGAATTTGTCTAAATATATGCAAATATATAAAAATATATGTATAGAAATTAATTTATATATTTAAAATAATTATATAGTTCAAAACCAACTAAAGCCTGACTAAATTCGATAGTCACCTGACTATTGAATAATCTTTAGTGAGTGACCTGACTGCTGAATAATCTTTAGTGAGTGACCCGACCGATCGAGTACTGACTTTTGCAACCTTGAAGAGTGTTTCCCCTTTTTTAGCTTAAAATAAAAGTAAAGAGAAACTTTAAATGAAAGGATTTGTTTTAAGGTTTTCTTTTTGAATAGAACAAAAGAAAACTTGTTAGACCTAAGAAGGCAATGAAAGTAGCGAAGAAGGTGGTCAACGAGGTGAAGATACCCTTCCATAAAAAGCGAAGTTAAGATGAAAGGTTAGAGTTTGCATGTGAAACTTAATTTGAAGGAGACTAAAATATTTTCGAACGAGGTAAGTTAGGTAGATTAGGGCTAAGGACCCTATGCAAATATGGTACATGAAGGATATGGATAACAGAGTGCTACCACGTTCAGCCTCAAGGAGCCCATATATTGTGGATCCCACCCTAAATCACGCTTATTAATATTGAATTCAAATGAGTGGAGGTCTAAAAATGATGGTTTTTTTTCAAAAAAAATGATGAAGTATTATCTATTTATTTTGTCTTCTTTACTGTTTATCATCTATTTATTTTGTCTTATTTATTTTTTTATGTAATTTGTCCAATTGGTTCCTCTCCTATATAAGAGAACCCAAGGCCCTCTCATTAATGAAATTCACTCTTTTCCCTCTACAGGGTATCAAAGCGACGGTCCTAGACCGGAGTTCCCGTATCTCACCCTAACCATACTCGCCCCCTCCTCCCTGCACTGTCATTGTCGTCATCCAGGCCTCCGGCCGCCCAGGCCACTATCTTCAACCGTTGCCCCAAGTCATCTCCTTCGAACCCCCCTGGATTCCCAGGCCGCTGCTCGGCTCCTCCGATCGCTATACAGACAGTCCCCAGGCCGCCCAGGTCACCCTCGATCCTCCAGCATGCCTCCACGCACCTCTGCAGCTTGATTTGCAGTTTGATTCAATATGATTTTGACTGGAAAACACAGTTTCATACATATAAATCACGTTTTCCGGTCCTAAAGAGCAGCGGAGATTGACGAGGATGGTTGTATGAGTCTACACGTACAATCAATCCTCCTTATGATCGTGTAGATTTGTTCATATCGGTCTACTCCCCAGATGAGTTATGTTTTCCATCATGTTAGAGAACAAAGGTGATGCTTTTTCGTCCGGAGCCTTCAAGGGACCGACTCCCATCGTTATCATGGATGAGACCAACTATGACTTGTGGTCTATGCAGTTTCTCACCCTCATGTAATGCAACAATAAGGAACACATACTGACATATCCAGATCCAACGGATAAGAATGGGGCAAATGCTTCTTGGAAGCAAGATGACGTGTATGCGCGTGTTTGGCTTTTTGGGACCCTCACCATAGAGATAGCCAATGATATTCTGAATCATCCCACCGCCAAGGCGACGTGAGACACTTTGGCATCCACCTATGCTCAAGCGAAGAATGAGGCCAAGATTCTTCAGTTGCAGTTCGATATCTAAAATGCCAAGCAGAATGACCGCCCTCTACATGTGTACTACTCTTCGCTCCATGGCATGTTCGAGAAGCTTCATAGGTACATGCCTATTACGACATCTATTGAGCAACAACAGACGTATAGAAACTCCGCGATGGTTGGAGTCTTCATGGTTGGACTTGATACAGAGTATGATGTTGCACGTACTCAGCTTCTTACCAGAGCCACCATACCTCCCATAGAGGAGGCCTATAGTCGTCTCAGCCGGATTATCATGCCTTCTATAGTCACTTCTCTACCCTCTTCAGCGATGGCCACTTCTCGTGGTTTAGGAGGGACAATCCAGTCCATAGGACACACCCCTTCTAGCAGAGGCGGTGGAGGCTAGCATGTCCCATGTACTTACTAACGTAAGCCTGGACATGCAGAGGATACATGCTTGGTCGAGTAGCGGAATAGATTCTATTTTCAGAGACTCTAGCTTCCCAGGTTGATCCTCGCTTGGACGATATTGTCTCTCGTATTCGAGAGATCATGACCCCTACTGCTAGCACCACCACTACAGATACCGCAGCTGCAACTAGAGCTGATTTGAGCTCCTCAGATATCGCCTACGCTTTTACCCGTAGTATTGGTGTAGACATGACAAAGTGGATTATGGATTCTGGTGTTTCTAACCACCTATGTGGAGACAGAGCGCATCTAAGGTCTTATAGGACCATACCACCTGGCAAATGGGTTAGCATTGCTAATAGAGACCACTTACCCATTATAGGATAGGGGAAATACATTTGACATTGTCCATGCACCTTCAGATTGTTTTATATGTTTTCAGATGAATTTACTTTCCATTAGTCAGATTACTAAAGATCTGTGTTGTCATGCCATTGGTGATCCTTCGTCTCTTGTGTTTCAGGACATACTTACAGACACTATGATTGGATGTGGTCGGGAGCAGCGGGGACTATAGACTGGTCCAACCTCCTCATGCTAGTATTTCTACTATACCTACTGGACCAGTTTCCATAGATGTGGCACATTCGTCTTGACCACCTTCCTCTGCAGAAGCTGTGTCATGTTCTCCCTCAGATTTCTACGAGATCCTCCTTTCAATGCGAGGCATGCTAGCTTAGGAAGCACCATCGTTCCTCCTTTCCATCCCATTAGAGTCGGAGCAGTTCTCAGTTATTTGAGCTCTTTCATTTAAACATTTGGTGTTCGAGTCGTGTTCCTGCTCACCAGGGACATCATTTTTATCTAGTTGCGGTCGATGATTTTTCTAGATTTTTCTAGGTCTTTTTATTGAAATATAAATCTGAGGTTGGATCTGTGATCAATATTTTAGGGATTTTTACACCCATAACCTTGAGTAATTTCGCAATTACATTCATAACCCTACGTAATCGTGAACTACACGAGAAACTCTGAGTAATGCTTAACCTTTACATAACATAACCCTGTGTCAATTTCCATTTCCAATCTTCGTTAACTCAGACGGAAAAAGTTAGATGTGGACAACTTTGCCCTTCTAAACTTTTATATTTATAAAATGATGCCCCCCTTTCCCAAGTCGCCTGGAAGCCCTCCCCCTGTCGCCTCCTCCGTCGTGGTCGTCGCCACGTCCATCGAGTGCCCCCATGCGAGATTGCTCCAGTTGTGCTACGAGCGTCGTGAGGATGAGCTCGACCACCTCCGTTGTGGTTGGCGTCGCATACATCGACTATCTCCACCATGTCTAACGATCCCCCCCCCCCCGCCCCGCCGACAAGCCCAAGCATCTTAAACCCGCTGTCTAAAAGTCCTTGCCAGATCTCCTCCAGCTGCTCTATGGACATGACCGCGAAGCTCAAGTAATGAACAGATGCAGGAGCTTGGATATCGAGCCACATAATGCACTATTTGTCCGCCTCTTAGAGATCTATGCTTCTGGGAATTTAGAACTTGTTCATGTCTTTGTGGAAGGTATCGAGAGGACCCATCGTGTAGGTGCAGAGAGGAGCACAATCGGCGTGGATGAGAGAGAGGATGGATTCCTCTAACGACCCGAATGTGTTGAGAAGGAAGGCGGAGGCGTGTGGCTTTGCTCGAGTCTCGTTCATGAGACCTTTTAAGAATGGGGTCGATTCGAGGTCTCTGCTCGGGAAGTCTAATGTCTTAGAATTCTGCACCTTACAACTTTCTGATTATCTTAGATCTCTTGGTATTGTTCACCAGACCTCTTGTACTTATACTTCCCAACAGAATGACGTTGTCAGCGCAAGCACCGTCACTTGATGTGACCAAAACCTTGTTGATACTGAGTCGTGCTCCTCATGCTTACTAGGGTGATGTTATCCTTACTGTTTGCTATCTGGTGAACCGCATGCCCTCGTCTGTGTTGGGAGAGAAGGTTCCTTTCTCGATTACGTTTTCCGAGAAGGATCTTTTCTCCCTTACTCCTCGTATGTTTAGATCTGTTGTGTTTGTTCATGATGTCTCTCCAGGACATGACAAGCTCTCTTCCAAAGCTGTCACACTCTTGTACCCAGAAGAGGTACCGCTGCTTTGATCCTCAAAGACGGAAATACCTTGTCGGTGTTGACATTATTTTTTTTGAGTCTGTCATGCATTTTCTCCTACAAGTGACAGACTAGCCCCATCTGACTCTGATGATGAGATCTACATGCCTCTACCTCCTACTACCGTTCCTTCACCTCCCTCTACTCCTGCTCTACCACCACCTCCTCAGCCGTCACCACCACCACCACCTACTCCTGCTCCCATGGTTCCACCTCCTACTGTGACTCGGTTTTTGCCATGTGCTTTACTTGCAGGCCTTGCTCGGTTCCCCTTGCTCAGATCTTGCCCATCATCTAGCACATCTCAGGTATGTAATGAGCACATTGTTTCTACGGGTGGCACTACTAAGTTCTTTATGCAACAGAATTCCATACAGGATGAGCATATGCCCTCTTCAGAAGGTCTGACGCCCTCGGATCTGGGTACCTGTTTACACGACATTCGCGGCATTATGTTCATAAATGATTGCATTAGTTCAACTGAATTTGAGGAAAAATTTTTCGCGTTTCGTATTTGACATTCATAAACAATGTAACAAACACGGAAACAACAAGAAATGCCACTAATTTGTATTTTATTAATTTCCATATATATACAACATGTAATAAAAGAAACTAACAATGTATACATGTCTCCCAAAATGTACAGAAGAGAAAGAAAAGCGCTACTACAGAAACTGAATCAAAAATTGTAACAATTGTATCGTTTGGTATAGCAGCAGATGCTCGGTATCATCAATCAACTACTGAGACACAGGCGATTTGCCTGTCAAACATGCAAGGAACAAAAGGACGTCAACATTTGTTGCGTACATCCTAATATATTAAATAATACCAAGAATTTAATGTGTTCAAAAGAAAGCAAGTAGAAAGACAATGATATTTAAAGTTAACAGACTACTTGTGTGGGAAAGGGTTTTCAAGCTACTTTGTTTGTATGTCTCATGATTTCCTATCACCCCATAACTTTCTGTACAACATTTGTATATATTAGTTGATGACCCATATGTGTATGTTATTTTCATTTATTATTTAGAGATCATATTTATGGATCTTGATAATGAGAATGATAAGTTTCTGATCTGATTATTGATTCTATCTAATTTCTTAAGTATAGTGGATAGTTTGTGGTTTTGGTTTGAGTGTGACGTCACACTATAACTCTACGGTGTGAAAGTACCTTGGGATTAGGATGCCTCCGTAGGCATGTGGTGGAGTGTAATGCATCCTAACTAAGTTCTCAACACGTCCACTGGCTTATTTTATATCACTCATAGTAGTAATCTGAGATCCGATGAATTGTTGATGATGGAGGATTTATGATGATTGATGATTTTGTTACGAATCTTAGTTGTGCGTCAACTCAATTGTAATTGCTTTTAACTCTAACCAAACTCAATTGTGATTGATATCAACACTAGTCAAACTTAATTATGCTTCATTCCAAGTTAAATTGTAACTCCTCCAAATTAAACTGTAGTCTGTAACTGATTCAGATGTAATCATAGAGGATTCAGATGTAGCCATCGTCAAGCCTATTGGCGGAATGGTAACCAAAACTTAAGCGGTGAGGAAGTCTCCTAAGAGACCCTTTCGTCTCACCCTCTTAGTGGAAATGCGGTCCAATAGAGGGATAGGTCTACTCCAAAATTACTCCATTGAGACAGATGAGAGAGACTCTTCGAAAAAGTCACTCTAGAAACAGGTCCGACTAGTACGGGCTAACGAGCTCGTACGAAAAAAAACTAAATCCAAGGATCCCCATATGGGTATCCTAAAACAGAGGGTCAGGGGAGCTGGTAAAGTCAGGATCCCAACGAGGCGTAAAAACATTGCGAGCTCGCATAAATACCGTGAAAAGGATTTTGGGACCCTAGACCCGCACACTTGGCGGTCGCTGCCCTAACTGGGCTTCCTATCTCTCGTCCAGTTGAGTGTCATCGCATCCTCGCACGGTCACGTGCAAAAGTCACCATGACCGGCACAATTGATCGTCATCATTGATTATCACCAACCATGTAGATTCACTTTATTACAGATTCAATTCACATTCTAATGAGGACATCGATATTAATAATGACAGGGAAAAGTCTTTCGAAAATTGTAAGTGGTTTGGTAATTCCAACCAGTTTTCTTTGCTAGGAGAGCTAAATTCAGTTGCTTACTTTAACCATTTCATGAGATTCTTCTTCTTGGCAACCAATGCACCTTTCTCTACAGGAAATCAAGAAGTTGTAGAATATATAATAGAAGCAAGTCCATCCTCCTTACTCCATACTACCTCAGCTTGTTGTATCAACAACAATGAGTGCTCTTCTATAACAAACATGTTCCTGAATCCATGGGATCGGTCTGTATAAAATAACTGTATAAAATAACTATTTATAAAATTATTCCACATATGCCCTCCTTTGCTGGTCCCATGTTTACACTTTCCAATACAAAGTCCCCCTTTTTAAAAAAACTTAAGTTGGATCTGATTATTTATATCTATGTGGAACTACTGCAAGAGTCTATTATTCCGTTGAAAACAAGATAACATCATATGTCTTTTAGATCCTATATGTTCTACAACTGATGAAATCTCTGGTATTGTAAAGTTATTATTATTTTTAAAACTGAGTCTGAATCAAATTTCTAGACAAATATGTCAGAAAACTTAGAAGCATTGTAGATCCTGAAAAAGCTTCAATAAGCTCTAAAATGTCTATTTGATGAGATGTATCCTCTCCATCTTGAACTAACTATGACTAATATAACTATAGAAATTAACTATTTTTTCATGCAAAATCCAACAATGTAAAATAATTTGATAGTGTAAGTACTCATTATATCTTTACCATTTTCACTCTGAAAACCCCTTTTTAAAGGCTCAAGCTAATCAAATTCATTATCCAACTTAAGCATTTCAATCTATTCATGATATTGGATTAAGTTTAACTGTCCAATTAAAATTAAAGCATATTCTTACCGAGGAAGAGCCGGCAGAGAAGGCTGGGATTTATGCCTCCTGGGAGGCTGATGACTCCTATGCCAAGGTCTGGTTGTCAGGCACATTGTTGATGGAGATTGCCAATGATGCTCTCCATCAGCCCACCGCTAAGGCAATGTTGGATATTCTAGCGGCGACATACTCACAGTTGAGGAATGAGCCCAAAATGTTACAGCTTCATCACAAATTATTCACCGTGAAGCAGAATGGGCGACCACTTCATTCCTTGTATACATCCCTAAGGGGGATGTTTGAGAAACTCTACAGCACTATCCCTCTCACAGCTACACCCGAGCAGCAGAAGACATTTTGGAATGCCACCATGGTAGGAGTTCTACTTGCGTCTCGTGATCAAGGTTCGAAATCTCGATTTCGATCTCGTTTCGGTCCCCTCCAAAACCGAAATTTTGGTGAAATTTCGGGAAATTTCGACCGTTTCGGTGGAAATGTCGAAAATGACTCAAAAAAGCCATTTTTCGATGATTTTTTTTGGAAATTAAGATCTTATGAGTTATTACAACAATAAATAGCTTACAAATACACACTTATATCACACATATTGCTTATATATGCCCCTTAGATCGCACATATCGGTCATATCAGTCATATCGGTCATATCGGTCATATCGGTCAAATCGATGTTAATGTTGATTCTTGACTGATATGTACTAGAAATTAATTTCATCCAATCCAAGATCTTAAAACAACATCTTACAAATGCACATTTATATCACACACATCTCTCATCCATGCGCCTTATATCATACCATATCGGTCATATCAGACATATTGTTGAGCAGTCGGATAGATACTGGAAATGGAAATCAAAATAACCAAGTTAACAACACTTAGAAGACATCTTTTGTTCATAAAAATAGAAAAGAATTTTTTATTTAAAAATGTAGATAATGATTAATTAAACAATGTTTTGTTCATAGAAATAACCGCCACAGACAAAGTTCGAATGAATTACAGAATTAATTACATACTTACAATAAAGATGCATCTATTTACGAAGATAAATGACAAACAAATGAAAGGAACAAGCTATATCAAATATATAGAAGCTATAGAGTTTTTTCATCTCCACTGCTTAAACCCAAAGGGGAAGAAGCTCCCCAAGTTGAATAATCGATGTATGTACCATCTTGTCTGAACATACCATGTATCCATGAATTTCAGCCGAAATGGGTCGAAATGGATCGAAATGTCGAAATATCACCGAAATTTCGGTTGAAATCCAGGAAATTTTGTACTGAGATCCATGAATTTCAATCGAAATGGGTCGAAATGGATCGAAATGTCGAAATATCACCGAAATTTCGGTCGAAATCCGGGAAATCAATATATATAGGAGTGTCGATACCCATGACCTCTCGAAACCGAAATTTCGCCGAAATTTCGCGAAATTTCATTCCATGCTCGTGATCCTGAATATGATGCGGCCAGATCACAAATACTTGCTGATGCCACCATTCCTCCTATGGAGGAGGTCTACCGGAGGCTTAGTCATATCTCAGTCCCGTCCAGTACGTCTACACCACCTCCCTCGGCGATGGCTGCTTCCAGAGGGAGAGGTGGTTCCTCTTCTTTATTTTGTGGTCGTGGAACTTGAGGCCGTGGTGGTCGGTTTTGTCCACCCTGCAGTTTTTGTCACCGTACAGGTCACTCTGAGGATTCATGCTACTCTAAGCATGGATTTCCAGCATCGGCGAGAGTAGCAGAACATGTTACATCTCCATCACCATCTACTACAGATCAGAGGTTTGAAGAGCTAGTTGCTCGATTACGAGATATAATGCCTCCTGTTTCTACATATTCTTCTGGAGGTTCTTCGGATATAGCTGCGTCTGCTTCTGCCAGTACTTTTGCAACGATTAGCACCTCAGGTAGTACCTGTGCTTTTACCACATGTGATAGTTCAGACATCTCAGATTGGATAATGGACTCTGGTGCCACGCACCATCTCTGTAGAGACAGAAACAAACTTATGTCATATAGAGAGATTCCACCAGGGAGGTCGGTGGTCATTGCTAATGGGACTCATTCCCCCATTGTTGGACAGGTGGAGGTTATGTTATCTTCTTCCATGCGTCTGAAGAATGTCTTACATGCTCCTGATTTCTCGATGAACTTACTCTCTATTAGTCAGATTACCAAAGATTTGCAATGTCGCGCTATATTTGACCCATCTTTTCTTATATTTCAGGACATCAAAACGGGCAGGGTGATTGGTTGTGGTTCTGAGCAAGATGGCCTTTATCGTCTGAATCGGAGTTCATATGTTGGACTCTCCTCTCATGCAGTTGGGTCTGTCTCTCCCTATACATGGCATTTACGCTTTGGTCATCTTCCTCTTCAGAAGATGCATCACCTTCCGCCTTAGATATCTCCAGGTTCTTCCTTCCGGTGTGAAGCTTGTCAGTTAGGGAAGCATCACAGAGCTAGCTTCCCTAGTCGTCAGAGTCGGAGCAGTAGCTCCCCTTTTGAGTTACTTCATGTTGATATTTGGGGTCCCAGTTGTGTCCCTGATCACATGGGCACAGGTTTTATCTTGTCGTGGTCAATGATTTCTCTCGTTTTTTGTTAAAGAACAAATCTAAAGCTGGTGATGTTATCAAAAACCTTATCAATGAAATTAAAAATGTTCTTTCGTCCCACGTGAAATATGTTTGTACTGATAACGCTTTGGAATTTTGCACTCGCTCTCTCTCACAATATTTTTTGTCAAAAGGTATTATTCATTAAACCACATGTGCGTACACCTCTCAATAGAATGGAGCCGCTGAGAGAAAACATCGTCATCTACTTGACATTACTCGAACTCTGCTTATCCAGAGTTGTGCTCCTATTTCCTTTTGGGGAGATGCAGTTCTTAGCATGCTACCTAGTCAATCGTATGCCCTCCACGGTGTTGGGTGAGAAAATTCCTCTTTCTATTGTTTTTCCGGATAAGGAATTGTTCTCACTCACCCCTTGTGTGTTTGGTGTTGTTGCCTTTGTTCATCGGTTAACCCCAGGTCTTGACAAGCTCTTGACTAGAGCTATCAAATGTGTCTTTGTGGGTTATTCTTGGACTTAGAAGGGATATCGTTGCTATGATCCTGTTAACAGGAAATACTTCGTCATTACTGGTGCTACATTCTTTGAGTCTGTTATGTACTTTTCTTTTGCAGGTGATAGAGTGGCCTCACATACATCTAATGATGAGGTCTACGTCCCTCCTCCTCCTCCTACGGTGAGTCCACCATTGTCCATTCCAGTTGCTGAGGTTGTGTCAATACAACCACTACATCAACCTCCACCACCACCAAAACCACTTATCTCACCATTAACAAAATTTTATACCCGTCGATCAGGTCGTGCTCATGCTACATGTCAATCATCCGAAGCGCCCCAGGTATGTCCGGAGGTTAGTACTAACGATGGGTCGGATAGTGTACCTGTGCAAAGTTCATCATTACAAGAAGAGGCGGAACCGGAAAGCTCTGTTGTTGATGATCTGGACGTTCCTATTGCTATGAGAAAGCAGAAACGCACTTGTGCTTCTTGTCCTCTTGCTTCACACGTCTCCTTTAATTGCCTCACAGGGGACTTTCAGAGATTTGCAGTGGCTTTATCCTCTGTGGAGATCCCACAGAATTATCAAGAAGCATTGAAGATTGACTGCTGGCGGATTGCAATGGAGGAGGAGATGGTTGCCAGGTTTGATGCATTGGAGGATACTAGGGAGTTATCGATGGATGAGTTGGCTACTCGTTCGCTTGCCCAGAAGCAAATCGCGGCTGAGGATCTCAAGCGTGTCAATGAATGGCGTCAAAGATCGAGGAGCACATGGCTGAAGGAAGGGGACGCTAATAAGGCGTTCTTCCATCGTATAGCAAGCGGAAGGCGTACCATTCGTTCAATCACAATCAATGGCCTTCGGGTGGATGGTGACAGGGAGATGGGGAAAGCAATTGCCGCTCACTTTAAGGAGTTCTCGGCAAGGAAGATCCCGAGGATTTAGAGGTGGACGGGGGTAGGGGTTACTTTACTCTCGCCTTCGTCGTGCGATGGGCTGACACAGGGGGTATCCCTGGAGGAGGTTAAGGCTGCGGTGTGGGACTTAAACGCGGATGGGGCTCCGTGCCCGGATGGCTTCCCGATGGCCTTTTACAGGGACTTTTGGGACTTGGTGAGCAATGAGGTGATGGAGGTCATCTCCGAGTTCTGTGTTGGAAATGCTGGCTTCGAGCAGATCAATAAATCCCTGATTGTTCTTCTTCCTAAGTCTGCTTCGGCCGAGCAGATTGAGGAGTACCGACCCATTGCAATTTCTAATGCCCTCTACCTTATTGTGGCAAAGGTGCTTGCATTACGGCACGGCCGGGTTCTTGACTCCGTCACCTCCCCGCTCCAGTCCGCTTTTATATAGGGAAGACAAATATCGGACTGCCTTACTCTTGCTTTGGAAATCGTTGCGGAATGGAGGCGGGGGGATCGACGTGGTGTTCTATGGAAGGTGGATTTTGCAAAAGCTTATGATTGCCTTGATTGGAGGTTCCTTTGGTCAGTTTTGCGAAGGAGAGGTTTCCCGGAGGTTTGGATTTCTTGGATGCGGCGCTGTATAACGACTGCCTCTTTTTCGGTCATGGATAACGGGCACCCGGAGGGGGGTTTCTTCCAGCCGCGTAGGGGCGTGCGTCAGGGCTGCCCCCTTACCCCCATGTTTGTCATCGTTGCGGATGTCCTTGCTCATATTTCTTGCCTGATTGTTAACTGTGGATTATCAGTTGGATTCTCCAAGGGTGTTATGGTGATCCTGTTGCTGCAATATGCTGACGATACTATCTTTTTCATTGAGGGGGGCCTCGCGGAAACCTCGAGCATGTCTATGGCCCTGGATCTGTTCAGTGAGATGCCTGGTCTTTTCAAGAATGTGGACAAGTTGAAGGTTGTCCCTTTCGGCCTCTCAATGGAGGAGGCGGACGCGTGTGGGCAGGTGTTGGGGTCTAATTGCGGTTCTCTCCTGATTGACTATCTGGGGATGCCCTTGGCGGTGGGAAAAACAAAGTTGAGGGATTGACTCAGGGTGGTGGAGAAGGTGGAGGCTAGGTTGGCTGGATGGAAGTCGATCATTCTCTCTAGGGGGACGACTGGTTCTCTTAAAGGCAGTTCTCTCCTCCATCCATGTGTACTTCTTATCTATTCGTCGACTGCCGAAGGGGATATGCAAGCGCCTTGAGAAGCTTGTGTGGAGATTTTTATGGGGCAAACATGGAGAGGAGTCGAGGGGGTTGCACCTGGTAGAGTGGGGAGAAATCACGCTACACGGGGGATTGGGGGTGCGGAATCTGGAGCATGTTAATGACGCATTGCTTCTTAATTGAGCCAGCAGGGTTTGGGGACAAGGGGAGGATTTGTGTAGCAAGGTGTTGCGCGAGATTTACGGCATCAACGGGGTGACGTCGGTCGCTGCTGTCCTGGTGGGGTCCCCCACGCCGTTTTGGAAGAGGGTGATGGACGCCTTCAGCTGGTTTTTATGCTTGTTTAGGCCGGTGATTGGAAATGGTGATTCCTTCAAATTCTGGACTGATGATTGGACGGAGGGGTCATTGTCTCAAGGTTTCCTCGCATGTTCGCTTTGGCGGCTGATAGGAATGTTCGGGTCGCTTCTTGCTGGTCGGACGGTAACTGGTTCCCGGCTTTCGCTGCTAATTTCTCGGATCAAAGACTCGAGGATTTTCTTGCCTTGCTAGACTCTATCAAGGAAGCGAGGTGTCCTACGGAGGATACGGATTATTGGGCGTGGCATATGGGCCCTTACTCGACGAGGAAGGCCTATGGGGCGATTTGTATGCCCCCACCCTCGCGCTCGGAGAGTATGATTCGTGACTGCAGTTTCTTCTGGGGACTCAGGCTCCTTGAACGGATTGGCTTCTTCCTCTGGCTTTTTCGTAGGCAGAGATTGATGACGAGAGATCGATATGCTAGACTACTGGGTTCCGTATCTGATAGGTGCATTTTGTGTGACACTGCGGTTGAATCCCTTGAGCACCTTTTCTTCAGATGTCCTAAAGTGACTATGATCTGGGAAGACACAAGAATGGCATGTTTATGCACTTCCGATTTGGCTTCCTTTTGTGGTTCGATGGTGGCGAACAGAAACAGAGATAGATGAGGGATCCTTAGGCCCGTGGCAATTTTGTGGCAATATGGTTGGGCATAAATGCAGCTCTTTTCTCTGGGCAACGCTTCTACAAGGAAAACGTGGAGGTGCATTCTACGCAACTGGTGGATGATTAGGCTTTGTAATTGCTTTGCTTGTTCCGTTTTTCTCGTTACCTTTGTAAACTCTTTGTTTATCTTTTTTCTTTAATTAATAAATGGGGCGAACACCACTGAGTGTCTCCCCCTGTTTCTGGCCTAAAAAAAGCATTCTTCTCGTCCAACGAGAAAGCTAGTTTCAATGATGAAAGTGGATTTACCTTTGTCGACTGATTCAGGTATTCTGGGCAATTAGGCCTCCAGGATGAAATTGCGCCCCGGCTTCTTGCAGCGGTGACAAACATTGGTTTTCTTCGATGCTATTAATGTGGATGCATTGGAAGATGAGCCAACTCCTTGACTCTTCTTCTTTCTCTTATGGGGTGGGCCCTTCAGAGAACCTTTCTTCCGATCGTGCTTTCCTTTAACCTATGCAACCATTGCACTAGTAGAGGGGCCATCCTTCCTCATTACATCTTCAACAGACTTTAAAAGCTAATAGCCCAGCATTAGTATAATCAACTTTGCTCATGTGGAACAAGACAAGAAATTTGTTGAAAGACTTCGGGAGTGACATCAGAATGAAATCAGCCTACATGTCAGCATCCATGAAGGCTCCCATAGTTTCCAATTCAGAGAGGTACCCAAACATTTTGAGTACATTGATAGTTCACGAATTGCCTATGTTAAATATCGTGAATAGATCGTGCGTTAAAAATTAATGTGTTCATTTAGAACACTACTCGAGGTACATTTGTCATCATAGTGTATGCTGATGATATTTTGGTTACAGGAGATGATGCTCAGGGGATAGAGATGATAGAAGAATTTTTGGGCCGTCAATTTGTTACAAAGGATCTTGGTACACTACGCTACTTTCCAGGGCTGGAGTTTGCCAGGAATGCACAGGGTCTTGTAATGACCCAAAGGAAATATATTAAAGATATGCTTATCGAGACTGGCATGGTTGAATGTAGACCTTCTACTACTCCTATGGACCCCAGCATGAAATTGTATGATAATGTTACAGAAGAAGTTGGCAAGAGGAGGTATAGAGAAATGGTGGGGAAGCTTCTTTACATCACTATAACTCAACCCGATATTGCCTTTGTAGTTAGTCGAGTAAGCCAGTTTATGGAACATCCGAGAGAGGTACTTATGGATGCTATATATATGATACCCAGGTATCTAAAGTCGTCTCCAGGCACAGGGCTGTTGTTTAGAAGGGAAACCAGTTTATCTATGTCAGCATGTGCGGATGCCGAGTATGCCGGATGTCCTAAGGATCGAAAGTCTACCTCAGGCTTTGCTGTGTTTGTGGGTAGCTCTCTAGTTTCTAGGAAAAGCAAGAAACAAACAGTTGTGGCTAGATCCAGTGCTGAATCTGAATATAGGGCCATGGTACAAGCAAGTATGGAAATGATGTGGGTTCGAGTACATGTAGATATACCTCTACCCATGCAGCTAAAGTGTGATAATCAAGCCGCATTGTTCATTGCCAATAACCCTGCCTTTCGTGAAAGAACCAAGCATATTGAAGTGGACTGACACTACACCAGAGACATGATCCAGAAGGGCGTGATTTCTACTTCACATGTTAGTTCCGGAGAGCAGACGGCCGACATCTTCACCAAACTGTTGCTCAGAGAACCATTCCAGAAGTGTACTTCCAAGCTGAGCATGATCGATATCTATGCTCCATCTTGAGGGGGAGTGTGGAGAGAATTATGTAGTCGGTGTATCGTTTGGATATTTATTTTTCCTATGTTCCGTCTTATGTAATTTATCCATGGGTTTGCTCTATATAAGAGACCCCTAGGGTTCCGTGGGATAAAAAACAACTCTCGTTTTTCCAACAATATACACACAAGCATAGAACATGTGTTTTAGGTGTGTTCGAGAGAGATCCCTTGCTAAATATGTAAAAAATATAATAATACCCTCTGTAGCTCTAACTTTATACATAATCTACCAAGGAAACAAATCAAGGTGTAGGAAAAGGTCAACAAGATTCCATTTGACATAATGAACATTCGGGCTTCGGTTTTTTTGGAGAAAAAAATTGAAAAAGTACATAGTTTAGATTGAAATCTCATAGCAATAGAATCTTGTGGTCAAAATGAACTTATCAGAGTAAAATCACATACATGGTAGAAATAAAGGGTTAGCTTGTACATGCATTGCAGCAAGGAAGAGGGGAGTTAGGATTGTACCTTTGATGTTCAAAACTTTGAAGATTCTTCTTGCATGTAGGGCTGGAAATGTGAAGGCTGCAATTTGATGATGCGTGCAGCAGCAGGTAGCAAGTCTAGTTGCTTTTCCAGGAGGAGGAGCTCCTGCAGCTTTGGCTGATGGATACTGCAACAGTAGAAGGGTTGGAGCAGCAAAGGGAGGGGCCGAAATGGTCGATGGAGCAATCAATCAGCTGCAAGAAGAGTTACAATGAGTTCCATCAGGAATTTGGGGCTGTAGGGCTCTCTTTGTTGGAAATCTTGAGTAGAAGTGGAGGGGAAATAAAGGGGAACTGCTGCTCCAGGAAGATGAGAGGTTGTGGTTCTTCCGTTGAAGCAAAATAGGAAGGGGATTTGAGAAATAGGAAAAAAGAGGATTTCTTCTGTTGAAATTAGAGTAGAAAAAGGGGGAAATTGAGAAAAAAATAAAGAAGGGAGGTTCCTTCGTGGAACCTTCCTCTTTTTTATATCAATCATGTTGACTTCTGTTGGTTGATGTCATAATTTTTTTATTTTTTATTTTTTGCTGGAATTGTTGTTTTAAAAATAAATTTTGGTTTTATTTTTTAAACCAAAATCTCTCTTTATTCGACATACTTAAAGCTGACTATAATCGCACCTCGAGTTTCGAATGCGCAATATCTCGATTTGATCATCTCTAAATATGATCAATATGAGTATAATATTCATATACTTTGGATCGTAGATAATTTCTCGAAATTCTCAAGATAAAGTCTCGGTTTACGAGTAGATTTTGTGATTTAAAAATATCATATGATTTCTAATTGTCGAATGGTCGATTCCGTTTGTCTTATTTCGTCGAATCGGATTTTATGGCGATCTCGATTTGTTTCCGATTTTTGATTTCGTGATATGGCTTTTCCATGGCACGCATTACGATTGCAATAGACTTTTGGTTGGCTACGATCGAATAGCTTTTAATGTATAATCAGTTATTCGATTTAGGTTATTTAATATTGATTGGTAATTTTATTGGATTAATCGCAACCTAATAGGGTCGGGTTCGGGTTTAATCAGGTTCGGGTTTAATCGGATTCAGATGTTACAAAAGGGAACTTACATGCTCAAAACTTGGCAGATGATCTTGATGTACTGATTGCTCTGTAAAAGCTGTAACGCACGTGTGCTACTTATCCTCTTGCAACCTAGGTTTCCTTGAGCAGGCTATCAGAGACACTATCAGCCGTGAAGATACCACAAACATATCAGGAGGCTCTTCAGGACAGTCAGTGGAGGTTGACCATGGAGGAGGAGATGATCGTGCTATAGTTGCGTGGTATACGGAGAGTCTTGTTTTTGCTCTAGTTGTCGCATTCGTTGTGGGATGCAAATGGGTGTTTGTTGAGGGGAAAATGATCGTGCATAATGAGAGGCCCTAGGGTTCTCCTATATAGGAGAGGAATCTATTGGGCAAATTACAATAATACAGAAAAAGAAATAGTAAATAAGAAAACAATAATAAAGATAACTGATATGTCAACACTCCCCCTTAAGCTGGAGAGTAGATATCAATCAGATTCAGCTTGGAAAAACATCTCTGATAGGGTTCTCTCACTAGGGCCTTTGTAAGAACATCTGTTGTCTGGTCTACAGAGCTGACATGCGTAGTAGCGATAAGACCCTTCTGTATCATGTCACGAGTGTAGTGACAGTCCACCTCTATGTGCTTCGTCCTTTCATGAAAGGCTGGGTTGTTGGCAATGAAAAGAGCAACCAGATTATCCCATTGGAGATGCATGGGAAGAGGCACCTTTATAGTCATGTCAATAAGAACAGATCTGACCCACATCATCTCTGCGCTATCCTACGTCATGGCCCTGTATTTCGACTCAACGCTTGATCTGGCAACCACGGCCTGCTTCTTACTCTTCCATGAAACAAGAGAATTCCCTACGGACACAGCAACGCCTGATGTAGACTTTCTATTCTTTGGACACCCAGCATAATCTGCATATGCACATGTTGTACCTGAAAGAGATGTACCTCTGCTGAAAAGAAGTCCAGTACCAGGTGAAGTCTTCAGGTATCTCATAATCATATGAACTGCAACCATAAGTGCATGTCTGGTTGCTCCATAACCTGACTCACTTTGCTTACGGCAAAGGATATGTCAGGCATGGTAATAGTCACATATAGTATCTTGCCAACATGCTCTCTGTACCTCCTCTTGTCGACCTCCTCAGTATCATCATCATATAGCTTCATGTTCGGGTCAAGAGGAGTAATAGCAAGTGTGTAATCTGCCATGCCTATCACTGAAAGAAGATTTGTAACATACTTCCTCTGGGTTATCACAAGACCTCGATCGTTCTTGGTAAACTCCAGTCCAAGGAAGTAACATAAATGTCCAAGATCTTTGGTCACAAACTACTGACCTAGGAAGTTCTTGATGCCTTGAGTACTCTGCTCATCATCCCCTGCAACAATAATGTCATCAACGTAAACAAGAATGACAATAGTACCTCTCTGGGTCCTCTGCACAAACAAGGAGTGATTAGCAGTCGATCTCACAAACCTCTGCTGCTCTATCAAGTCTGAGAGCTTCTTGAACCATGGTCTTGGACTCTGCTTAAGGCCATAGATAGCCTTGTGTAGCCTGCAAACATTCTGACACTCCCCCTCAGCAGCAAACACATGTGGCTGTTGCATGTGGACCTCCTCCTGTAGATCACCATAGAGGAAGGCATTCTTTACATCAAGCTGATAAAGGGGTCAATCTCGTGTCACAACAACAGAAAGTAGAATACACATAGTAGAAGATCTAGCAACTAGTGAGAAATTATCCTGATAGTCCAACCTATATGTCTGGGTGAACCCCCGTGCCACAAGTCTTGTGTTATAGCGATCCACGCTACCATCTGCATGGTGTTTCACAGTAAATACCCATTTGCATCCCACAACAGATGCGTCAACAAGAGCTGAAACAAGGCTCCACTTTCCACGTGACTGTAGAGTAGCCATCTCCTCCTTCATGGTCAATCTCCACTGATTGTCCTGAAGAGCCTCCTGATATCTTTGCGGTATCTTCACGGCTGATAATGCCAAGGCAAATCTCCTAAAATCATCCGACAACCTCCTTAAGGAAACCTGAGCTGCAAGAGGATAAGTAACACACCTACGCTTCAGTTTACGCAGAGTAATCAATACATCGAGATTATCTGCCAAGTTTATAACATGTGAGTTCTCCTCTTAAGAGGGCACCTGTTCATCCTGTATGGTATCCTGTTGCACAAACAACTTAGTACTACCATCAGTCAAAACAATGTGGTCATTACATACCTAAGGCGTGCTCGATGACGGGCAAGACCTGTGAGCAGGGGAGCTGTACGAGATCTGCGAGTAAAAACACGTGACAAAAACTGAGTCTCAGTAGAAGGTGGAGCCACAAGAGCAGGTGTAACGACAGGAGTAGGTGTAGGTGGTGGTGGTGGTTGTTGAGGAGGTGATGGGAGAACATGAGGTGGTGGTGGTGATGGTGTAACGACAGAAGTATGTTTAGGTGGTGGTGGCTGAGGAGGTGGTGGGAGAACAAGAGGTGGAGGAACACTGGTAGGAGGTGGAGGCATGTAGATGTCATCGTCAGAGTCAGATATGGCAACTCTGTTACCTATAGGAGAAAAATACATAACATGCCCAAAGAAAGTGACGCCAGCACTGACAGAGTACTTTCTCCTTAGCAGATCAAAGCAACGGTACCCTTTCTGGGTACGAGTACCCAACAAACACACACTTGACAACTCTAGGAGAGAGCTTGTCACAACCTGGAGAGACATCATGAATGAAGGGAACAGTCGAATACACGAGGTGTAAGAGAGAAAAGATCATTCTCGAGAAACGCATCGAGAAATGGATCTTCTCTCCCAACACAAACAAGGGCATGCGATTCACCAAATAACAAGCAGTAAGGACAGCATCTCCTCAATAAGAGTAGGGAGCACGACTCTGTATCAACAAGGTCTGGTCACATCAAGTAAGTGACGATGTTAGCGCTCGGCAACATCGTTCTGCTGGGAAGTATAGGCATGTGAACAATACCAAGAGATCTAAGAAACTCAGAAAGCTATATAAGGTGCAGAACTCTAAGGCATTATCAATGCGAAGATATTTGACATTAGCAGAAAAAATATTCGTTATTTCATTAATAAAATATTTTCTCACATATCCAACCTAAGACTTGTTTTTCAAAAGAAAGACCCATGAAAATCTAGAGAAATCGTTAACATCAACAAGATAAAAGTGGTGTCCCTAATGATCAGGAACACGACTCAGACCCCGAATATCTAGATGAAGGAGCTCAAACAACTGACAACTGCTTCGACTCTGACGGGATGGAAAGGAGGAACGATGATGCTTCCCAAGCCGGCATGCCTCACACTAAAAGAAGGACCTCGTGGAAATCTGAGGGAGGACATGATATAGCTTTTGCAGAGGAAGGTGACTAAAACGAAGATGCCACATATCAGGAGAGACTGGTCCAGCTGTAGAGTCTCCGCTGCTCACGGCCACATCCAATCACCCTGCCTGTGAGTATGCCCTGAAACACAAGAGACGATGGGTCAAAGATGGTACGACAATGCATATCCTTAGTAATCTAACTAATGGAAAGTAAGTTCATTTGAAAGTCAAGAGCATATAAAACATTCTTAAGATGCATGGATGGCGTCAGATGCACCTCCCCTTGTCTTGTAATCAGTAGGTGGTCGCCATTGGCAATGACAACCCATCTACTAGGTGGTATGGTCCTGTAGGACCTTAGCTGAACTTTATCACCACAAAGATGATGAGAAGCACCAGAGTCCATAATCCATTATGTAACATCTGCAACATTACTACATTGAAGCGATATCTGAGGCGCTCGAAGAGGCTCTGGCTACGACAACACTGTCTGTATCAAGAGTCATAATCTCTCGAATACATGAGACTATATCATCCAGGAGAGGATCTGCCTGGGAAGTAAGAGTATCTGAAGGCCCGTTGACGTCAAACGGTGGTTAAAGAATCTTGGCCTCATTCTTCTCTTGAGCATAGGTGGAGGTCAAAGTGTCCCACGTCGCCTTGGCGGTGGACTGGTTCAGATTGTCATTGGCTATCTTTATGGTGAGTGCCCTACATAGCCAAACACGCGCATATGCATTATCTTGCTTCCAAGAAGCATTTGCCATAGTCTTATCTGTTGGCTCTAGATCTGTCGGTATGTGCTCCTTGTTGCACTGCATGAGGGTGAAAAACTGCACGGACCACAACTCATAATTGGTCCCATCCATCTTAGCGATGGGAGCCGGACCCTTGAAGGCTCCGGGAGAAAAGTTGTCACCTTTGTTCTCTGGCATAATGGTAGCCAAATAGCGGAACTCCATCGGGAAGCAGACTAATTGGAACGTGTCTACACAATCATACGGAGGATTGGTTGTACGTATAGACTTATACAACCATCCTCACCAATCCTCTCTTCTTGCTAGGGCTAGAAAACATGATTTATAGGTCTGAAATCACGGTTTCCGGTCAAAATCAGACCACAAAACGGCTTGCAAAGAAGCGCAGAGGCGTACGGGAGAGCTGACTGCAACCTAGGAGGTTAAAGGGTGGTTTAGAGCGGCAACCTGGGGGCCATGCAGCGGCACCAAAGGTCGGCATTGCAGCCCAAGGGCATGGACTGTAGCTCTCGAGGCTTGGCGGCGGCCTTGGAGACCATGCGGCACCAGGCGGTGCCCCTAGGGCCTTGTCTGGAAGTCTGGACAGCAGCTCCCGAGACCAGGTAGTCTTGGAGCTCGTGTGATGGCCTTGGGGCCCTTCGGAGGGAGGGGCAGTGAAGGAGGGGGGTGGCGTGCGTTTAGGGTTAGGGTTTTGTGGGTAGGAGAACTCCGATATAGAACCATCGCTCTGATACCATGTTGAGGGAAAAATGAATCATGCATAATGAGAGGCCCTAGGGTTTTGTTATATAGGAGAGGAACCTATTGGGAAAATTACAATAATAAGGAAAAAGAAATAGTAAATAAGAAAACAACAATAAAGAAAACTGATATCTCAACTATGTCCACTGTGAAACATCATGCAAATGACAGTGTGGATTGCTATAAGGCGAGACTTGTGGAACATGGGTTTACTCAGACATATGGGGTGGACTATCAGTATACTTTCTCTCTAGTTGCCAGACATTCTACTCTGGGTATTCTACTTTCTGTTGTGACACGATATTGACACCTTTACCAGCTTGATGTCAAGAATGCCTTCCTCTATGGTGATCTACAGAAGGAGGTCTACATGCAGCAACCACCCGGGTTTGCTGTTGATGGGGAGTGTCAGAAGGTTTATAGGCTTCATAAGGCTATCTATAGCCTTAAGCAGAGTCCAAGATCATGGTTCCAGAAGCTCTCAGACTTGATATAGCAGGGGTTTGTAAGATCGACTGCTGATCACTCTTTGTTTGTGCACAAGACCCATAGAGCTACTATTATCATTCTGGTTTACGTTGATGAGATTATTGTTACAGAGGATGACAAGCAGAGCATTCGTGGTGCAAAGGACTTCCTAGGTCAGCAGTTTATGACCAAGGACCTTGATCATTTACGTTACTTCCTTGGATTGGAGTTTTTCAGGAACCAACGAGGTCTTGTGATGACTCAGAGGAAGTATGTTACAGATCTTCTTTTAGAGACATGCATGTCGAATTGTTGACCTGCGACTACTCCTATTGACCCGAGCATAGAGCTCTATGATGATGACACTGACGAGGTCGATAAGAGGAGGTACACGGATCTTGTTGGCTAGCTATTGTATGCGACTATTAGCAGGCCTAGCATATCCTTTTCCATGAGCAAGTGATTTAGTTTATGAAGCAACCCAAACAGGCACGTATGGATGGAATCCATATGATTCTGAGGTATCTGAAGACATCACCATGTACTTGACTTTTTTTAGTAAAGGCACATCTCTCTCAGTTACAATGTATGTATGCAAATGCAGATTATGCTGGGTGTCCAAAGGATAAGAAGTCTACTTCAGGCTTCGTTGTGTTTATAGGGAGTTCCCTGGTTTCATGGAAGAGCAAGAAGTAGATCGTGGTTGCTAGATCGAGTGCCGAGTTAGAATACAGGGTCATGGCACATGCTGGCACAGAAATGATGTGGGTCAGATCTGTTCTTACTGACCTGACTATAGAGGTGCCTATGCACTTCCAATGTGATAATCAGACTGCTCTTTAATTGCCAACAACCCAATCTTTCATGGAGGACCAAATAAAGGTGGACCGTCACTACACTCATGACATTATATGGAAGGGTCTTATCAAGCTACGCATGTCATCTTTGGAGTCCATACAACAGATGTTATTACTAAGGCCCTAGCAAGAGGGCCTTATCAAGATGTTCCAAGCTGAGTCTGATCGATATCTACGCTCCAACTTGAGGGGAAGTGTTGAGATATTTGATATCATTCTTATTGTTTTCTTATTATCTATTTATTTTGTTTTCTTTATGTAATTTGCCCAATGAATTCCTCTCCTATATAAGAAAACCCAATGACTTCTCATTAATGAAATTCACTCTTTTCCCTCTACATGTCTGTAAGTACACCAGCTGACATTTTTGTGGATGCTTGGAAGATGTTGGGGGGAGGAAGTCATTTGCCTGACTTCGGAGTTATTTAATATTATTTAAAGAAGCAAGAAAATAATGAATGAATGGACAAAGTAATATGCTTATACAATAACAAAAGGATAATTAAGAGGAAATTGTGGTTAGCTTCACCTGTATCAGAGAATCGTTTAGGTTTCATGCCAGGTAGATGCGCAATTAATGTCATACACTTTTTTATATATTTGATGGGCATTTTTTAGAAAAGGAGGGGGCTATACAATCGGGATCATTTTTTAGAAAGAACGGACTTTTTTTATTTTGATATGAATATATAGACATTTTTGTGTAGGCATCTTCTCGACATCTCACCCATTTTCCTTTTTTGAAAAAATGTTTTTTATTTATTCTGAGAATGTTTAGGATTGTACCAATAGACATCATGTGGAGGATTTAGAGAAGTATTTCATATTTTGTGTATGGACTAGATAAGAGATATGCAGAATCTAAAAACTTATTTTGTGATGACTCCAATCTTGACAGATGAATTATTTTGACATATTATTCATCGACAATAAAGATCAAGCACGAGTTCTTAATATTTTACTTAGTTTTTTTTGGGGGGGGGGGGTCAAAGGGAGGTCCCTTGGTGCATGTTTGTAGATGATGTTGTTTAAGTGAATGAGACGAGATAAATCCATAGACATTTAAACAAGGTCACATGTTGCCTTATAATTTGAGGGAAAACATTATATTATGCTATATTCTTGAACAATTCAATAAACATAAATAGCCAGTATCGATTAAAAAATTCTAGTTTTTGCCATTAAATTATAGACCTTGTAACAATTATTAATTCATCAGCTTGAGTTGAAGACTCTTATTCACCATCTACTATAATATGAAATAATTAATTATAGTACACTATTGGACTTGTTTGAAAACATGTTGATTTAGTGTAGGAAGGTTTCTGACAAGTATTCAAGACTGGGTTTATGAAATGTTAGGTCAATGCCAAGTTAGATATGTGATAAAGATACTTCGGGCTTGGTTTCTGATAGATCGATGAGTGGTTGTATTACAACGAGACCACATTAAAAAAGCCACTCAGCGATTCATCAGATGGGCAACCCAAAACCCAAATTACTCAAATCATTTTGACCCATTTTTAACGGTTTGGTTGGGTTATATGGGTGGACCTGTATAGTGCCTACCCCTAACCTGGATGGAAGCCAATAAGAAGTGTTGCGATATTTGTATTAATTATTTCCTCTATCTTGTTTATGTTATTTATCCATAGAGCTTTTCTCCTATATAAGAGAGCTCTAGGGCTGAGAATAAATTATCTTCTAATTCCGCATGGTATCAGAACGACAGTCCTAAACCGGAGCCTGTGCCCTAAATCCGTGCCCCTACCAAAAGCCCCCCCCCCTCCGTCGACGGTCTTGAGCCCTAGCGCCGTCGTTGTTGTGCTCCTTCCCCCTCGTGCTCCTTCAGCACCGACCTGCGCTCCCTCGCCTGTGCTCCATCGCCTGCAGTCCCGTGCGTGGCCGTGTGCCCTATCGCGCGGTTGTGCCCTAGCGCACACATCTTGTGTCCCACGGTTGTGCCCTAAGCGCGCACATCCCTTGGCGTCGAGGAAGGTTACAACCTAGGTCTTCAGAGACACTTTCGTGACATGGAAGGGATTGTGGTATGAGTCTACGCCCACAATCGCCTTCACATATGTCCGCGTAGACATTCTTGTCAACAACGTGTAACCCCAGTCTATAGAAAGTGGTGTTGTCATGTCGGACAACAAGACAAATGTTCCATCCCTGGGTGTCTTCAAAGGTCCAGCACCCATGGTGAAGATGGATGGAACGAACTATGAACCGTGGGCCATGCAGTTCATGAGTTTGATGCAGTGTAATGGCAAGAAACATATCCTCACACAAGAGGAACCTGTTGATAAGACTGGGGTTAATGCCTCATGGGAGGCAGACGATGCCTATGCACGTGTGTGGTTATCTGGCACGGTATCCATGGAGATAACCAATGACATCCTGAATCAGCCCACAACAAAGGATATGTGGGATATACTTGCTGCTACATATTCTCCTGCAAAGAACGAGTCGAGGATTCTACAACTTCAGCACGACTTCTTTACTTCGAAGCAGAATGGTCGTTCTCTTCATACCTTGTACACCTCTTTAAAGGGTATGTTTGAGAAGTTACATAGTTATATTCTATTGACAGCTACCCCTGAACAACTAAAAGCATATAGGGACTCAGTGATGACAGGAGTATTTCTAGCAGCATTTGATCATGAGTATGATGCAGCCAGAGCACAGATTCTTACAGAGGCCACCATACCTCCTATGGAGGAGGCATATCGTAGGTTGAGCAGGCTCTCCATATCTCCTGGTGGATCTCAGACATCCTCATCCATGGTAGCATCCCGTGGTAGGGGAGGATCCTCACAGTTTCGAGGCCGAGGTAGCCGTGGCAGGGGAGGGGGTAGTCGACATCCTAGGCAGCCATGTACTTTCTGCCGCAGAACAGGTCATACTGAGGAAACATGTTATTCCAAGCATGGGTTTCCTACTACTACAGCTCGTGCTGCCGAACAGGCTCAGCAAGAAGGGAGCTCTTCTCATATATCTGATCAGAGGTTTGATGATCTGGTGGTGCGACTGAGAGAGATTATGCCGAGTCATGAATCAGCGGGTTCTTCAGGATCCCCTGAGGTAGGTGCATCAGCCTCAGCATCCACTTCAGGTATAGCATATGCTTTTACTAGTTGCTACAGGGCAGATTTATCAGAGTGGATCATGGATTCAGGAGCATCTCACCATCTATGTGGTGACAGAAGTCAGTTGAAGTTCTTTCGTCCGTCTCAGAAAGGACGATCAGTGATGATAGCTGATCGGACACAATCTCCCATTACTGGCCAGGGGGAGGTGCATTTGACCCCTGTATTACGGCTCCAGAATGTCCGTTATGCTCTTGAATTTTCAATGAATTTACTTTCAGTTAGTCAAATCACTAAAGATCTATATTGCCGTGCTATATTTGATCCATCTGCTCTTGTGTTTCTGGACATTCTCACGGGCAAGGTGATTGGAATTGGCCGTGAGCAAGGGGGTCTCTACAGAATGGTTCATTCTCTATATGTTGGTGTTGCTTCTCTTCATATTGGATCTGTTTCTCCTTACACATGGCGTCTCCGGTTTGGTCATCTTCCTTTGCAGAAGATGGTTCATCTTCTTCCTCAGATTTCTCCTCGTTCCACATTTCAATGTGAGGTCTGCCAGCTTGGGAAACATCACCGGTCTTCTTTCCAGAGTCGTCAGGGTCCGAGTAGTCATGGTCTATTTGAGTTGCTTCATTTTGATATTTGGGGTCCGAGTCGTGTCCCAGATCTTCAGGGACAGATTTTATCTAGTTGCAGTAGATGAGTTTTCCAGATTGTCTTGGGTTTTTCTTCTTAAAAATAAGTCTGATGTTGGTCATGTCATTCAATCCTTTATTAATGAATAAAGAATATTCTCTGCTAAAGTTAAGTACATTCGGTCTGATAATGCTCTAGAATTTTATAGTACTCAACTTTCTCAGTTCCAAGTCTCATGGGATTGTTCATCATACGTCATGTGCATATACCTCTCAATAAAATGGAGTGGCTGAAAGAAAGCATCGCCACCTTTTGGATGTGACTAGAACTCTCTTGATTCAGAGTTGTGCTCCTCATTCCTATTGGGGAGATGCGGTTCTAACTGCATGTTATCTAGTCAATCGTATGCCTTCGTTAGTGTTGGGGGAAAAGGTCCCGTTCTTGATTGCGTTTCCTGAGACGGATCTTTTCTCCCTTACACCACGAGTTTTTGGGTCGGTCGCATTTGTCTATCAGTTTTCTCCTGATCTTGACAAGCTCTCTGGCATAGCTGTTAAATGTGTGTTTGTGGGGTATTCCAAAACCCAAAAGGGATATCGTTGTTTTGTTCTGATTCGGCGACGGTACTATGTCAGTGCTGATGTCACCTTCTTTGAGTCCATTATGTATTTTTCTCCCACATGTGACAGACTTACTCCTTCAGAAGATGGAGAAGAGATCTACATGCCTCCTACATCATTACAGTGCTCTCCTTCATTACCACCACCATTTTCTCCAGCATCACCTACAGCAGCAGCAGCAGCAGCACCACCTCCTCCTCAGGTCTACCAGAGACGACCCCCCGCTCCTGCGCCTCTTCCATCATCTGGCACGCCTGAGGTATGTACTGAGCATTTGAGTTCTACTAATGGCATAGGTGATTTGCATGTTCAGAATGAGAGCCAGGGCAGCGATGCTATCACTATTCCTCATGTTGATGATTTAGATGTCCCTATTGCTCTTCGACGGCAGAAACGTGCCAGGACAATGAATCCTAAATATGGGCTGGACTTTGGTTCTCGTGTTTCCTTGGAGCGTCTGTCCAAGGATTTTCAGCACTTTGTTGTTGACCTGTCAGCTGTAGAGATACCAAGCTCTTATCAGGAGGCACTACAGAGCAGTCAATAGCGTTTAGCGATGGAAGAAAAGATGGCAGCATTACGGTCGCGTGGTACGTGGAGTGTAGTCCATCCTCCACCAGGTGCGTCTGTGGTTGGCAGCAAGTGGGTCTTTACTGTGAAGCATCGAGCTGATGGTACAGTTGACAGATACAAGGCAAGGTTGGTTGCTCGTGGGTTCACTCGGACATATGGGGTGGACTATCAGGACACGTTTTCACCAGTTGCACGTCACTCTACCCTACAGATTCTTGTTACCGTTGATGTGGTACGTGATTGGCCTCTTTTTCAGTTGGATGTCAAAAATGCCTTCTTGTATGGTGATTTGCAGGAGGAGGTATACATGCAACAACCACCTGGGTTTGCTGCTGAGGGGGAGTCTAGTATGGTATGCCATCTTCATAAGGCTATATATGGCCTTAAGCAGAGTCCGAGGGCTTGGTTTCAGAAGCTCTCAAATTTGATTGAACATAAGGGATTTGTTAGATCTACTGCAGATCATACTCTCTTTATAAAGAGAAGCCGCCAAGGTTGTGTGGTCATCTTGGTGTACGTGGATGACATTGTTGTCACAGGCAGTGATGAACATCGCATTCAAGCAGCGAAGGATTTTCTTGGACAACAGTTTGTCACCAAGGATCTGGGGACGCTCCGCTACTTTCTTGGATTGGAATTTGCACGAAATCGGCAAGGTATGGTTATGACACAGAGAAAGTATGTTACTGATCTGTTATCTGAGACAGGGATGACAGGATGTAGACCAGCTACTACTCCTATGGATCCCAATATCAAGCTTTATGAAGATGGGTCTGATGAGGTGGACAAGAGACGATACAGAGAACTGGTGGGGAAACTATTATATGTTACTATTACCAGGCCTGATATATTGTTTGTTGTGAGTAGGGTGAGCCAGTTCATGGAGCAACCCAGGCAGGCACACATGGATGCAGTTTTTATGATCCTGAGATATCTGAAGTCATCTCCAGGTGCAGGTCTTCTGTTTAGAAGAGATACTTCTCTCTCAGTTAGAGGATGTGCGGATGCAGACTATGCTGGGTGTCCTAGTGACAGAAAGTCAACTTCAGGCTTTATTGTGTTTGTTGGTAGTTCACCAGTATCATGGAAGAGCAAGTAACAAACAGTGGTTGCTTGATCTAGTGCGGAATCAGAATATAGGGCAATGGCCCAAGGTAGTACTGAGATGATGTGGGTTAAATCAGTCCTGACTGATTTAACTATTGATGTTCCTCTACCTATGCATCTTAAATGTGATAATCAGGCAGCTTTGTTTATAGCTAATAATCCAGCCTTTCATGAAAGAACAAAGCACACTGAAGTGGATTGTCAGTATACTCGAGATCTGATCCGGAAGGGGCTCATTTCAACGTCGCATGTATCATCAGGAGATCAAGTCGCTGATATGTTTACAAAGGCTCTTGCTAGAGGTCCTTTTCACAATTGTTGTTCCAAGCTGAGCATGATAGATATATATGCTCCAGCTTGAGGGGGAGTGTTGCGATATTTGTACTAGTTATTTCCTCTATCCTGTTTATGTTATTTACCCATAGAGCTTTTCTCCTATATAAGAGAGCTCTAGGGCTGAGAATAAATTATCTTTTCATTCTCTAATTCAAAGAAACATATGACTTTTCCATACTAAGCTGGGGTATGATTCAAATAAGATCTATTAGGAAGCACCGAGTCTGTGTAACCTGCATAAAGTGGGAGAAAGCTTGGTTGTGGTTGTTGATATAGTTGGATAAATTCTATAAGGCTGTGTTGTTGCGGGCGCAAAGGCACGTTAACATGCTTGTTTGTGGGTGGGTGCAGGTACAGAGGGTATGCGTGTGGGTGTATCCATCTTTACAGACCTTTACCTCATATCAAACAAACAATTTATTAAGGCCGGTAAAAGAAATGCGAGGAATATCATCCAGATGGTAATTGATAGGGCAATATCTTAACTATATAAAAAATTTATGTTTTTTTTCTTAATTTCACGACATAGTTATATGCAAAGGTGATATTCATAAAGATCACAAGGGTAAAAGGTTCAATCACCGTTAAACTCGTGCGTTTATCTCGTGTTGTGCAGGTGGGTCTCATATTGCGAGCTATGGGGTTTGATAACACAACCCGTATTTATCTTGCTTCTGGGGAGCTGTTTGGTGGTGAGCGCTTCATGAAGCCTCTGAGGGAACTCTTTCCTCACCTTGTAAACCACAACACTGTGCCAGGGCTTGGAAATCTGGAGGAGAAAATGCATGGCCTTGCAGGCTCAGCTGTAGACTATATGGTCTGCCTCCTAGCAGACATTTTCATGCCAACTTACGACGGCCCTAGCAACTTTGCCAACAACCTCATGGGTCACCGTCTCTACTATGGTTTCAGAACTATAATTCAACCGGACAGAAAAGCTCTTGCTCCAGTCTTCATTGACAGAGAACAGGGTCGTGCTGCCGCCTTTGAGGAGCAAGTCCGTCAGGTCATGCTCAACACAAAGTTTGGTGGGCCACACGAAAGAATTCGGCCAGAGTCCTTCTACACGAATTCATGGCCTGAGTGCTTCTGCCAGGCATCTGCTAAGAATCCATCTCATAGGTGTCCCCCCGGGAATGTTCTCGAAACTCTCGACGAACATCTGAAGGAAGGCAATGTATCTGAGTCCTCACCAGCATTAAACCAGACTTCACAAGTGTAATTCAGTTATCGCTTAGGAAATGATAATGTCCCAGGCTCCAAGTACATATTTGCATAACAGAAAAACCCTGCTATTTGCGCTGTCGTTAGGCTCGGATTCTCACAAGCAGAGTTTGGGGATTGAGGTTGCAGGACTGGTTTGACAGCAGTGTGCAAGTGTGCAATCAAATGCGGTCAGTACTTTGACATGGTAAAAATTTTGTTTGAGCATAAAGGCATTGCTTATGTCTCCGGAATATCAGATATTTGTATGAATAGAAAGTATGAGAAGTGTGGTATAGGATCAAAGTAGATTTTCTGAGAAAAGCGATAGTTTCCACCTTTTTACTGTTGCATTTTCACGGGGTTAGAGATAATAAAAGTGTGTTTAATGGTGTTTCATTTGAATTATGCCTAATTAGTATTTCCTTTTTGCCGCAGCAAATTATTTTAGTTCCGAACAAATTTCGCAATTTTCAGAAATGACCGCTAAGGCTATAATAAAATAAAGTGAAGAGGAGCATTTATTCTTCTGTGTGATAAGAAAATTTCTTTGATATTACAAAGCAGCTGTGAGACATGCTATGCTCCATAGATATGAGTGTTTGCTTGTGAACCGTAGACATGTAGAAAATGATAGTAACATAAATAAAAATGTGACAGTGGATGTGTGGTCATACACAAAAAACTTGGATTCAGAACGATGCAGTCAGAAGAAAAGTTGGTTTAACTCGGATAAAGGATAAGATGAAATAAAATCACTTAAGATGATTTGACCATTTGCAAATTAGTTTGAGTTGCATCAAAGACAATCCGTAGTCTGAGTTTTTCGAAGCCACATTTTTTTCTATTTGTTTTAGCATTTCAAGCACTTTTTACGTGGCATATGGTTATGATTAGGGGCGGAACCAAAAATTTACGTTACGGCAAGGGCATAAATCACAAGGCTTTTTCTTCAAATATTTAGCAAGTACCTCCTAGTCACAAGGATATGCAAGAGCATAGAGAACTATGAGATAGATGTAAATAAATATGATTCTTTTTAAAACTACATGCAATCATTCCGAGTTATATATGCATGTTACGTCGAATCAGTTATGCATGAAGACGGAGTAATTGTAAAATAGACATGAATTAAGAGCAGATTTGGAGTTTGGATTCCAAATTTGTACTCCAATACAGTTTTGCTGGACTCGCCATCTCCACACATATGCCCAAATGGTCCAACTAATCCATCATTACGGACTGTCCTTAGAGATCACTGAAGCATACATTACAGACTATCCTTAGAGAAGATATTGCCTTCACAATACTGGTGCGAAGGGTACTAGTGATCCACTTCTAGGATACGATGACACATGATAGTCGTCCGTGCGCATACTGACGAGATCGTCCTTGAAAGTACCTCAGAGAACTGCATCCGAGAGAAGAAGAAACAATACACCAATTTGAAAAAGAGTTACAAAGAGAGTCCAAAGATATCTTTCGAATGCCACATTTTGCTTCCAGTAAAGGTATCTTCTGTTTTGAACCTCTATTTGAGTTTACTACTTTCAGCTTAATATGAAGGAAATGAACTACTTCTTGAACTTCAGACCTTAGTATTAAATTATACGGTAGAAACAACAAAGTGTTGTTCTTGATACAATATTCAGGGTTGGTGCTCTTAAAGGCCATGCACCCTTATTATGTTTCATGAGTGTGTTCAGGAAAGGCCATCTTCCTTTAACTATGACCCACAGTAACGCTCACATAGGTGGCATTCTTCAAGGATGCACTGCTAACATCCAGCCCAAAAGCTTGAACACATTCAGATCCTACGCTCTTTTTAACCAGTAGCTTAAATGGCACTCAGGAATCCAGGGATAAGATACTCATGCATACATATTAAAATAAGAGTTTCAACTAATTCTCCAAACAACTTATTATTACCACATTGAACCTACTTTGTTGGATCTCCACTCATATATTTTAGGTTGCTGTTGTAGAGGAACTTTTAATGGGTGATGAATCTATATTTCATCACTATAAAAGATGATAATAAAGATCTGTTCTCAAGTAATTTAAGTGCATTCATTCATATATATTGTATTTTTATCATTCATGCATGTGTAATTAATATTCGTATTTAAGCATGCATAATTGCATTAAATAAGAAGTCCAAAAATCTTGTACATTATCACCCATATAATACCATAAAATTCATTATTTTAAATTGTTTTTCACTAACTCCAAATGAAATAAAATAAACTTTATTGTGTATATATTACTAACATTAATCAAGAAAAATATCAAAAAATACTGACTTGTATATTTGCTCAATAAAATCCAAACCCTAGTTTGTAGACAAAAGGTCGTAAATGTGAATATCTCTCTCATAGAGTCTTCTGTGAACCATTACTTACTTTTGAATTAATATACATTCAATTATCTACAAAACAAGATCAAATTCAAAAGAATCGGAGTTTATACGTGAAACTTGGATTTTGAGACCTCAGTGTATATTGAACATATTACCTGATGTTAACCTTGTTATTTATGTAGAAAAATAACTCTTTTCACTTATTTATTTTTTTTATTTATTTTATTTTATTTTATTAATGATTTAATAAAATCCACAAAAAATTCTAGATCAAAATTAAAGTAAAAATTAAAGAAAATACTTCCCTCTGGGTCTGTATATATGTCTCTTTTATTTTATTTCTTTATTTTCTTAATTATTAAATATCAAAAAATAAAGTAATGTGTAAATATTTATTTTATATTTTATTTTAATTTATTTTGTATTTTTTTTAAATCACTAAAAAAATATAAAATCCAAAGTACCACCAAAAATATATTTTGTATGTATGACTTATTTTAGTTTACTTCCTTCACGAAAGTTGTATATCTCATATATATGAACTACTTTCATGAATATCATCTGTTGATTTGAGTTCTTTTGTTATTTTTTATTTTTATTTTATTTTAAGTCTTGAATTTTGTGGGGGTGACACGTGGCAGCTCCTTGAGCAACCACATGGCCCTCAACTTAAGTCACTTAAGCTCCTCTTTTTGGGTTGATGGATGAAGGGTACTTCATCCAACGGTCCATATCTTTTCTCCCTTTTTTTAATTTTTCTTTTTCTTTTACTTTCTTTTCTTTTTCCTTTTATCATTTCTCTTCACGTCATGTATCACATCCTCGGTCGTTCGATCTCGGTCGATCGAACAGTTGAGATCCCATCTTCTACCTCTATTTTTCTTAGCCAAGAAACCCAATGCCTTCTTCATCCTTTGTACTAATTCACTACCACAAGTCACGAACGACCGCAACCCTCCTCTCCCTCGACCATCCACGGCAACCACGACCCCTCCATCTTCAGTTAGACCTAACCTCCTTTAAAAGATCGAGCTTCGCCCCCAATCAGCCTATCCGATGTTAGCGTGTGCTGAAGCCACCATCCCCCATCCTCTCAAGGTGACATGAGAGGAGTTTCGAGTGGGAGGCAATGACGGTCAGAAGCATCCATCGACGAGATCCAAGATCCTAAAAAGACCTCATAGCAACACCTTCCAGGGTCAGTGCCTAGCTTCAGAGTTGTATCTTCACTGCAACTCCCCGTGGCCAAGATCTAGAGTTGCGCATTGAGCTCCTCCTTTTTTGGGAAGAGCCCATCAGGTATAGTATCTCACCCATTTTCTTTGTATCTCTATTTCTATGTTGCTTCATCTCCTTTTTTCTATTTGGATTTTTATCTAGCAAACTCTATAATCTTTGTTAATTACCTTTACAACCTTTGAAACAACCTAATTCATCCCACAATCCTGTAAACTTGCTCCATTTTACCTCATAGACCATGCCGTTACTTTTATTTTACTTTAGAAAGATAAAATGGGTAATCTAACCCTAGGTGCATTGGATGGTGGATCTTCCTCCTCCTTAAATCCTTCTTCATCTTCGTCATCTTTTCCTCCATTCCTCTTCTTCTTCCTCCTCTCTTTATTTTCTCTCTCTTCACGACATCTTCCTCCTCTCATCTCTTCATCACATCTCCCTTGCAGGCGGAGAGCTCGACGGGGTTTTGGAGGATGGGGCAGGATAGGGCAAGGTCAAGGAGGGTAGAGGGGGATGCGGTGGTGGGGATGGAGAGGCTCAACGGGGGTCCTAGAGGGTGGAGCAGGGTAGGGCAAGGTCGAGGAAGGCGGAGGGGGATGCGATGATGGGGATGGAGAGTCGGCAGAGGTTGGCACCGGCGGTAGTTCTGTACCAGCGACTCCAACAGGAAGCGCGGTAGCAGGGGCAGCGGCGCTGGCACCGGCGGAGAGGAGGGGAGACATTGGGGGAGAGCGGCAGAAGATTTTGTTGGGCTTTGTTTGGGAGGTGGGGGAGAATGTCACTCAATGTAAATTTGTTAAACAAAATAGGTATAATGTAAAAGAACATAACAGAATCTAGTTAGTTTTAATGGGTAAAAGGATGAGGGTTAACCACAAGGTCTGTAGGGTAAGAGTAGCAAGTTTACGGGGTTGAGGGAGGGGTTATGTTGTTTCAAAGGTTGTGGAAGTAATTGACAAAGATTATAAGCTCTGCTGATAAAAATCGCTTTTCTATTTTGTTCTGCCACTATTCTTCCCTGTCCAAATTACACCCCAAACCTCTAAGGGGGCGTTCGGGTCACGGGTTACCCGGCCGAAGAGCAGGTCACCCGTTTTTAAAGGCGGGTTATGCGCAGGTACCCACCTGAAACCCTCACCCAAAAACCCGCGCGGAGGCACCCACTAGTCCTCTGTCGTTTTTTGGCATCGCTGCTCGAGGTTCCCTGTTGTCCCATCCGTCACTTCGCCATTGCTGCTCCCGTGGCTCCATCTCTCCTCTCCCATTTTACCCACTCGAAAGATGGCTTCTTCATCCAGTTCCCGTTGCTACCGTGTTTCCCGGTTGAGAAGAACGACACGGAGAAGTGAGGTCGATTGGCGATACCGAGTGCTGCTCGAGCTACAGCTTCTTCTGCACGATCTTTCTGATCGGTGGTCGGGGGAAAGCGAGGAGGCGTTCCGCGACGTGATTTCGAGGTAACCCCTTGTTATTTCAACCATGGCTACTCTATTATCTGTTTAGGAGAGATTTCCCTTGTTTTTTGTTGTTATTGACACCATCCTTGGCTTCTGTGGTGACTATTGCTCGCATTTGGTTGTGGTTTTCTGTTCTGCAAATTAAGACCTGATTTCTCCGCGGGCCCATCTCTCTTCTGTGTAATTTTTAGGACAGAATTGCAGTTCATCTTTTTTTGTGCGCAAGAGTTTGATTTATCGCGCATGAGATTTCTGGCTTGGACTGTGGTGTTTCTTGCACATGAGATTGAGTTAAGTTCAAATATCATTTGTCTATTAGGTCCTCTTGACGTTGTAAATAAGAGAGCGATGTATTTATCATATTTGAAGCACAGATCCAGGATGATGAATATGTGATTCACCACTCTAAAAGTTGAAAATAAAGCTTTGTTCCCGAGTAATTAGAGGCATATTTCTACTTATATTGCATAATTAGCATTCATGCATGCAAGTATAATATTTTCATGTTAGTATTCATATTCGCATAAAATAAGAAGCCAATTCACTTGTAAATCTTAACTTGTATATTAACTAAAAATACCCTATTTGTATATATTTCATACTAACTCCGAATCTAATAAGACCAACTCTATTGTGTATATATGACTAACACTAATTAAAAAAAATATCAAAAAAATACTAACTTGTAAAATTGACCAGTAAAACCCCAAGCCAAGTTTGAAACCATGAACCTTAAAATGCGCATATCTCTCGCATACAATGTCCGATTGAGGTCTACTCATTTTAAAGTAATATTCATTCAAAGAACTTCGAAACAAGACCAATTTCATTAAAATCGGAGTTCGTATGCAAAACTTGGGTTTTGGGCCCCTTTTGTACATTGTACATAATGATCGTTTTACCCCTGTATTTTCTCATTTTATTTTCTTCATTATTAAAAATCCAAAAAAATTAGATTAAATTGTAAATATTCTCCTCATATTTTCCCAAACTTTATTTTGATTTTTTCTCTTATTAAAAAAATGACAAAAAATTGCAAAAGATAAAATACGGTATTTTATATCTATAAGGTACCACCCAAAAATACATTTTGTACAGAAGATCTCATTTGATTTTCGACCCTTCATAAAAGTTTTAGATCTCAACGAGACGAGCAACTTTCGTGTTGACCACTTTTTGATTTAATCCCTTTTGTTATTTCTTTTTTATCTTTCTTTACATTTAATTTTTGAATTTTCTAGGAGCGACATGTGGCATCTCCTGGAGCCGCCACATGTCACCCCATTATTTTATTATTTTCATATTAATTTTATTATTTTCATATTTATTATTATTATTTTATTATTATTATTTGAAGTATTTTTAGTAGCCTACTATTATTTTATTAATAAATTGTTTTAATCCCCTTTTACCTCTTCTCCTTTTCTTACTCCTCATTCCAAGCCAATAACTTCCCACTACTTCATCTTCTCCACCTATTTTTCAGCTCCCTCCTCTTTATATTTCCATCCCCTCCTCCATTTTCCATCATCCGCCGATTCGAGAGAAGAGAGGACGAGCCCCTTCAACCTACAGGTGACAGCTGAAGGAGACAAGTTGAGCGACGACAACCTTTCAGGCGAGATCCGCGGCATCACCATTGCCGCGTCGCGAGATTCCCATCGAACTCGCTCAAGCTTCGGAGCAACCTCCATCTCCTCGAGGCCACGACGGAAGCCGCACACTATGGCTCCACTTTCGGCGAATCACAGGTAAGCATTCTCTCTTTTTCCCTCGTCGTTTCAATTTTTTATCTAACATTATTTGTCTATATTGTTCCTCACCAAAACATATTATCATAACCACCATCCTCATCATTTCATCCACCAGATCTCTGCATTTTTTTCACTGTTTTAAAAAAATTACATCAAAAAAATATATAAAAAAATTCAAAAGAAAAAAAGTTGCAGGTCAGCAGCCCGTGGCCAACCACCCAACCACGGCCGCCTGTCGCCGACTCCGCGGCAGCCTCAAGCCGCCCACCTGCTCAACGGCCACTCGCCGCGAGTCACCACCTCGTCGGGCGACGCGCGCGTCAGCCCCTCCGCGTCGACGTCGTCCGCCACTGCGCCCCCCGTCGCGTTGTGCCCTCCTCCCACGTGCGCCGCCCTCACGCCCCGCGAACCGCCGGGGCCAGCCTCCAGGCGCACCTCTGTGCAACACCGCCGCCGCACCCACGTCTCCCCGCAGGTCGCCATCGCCCTCTCGCGTCGCGTGCCTAGCCGCGTGCTGTTCCCCTCCGCCCGCGGCCACCCGCGTGTGGCCGCCGTCCGTGCGCCTTCTCCCTTGCTACAGACCGCCCGTGCTACAGCACTGCCCAGACCGCCTCGAGCGCCGCGTCCAATCGCATCGCGCGTGCGCCCAAACGCCGGCGCCGCCTTCGCCCTCCGGCTCCTCATCGCCGAGTGCCCCCTCCGCTCCCCGCGTCGCGGCGGCGCCGCCTCTTTGGTGTGCGCCGCCTCCACCACGCGGTTGTGCCCTAGGGATCTCACGAGAAAGAAGGTCCCATTTCCTTTTCTTATTATATTGTGAAAATTGCATTTAGTACATTCCAAATTTTAGTATTTGCAGAAGCACCCCTTAGGCATAGTGTGAGTTTTGTTTATTTCAATTTTAGTATTGCAATTATACCCCTGAGTTGGCATAGTAATTTAGACATGAAAGTAGCATTATTTATTTTAATGAAAAATAGCATGTTGTACAGAAACTCATTCTTTATCTTGTGGCTATTTATTTATATTTTTGTGAGCATCCTATTATTTATTAAAAATGAGATATTGAAATTGAGTGATAATGTATCCATTTACGCTCTAAAATTTGCACAAGCCTATTTATTGCTCCAAAAATTGTGAAACAATTGTGAATGATGTATTTAAGTATGCTTTAATTACAATCCAAATTTCGTCCAATTCGGAGTTGTCGTTTGAATAAAATAAATTCTAGGGTGATTTAGCTAATTGATTTTTAATTAATTCCACGAATGATATTTTTGAGAAATTTAAAGCTCTTGAATTCCTTGTTAAAATGTTTATTTGAGATAAATAGCTCTCTAGATAATTTGATTTCGTGGATTAATTAGGAATTAAAGACTCACAGTTTCAGTAAAAAAATCATAAAAAAATAAAAAATGTCAGAAAATTCCAAAAATAATACTATAGCTTCATTTCATCATTTTTATCTTCCAGCAAATTTTTCATAATTTTTGCAAATCATTTGCATGAAAAATTACATAAAAACCCTAAAAAAGTGTGTATTTTTCATGTGTGCATTTTAAATCCAAAAATTTCAAAAAAAATCCATTTTGCATTAGGTTCTTAGGAAAAATATCACTTGGCTTATTTGAATTAATTTCACATTAAAATTAAATTCGGCTAAGTCGGTTATTTTCTTAATAACTTAATCAATTCATATCTTGCATTTGGCATTTTTATCGCATAAAAAATACCAAAAAAACACTTGGAAAACCGTGATCTGATCACAATAACTTGATCCCGAGTTGTTCCTTTGCCTTCTTGAGTCAATCCTGGGGCTTGCCCAGGCTAAATAAATATAAAACCACATTAATTTCATTAGACGATTCATCGATTCGTGCGGTTAATTTTTGATCGACGTGGATCTATCCGACTGGAACGAAACTCGTTAATTCAACACTATTAACAAGGGTAGGTCATCTGTGCCCGTCAAATGGCGCCGTCGCCGGGAGGCAAACGACTTAGGATCACCTTAGACAATTAGGTTTACGTTTTCCAATTACTCGGGTAGTCTGACCCCCGAGCCACCTTGTAATTATTCATTTTTCTCTCTTAATTATTTTTCTGATCATTTTTTTATATATTTTGATATCTCTCTCTGACATAATTGTTATCTTTTTGTGCGAGGGCCCGGTGGACTTGGAGCGGCTTTCTTGAAGTCGACGCATCTCGAAGTACATCGGAGGCCGACGATTCTTGGATCAAGTCGGCTGTTGGACGTCAAAAAGATTTTTGTAACAAAAAAAGTGTCCATATTTACAGTTGTTCCCATTTGGGTTCTCGCGCGTGTAAACATAGTGAAACCGTATCCCCGTCTACTGTGTGGTTTGAATTTTTAATATAGACTTGCACTAGCAGCTCTTCGAGCCACTCTAGGATTTGCTTGTGCTCGTAATCTTTTAGGACCACACATCACTTAAAAGAGGCACTTTGACCGCAGATCTAGTCAAATTGAACTTGTGCTTCACTCGCTAATAGAAATGCCTGTCTAGGAGCGGCTTTTCATCGATTGCATTCATTTAGTGTAAAATTTCAATTCAGTACTGCATTCCGCATTGTAGAGAGCTGGAGGCACTGTAAGTCTTCTTACTCAAGCATTCATCATCGTTTTCTCGATTGCATCGGCTTTTTCCGATTCTCTCTCTCGGTTTTCCAACCTAGGATAAAATAATTAGGACTGGACGGTAGATGCGATTGCTTGTGTGGATTAATATCAGTGATAACTAATCTCTAAAATCGTGACTGCTAATTGAATTTGACCAAAAAATTTTGACTAAAATTAACCCTTGTTTGCGGGAGATTAACCCCGATCTTGTTTTCAGCCTGAGTGAGGGTACTTGAGTTGTGTGAACACCTTAAGGCAGAGTCCAAATCCCCGCCTTCCATATCACGGGACAACTGATCCTAGCAAATATCACGAGTTGAATATTTTTAGATTCACTGATTAGTACCAAGTAGCCTCCGCCTGTTCGCGGGTAGTCAGGGGTGAACCAGTGGTACTTCGCGATAAGTTGCTAGTAACCCTTCGGGGCAAAGTTCCAGCCTTGTCAGCCTCCGCCTGCTTGCAGGTAGATAGGGGTATGGTCTTTGAGTCCATCAACTTGGGATAGGAGCGAAGAAAGGAAGGATCGGCAGTATCTTAGGAGACAAGTTAAACAGGGGTGACGCATCCGACTTTTTAGCCGACTCCCCTATAGGCCGCGTAAATCCTTGCTATCTTGCTTGAAAAATCACACTTAAAATTAACAAGATTAATTGGACTCGATTTCGGGTCCTTCACCGTGTTGAGTGTGAACTCAGGGTTTGCTCTTGTGTTTGTCTTCGTGTCTGTCCGTGTGTGTTATCCTGCGTAATTGCGCATTTTCTACCTCATTCTACTTACATCCTTTCCTCCTTAAGATGTCGGGATATTGGTCCCCATACACCTCTGGTCATTCCTCCTCGATCATATACCGTTCATCTTCACCTTCTCCTTCTTCCATATATCCTCTGCCATCCACGGGAGACCCTTATCTGTGGTCGGTTCCACCTCAACCCGATTATGAAGTCATAACTTGGACTCACTTCTCCACTTCTTCGCATTTCTCACTTACTCCATATTCTAACACTCCGGATCCACTTCCACCTTGGGTTGAGTGTCCTTACTCTCGAGAGCTTACAAGAATCAAAGATTCAAATGAAGAGCAAGCCATTGTTGAGACAGATGATTGACAAAATTATATGCCCCCACATACTTCATTTTCACCTCAAGTAGGGACCATACAACAATTTACATATACACATACCGACTTGATCTTAGGGCATAACTTGGTCGATCAAACAACCCGAATGGAGAGGCATGAACATTATGATGTCCCAGACTTGATTGACTTTAGTGATCAAGCTTCCATTGACCAGCCTTCATTCGGAGAGCTTATACATTCACAAGATTGGACTCATGAGCTAGAATTATCAGTCCCTGAATTATCATATGAGGCTCCGACCAATATTTACCATCTAGATGGTCCATACTCAACCCAGCATTACATGCCAGAATCTAGGTATGTTGAGTATGAGACCTCAATATCTCAGCAGTATCCTCTACTTGAGCAGAACTCTCCCATGATTTGTCATGAGAATTTTGTGGAGGATGACATCTCTAGACTCATTAAGAAAAATGAATCATTTGGTAACGAGTTGAGAGATGTCATGGGAATATTACACTCAATTTCTGCCAGCCTGGGTATAAACGTGAGAAAAGACATGAGCAGTTTTGAGGTTGAAAACAAAGCAAACATTAGGGAACCCACACATCATGTACAGCTGGAGTCCATGTTATCTCCCTCTTCTACTAACCACATACCCTCCAATTCAGAGTCTGATCATTCATCCATCAAAAATACCAAAAAAATTGAAAAACCAAAAAGCCACATAAAAATTGAAAATGAAAAAGACCTAAAAAATCGGATCCTGTCATAAGGGAAGCACTCGATGAAGAATTGATTTTCAATTATCCCTTAATAAAGGCCATAGATCACTTCTTCGACCTAAAGAGATTTGTAAAGAGTAAATTGATGCCCAAGAGGTCGGGTACTAAGAGAACAAGGACTGAGAGACACATAGTGTCTATGGCCACCTCCTTAGTGATGGGGAGAAAGACCAAGAGCCGCAGAGTGAAGCGGTTACCTAGGGTTGAATGTGAAATCAAAGATACTATCTTTACCCATGCAAGAATCGATGATGAATCTTCGATAAATATCCTCTCGACCTCTGTGTTTGATAAGCTCAAACTCAGGCCAATCAGAAAGTCGAGAGAGATCGTTCAGCTGGCTGATCGATCCATTAAACGGTCTAGAGGAAATATTTCAGTCATCATGACTTTCCAAGGTGCTCTACTCCAGGTAGACTTCACAGTCATTGACATTGAGCACCAAGGAGAGTTCACCCAGTCTCCGATTATTCTCGGGAAGCCGTTCTTAGCCTCAGCTAAATCGACTAAAGATTACGAGACTCGAGAGATCGATTTTTCAGCATTGGGAGTACTCCGACCTCACCCATTCTTTGATACACTTTACTCTAAAGTGACCCGCACATCCACTGACAGTCGTGACCATCGAGAGGTAGATGAGTCCCACCTCTCTGCTACACCTGAGAGACCGACTGCCCGGACGACCGTTGGTTCTGAGACTCCCCACACCTCCACTTTATCAACTGCTTGCACCACCATCGTGACAGCTTCTAAGGAGGATTCACGATCAGAAGCTATCATTAAGTCGGACATAACCTTTTTTGATTGCCTTGACCATTTTCATGATCCGACACAAGAGCCCAATAATGCCAAGCCAACTGAGACCACTAGCACCTTTCCGAGACATGTGCTGACCCTTCAGGAATATTAAAATCTATATGGTGACTCGTCTGATGAGGAATTCATAGTCAGCACCACATCACGTTCCGGACCTTCAAAGGAAACAACCAAGAGTAAATTGACTCCACATAAAAACACGGTTGCTCCCTCTTCTAGTCGGTTATCTAGTGAGTGGAAGTCGAGAATTGATTCCTCGAGATGTTCCCTCGAACCTCTCAAGGCGCATCTCTCTCATCTCCCTCTCAATGATTCAGATTCTAGAAAATAGACTAAGAAAGTTTCCTTCAACACACCGGAGAAGGAATTTTCGGAAGAGTCCTCATCTGGTCTGGATAAGGTGATTTATATGAGTGAGCTCAGTTCGGCTGTTCTCAAGCCTTATCTAAGCAAGCAGCCGTGTGTCGACCCTCGTTGGGTGATCCCTACAACTCACTATTATTCTTCTGAGGACGATTCCGACTGCGACACATATGTATATTATCCACCTCCTCGCATCCGCAAGAAGGTTTGTCACAAACCTTCTTAGTCCTTGTATATTCTCATTCTTTCTTGTATATACTTTCTCTCCCTCCCTTCCCAGTGATTCGAATCACTCGCCCCGGCTCCATATCGTTTCATTTTATGACTATACTTAGGATAATCAGATCCTAAGTATAGGGGGGAGAGTGACCCGCATCTATTCATTGTACATCCTCCAGATCACATCGGTTCTCATACTCACTCCTGTCATGTACTTAGGCTGACCAGAGCCTAAGTATAGGGGGGACCGATGCCCGCCATGTATATACCCATCCATTTCCCCTCTTACCCTCGTCCGCCCCATTTTTGATCTTCTTCTACACTTGGGCTAACAGAGCCTAAGTATAGGGGGCGGAGCGGCTTCTATACTTTTGTACTTTTAGCTCTCCTACGCTTAGCCCGAGCTATGTCTTTTTTGTCGCTTTTCGTGCTCTTAGGACATAGCACACGCTTAGTATAGGGGGGCGTGTATATATTACATATATACTTTACCCATAGCTCGTACTTTCGCGTATTTTCGCGTATTTTTGTATGTATTATGCAATAATTATGGGGTGGGTAAAAATTGGAAAAAAGAATTTACATGTACACTTGTATGTATAATTCTTGTAAAATAAAAAAAAGAGTGTTGTAAAATTCTTGTAAATAATACTCTTGTAAATTTGTTGTAAAATAGGATGTATACCAAAAAACTTGTATACTATGTATATTATGTACAAATTGTATCTACCAAAAATTGTTGTAAATAATAAAAATTGTTGTATACCAGAAAATAAAAACAAAAATGTTGAAAATAAAGGCTTCTTATTTACTCTTGCATATCATCCTTGCATTTCAAAAACAAATCTTGCATTTCATTCATAGCATGTCATCTGCACCTCTCATCTGCATATCTTGCATATGCAAAGTGAAAAGCTAGTGGGTTCTGAACCAAGTTATGAGTATATGTTGAGGATGGACTTGATTTGACCTTAATCCACCTAATTTTAGAGGAACCTTATAGGAACTGGAGTTAAGATTTCTCAGGTCAAGTGACTTAATTCTTTGAGTCCGCAAGTCTATGTTCACATGTCATCTTGATTAGTCTAAGTAGCATATCTCGTGCACACGCATGATTCTTTTAGACAGTGACCTAACTTGGACAAGCACAATGCACGTAGCTCTTCATTGATGAGGTGGTGAGGAGGTAGAATCCTTTAGCTTGGAGTAGCACACGGGTGGAAACATCTGTCCTCCTTTAGGAAGGGTAGTGCATCTCAACCTAGTCTGGTGGTGTTGAAGTCTGAGGACAGGACGCTGTGGGTTGCAATAATGCTTCAAAAGAAGGATAGTCTACTGGCTCAAGAGGAAAAACTCTTGATGTACATGCTGCAGCTTGTATATAGTTCCAAAAAAAAGGAAAAAAAGAAAAAAATGCAAGAACTTCAAAAAAAAATGGACAGACCAAAAAAATATTGCTTGTCGGAGTATGTATATTAGCAAGAAGTCTGCAACTAGATGACTTGGCTACACTGGTCAGGCATCCCGGGATAGGTAGCTACACTGGCTACCGTCCATTCTTTTCTCCACCCCCTCCTCTTGAGCTGGTCGCACTTGAACTTAGAAGGGAATACCCCGCTCCTAGAGGAAAGAGTTGCTGGACCAGGTTATTTGAGTTACCTTGTTAGAGGAGGCTGGTTCTGAGCCATTTCTGATGTGGAGAGTTACATTTCACTTACACAGTACAAGTAAGAATCATAGTCATCAGAAATTTGCGTTTGAGGATTTGTTCTGACCTGACTGTTGAGGCGTCTTGAATAGAAGACTTGTGGAACTTGAAGTTTGTTAGGTCTTAAGTTCATATCCCAATAAGGTTCCGTCACACAATTAATCCAAAGGTCAAGTTAAGCTCCATTTTCAACTTTTGTTCATGACCTTGGTATGGAACCCAAAATCATTTCACTCTTGCATTTCATTTTAGTTGCTCGGGGACGAGCAAGGTTTAAGTATAGGGGATTGATGAATCTGTGATTCATCACTCTAAAAGTTGAAAATAAAGCTTTGTTTCTGAGTAATTAGAGGCATATTTCTACATATATTACATAATTAGCATTCATGCATGCAAGTATAATATCTGCATGTTAGCATTCATATTCGCATAAAATAAGAAGCCAATTCACTTGTAAATATTAACATGTATATTAACTAAAAATACCCTATTTGTATATATTTCATACTAATTCCGAATCTAATAAGACCAACTCTATTGTGTATATATGACTAACACTAATTAAAGAAAAATATCAAAAAAATACTAACTTGTAAAATTGACCAATAAAACCCCAAGCCAAGTTTGAAACCATGAACTTTAAAATGCGCACATCTCTCTCATACAATGTCCGATTGAGGTCTACTCACTTTTAAAGTAATATACATTCAAAGACCTTCGAAACAAGACCAACTTCATTAAAATCGGAGTTCGTATGCAAAACTTGGGTTTTGGGCCCCTTTTGTACATTGTACATAATGACCGTTTTACCCCTGTATTTTCTCATTTTATTTTTTTTTTCATTATTAAAAATCCAAAAAAATTAGATTAAATTGTAAATATTCTCCTCATATTTTCCCTAACTTTATTTTGATTTTTTTCTCGTATTAAAAAAATGACAAAAAATTGTAAAAGATAAAATACGGTATTTTATATCTATAAGGTACCACCTAAAAATACATTTTATACAGATGATCTCATTTGATTTTCGGCCCTTCACAAAAGTTATAGATCTCGATGAGACGAGCAACTTTCATGTTGACCACTTTTTGATTTAATCCTTTTTGTTATTTCTTTTTTATCTTTCTTTACATTTAATTTTTGAATTTTCTAGGAGCAACATGTGGCAGCTCCTGGAGCCGCCACATGTCACCCCATTATTTTATTATTTTCGGATTTATTTTATTATTTTCGGATTTATTATTATTATTATTTTATTATTACTATTTGAAGTATTTTTAGTAGCCTACTATTATTTTATTAATAAATTATTTTAATCCCCTTTTACCTCTTCTCCTTTTCTTACTCCCCACTCCAAGCCAATAACTTCCCACTACTCCATCTTCTCCACCTATTTTTCAACTCCCTCCTCCTCTTTATATTCCCATCTCCTCCTCCATTTTCCATCATCCGCCGATTCGAGAGAAGAGAGGTCGAGCCCCTTCAACCTACAGGTGACAACTGAAGGAGACAAGTTGAGCGACGACAACCTTTCAGGCGAGATCCGCGGCATCACCATTGTCGCGTCGCGAGATTCTCATCGAACTCGCTGAAGCTTCGGAGCAACCGCCATCTCCTCGAGGCCACGACGGAAGCCGCACACTACGGCTCCACTTTCGGCGAATCACAGGTAAGCATTCTCTCTTTTCCCCTTGTCATTTCAATTTTTTTATCTAACATTATTTGTCTATATTGTTCCTCACCAAAACATATTATCATAGCCACCATCCTCATCATTTCATCCACCACATCTCTGCATTGTTTTCATTGTTTAAAAAAAATATTACATCAAAAAAAATATAAAAAAAATTCAAAAGAAAAAAGTTGCAGGTCAGCAGCCCATGGCCAACCACCCAACCACGGCCGCTTGCCGCCGACTCCGTGGCAGCCTCAACCCGCCCACCTGCTCAGCGGCCACTCGCCGCGAGTCACCACCTCGTCGGGCGGCGCGCGCGTCAGCCCCTCCGCGTCGACATCGTCTGCCACTGCGCCCCCCGTCGCGTTGTGCCCTCCGCCCACGTGCGCCGCCCTCACGCCCCGCGCACCGCCGGGGCCAGCCTCCAGGCGCACCTCCGTGCAACGCCGCCGCACCCCCCTTCTCCCCGCAGGTCGCCATCGCCCTCTCGCGCCGCGCGCCTAGCCGCACGCTTCTCCCCTCCGCCCGCGGCCACCCGCGCGTGGCCGCCGTCCGTGCGCCTTCTCCCTTGCTACAGCACTGCCCAGACCGCCTCGAGCACCGTGTCCAATCGCATCGCGCACACGCCCAAACATCGGTGCCGCCTTCGCCCTCCGCCTCCTCACCACCAAGTGCCCCCTCCGCTCCCCGCGTCGCGACGGCGCCGCCTCCACCACGCGGTTGTGCCCTAGGGATCTCACGAGAAAGGTCACATTTCCTTTTCTTATTATATTGTGAAAATTGCATTTAGTACATTCCAAATTTTATTATTTGCAGAAGCATCTCTTAGGCAAGTTTGAGTTTTGTTTATTTCAATTTCAGTATTACAATTATACCCCTGAGTTGGCATGGTAATTTGGACCTGTAAATAGCATTATTTATTTTAATGAAAAATAGCATGTTGTAGAGAAACGCGTTCTTTATCTTGTGGTTATTTATTTATATTTTTGCGAGCATCCTATTATTTATTAAAAATCCGAGACTGAAATTGAGTGATATTTTGTCCATTTACGCTCTGAAATTCGCACAGGCCTATTTATTGCTGCAAAAATTGTGAAAAAATTGTGAATAATGTATTTAAGTTTGCTTTAATTACACTCCAAATTTAGTCCAATTCGGAGTTGTCGTTTGCATAAAATAAATTCTAGGGTGATTTAGGTAATTGATTTTTAATTAATTCAACGAATAAGATTTTTGAGAAATTTCAAATCTCTTGAATTCCTTGTTAAAATGTCTATTTGAGATAAATAGGTCTCTAGATAATTTAATTTCGTGGATTAATTAGGTATTAAAGACTCACAGTCGCTCTATTTTCAGTAAAAAATTCATAAAAAACCAAAAAATGTCAGAAAATTCCAAAAAAATACTGTAGCTTCATTTCATCATTTTTTTATCTTCCAGTAAATTTTTCATAATTTTTGCAAATCATTTGTACGAAAAATTGCATAAAAACCCCAAAAAAAGTGTGTATTTTTCATTTGTGCATTTTAAATCCAAAAATTTCAAAAAAATCCATTTTGCATTAGGTTCTTAGGAAAAATATCACTTGACTTATTTGAATTAATTTCACATTAAAATTAAATTTGGCTAAGTCAGTCATTTTCTTAATAACTTAATCAATTCATATCTTGCATTTGGCATTTTTATCGCATAAAAAAATACCAAAAAAACCACTTGGAAAACCGCAATCTAATCACTCTAATTTGATCCCGAGTTGTTCCTTTGCCTCCTTGAGTTGACCCTGGGGCTTGCCCATGCTAAATAAACATAAAACCGCATATTAATTTCATTCGACGATTCATCGATTTGTGCGGTTAATTTTTGATCGACGCGGATCTATCCGACTGCAACGAAACTCGTTAATTCAACACTATTAACAAGGGTAGGTCCGAGGCACATCACAGGCAGTGATTTTTTTTTCCAGTCAAAATACAAACCTATGTAGATCATGCACCCAGAGCACACTAACTTGTTATGGTTCTGGTTAACATTCTAACCATCCAACCAGAGCACATATAGCATGATTTCTACTCCAAGTTGTTATGGTTAACAATCCAACCAGAGCACATATAGCATGAGGGATGGTCATTGTATGCCCTTTGTTACGTTAACTTGCCAATCCATCTTGTTATGGTTAACAATCCAATCAGAGCACACAAAACACATACATGGAGGGGCCTTTTCTTCTCCATCAACCTGACCAAGCATGTGGACGATATTGTCGTGGTTACGTTTCTAAGGTCAAAGACATCATGGAGAACCCCAATGTGTAATACAACACCCCAGAGGAGCAGTACTTCTTCAAAATGTGTAGACAACTTTTTCTATTGTCACAGAAAGATTGAAAAGAAACATAACATACATTGGTAGATGAAGTGTATAAACTTCTGGATGATCAATCGACCATCACGGCATGTCGTATTTAAAGAAATGCCTCCAGTCTCTTTTTAACCCTCTTAAAATTGAGTATCCAACTCCACAGCCTTCAATCTCAGTATGCATAATGTATTGGAATTAATATCATGATCTTTCCAAGTTTCTTTCTCTTTTTATTACTTCTTCAATAGTTTATTGTGAAGTAATCACTTGACGAGTTTGGGGATCCATACTTATAAACGACATTGAGGATGTTTTTCTTTGATCAATATAATCGTCATAATGTGATCAGCAACTTGTTTGTATCTATTGAAATATAGTATGTTGATTAAGTGGGAGTTGCACATGTTTGGGTCATTATCACAAGTGCCCGGTATCTGCGGACCACCTAGTGGTCCATTGATTTATTAGGCCTGAGTCATGGGATTACATTGCAATAGGATTACCTCATGGGTTTATATTGCGACAGGACTGGTCAATGGGATTTTATTGAAAGAGACACCAACTCGCATACGAGTTATTTCAAATCCACACAATTCTTTGGAATGGGTTATGATCTTCTATGACAAGTTGGTTGTTTGGGGTTGGGGATGGTAGCTTCTTGTTTGCTAGCTGCTTGTATGTGTCGGTTCGTTCTAAGCGTCGTGGTTCAAAAGGTGGAATTTATTTCATTTCCAATGTACGGAGTCAGACTGAGCAATGTTGAAGTTGATGGTTGGGTGTGATTTGGTGAATTCTTGGTAGCAAAGGAATGTAAGGTCCACTTTTCATTCCAATTGGTTCTATATTGTATAAAATGGTTCCGCTCCTGCTTGAATTGTGATGACTTGCTTTAAACAAGTGTTATTCACATGTTGACATTTAACATTCTACTTATTTAGTCAAGCAATGCCTCGTCAAGGTAAGGGAAAGAGCCCAGTGGATATGAGTGAAGGAGACACTATTGGTACAGGGAGGGCAATTAACTGGACACCGGCTTATGATCGGATCTTAATTCATTGTATGTTGGAAGCACGCGACAAGCATCAATGGAGTGAGAAGTCATTCACCACTGCAGGTTGGAATGGAATCTTGGGGCAGTTCAACGAACAAGCAGGCATGTGCTATACAAAGGATCAAATCCAATCCCGGTGGAAGATCTACAAAAAGGAGCACGTGGCGTACTTGTACCTTCGGGGCAAGTCTGGTTGGGGATGGGACCATGTCTCAAATCGTCCAATCGCACCGGACGAACTTGCATGGTTGGAGGTATGATGTCCATCCCAATGTCATCACCATTCCATTTCTTTTACTTAACCATAACTAATGTCCCTTTACATTTCTCAGGTTGGCGAGGCATATCGGAAGTACAGTTCACGTCCCTTCTTGTACTTCGAAGAGGTTTCCTACCTCATCGAGAAAGGGTCCGCAACTGGACGTTATGCCAGCTCCTCACATGCTTTGATGGCCACCCACAATACCGAAGAAGAGCAATTCATGGAGGGATAAGAAGGAAATACAGATGCTGAGGATGTGGACAAGGTGCCCACCCCTCCAGTTGTTAGCAAGGCTACACAGAGATCATCTGGTTCTAAGCGCAAGAAGAGTGGAGACCAGAAGCAAGCTGTACCGGACATGGAGGCTTTGATGGAGCTGATTCAGGAAAGGATAGGGGCACAGAGACGGCACCAAGATGTGGACGCCCGTCAGGCTCTCAGGAAGTTGAGGGAGTCATGACCATCGCTCTCCCCAGCAGCCTATGTAAAGATGGCCGATACCTTGACTCATCCGGGAAGAAGGGAGCTCTTCCGTTCGGTCAAGGATGACCCCGAGTACCTCCAAGCATGGATTGACCATGTCCTCGGGCAGACGTAAATCCTCCTACCTCATGCTTGCATCTGGCAGGAAGCCCCGAAGAATTCCTTTTTAATGACAGACAATTTTATATGTACTCCTATCTGCGATAACTTTTTATCTAGCACTCTTGAGGACAAATTTTTATGTACTCGTACCTAGCACTCTTATGACGGACAACTTTCTATCTAGCACTCTTAAGGACAAATCTCAATGTACTCAAATGCACGTATGCCCATTTTTACTTGGTTGACTTATTAGTATGTACTCTAACCTCGTTGTAGGTCCTTTTTTATGCATAATTTAATATCGTTTCAGACTATTAAATGTCAATGTTATACGTGACTACTATGTCCTGTTTTACTTTTCAGCATTGTCAATGTCAACGTGACGAATGTATGTCCCTTACATTCTAAAACTTTCATGCAGATGGAAGAGCAGCTATATAATCCGTTTGAGGAGCTTTTGTCCGAGGCTACAGAGTTGTCCTATAGCTTTGCCTTGTACATATTTGCATGTGCCACGTATGGTCAGGAAATTCCACGTGCCCCCATTCCCCTCAACACCAGGCCTTGGTCTGGCCGTATGTGGATTGATGATATGATGGCAGGACATATCAAGCGATCATACAGGTGCTTCAGAATGGAGCCTGCCACCCTGTTGAAGTTTGTGGAGTTATTAGGGCACAGAACAGGGTTGTGTAACACAAGATCGATAGATACAATAGAACAAGTTTGCATTTTCCTATTCGCATTTAGGCATGGCTTATCTAACCATGTGCTGCAGGAGTGGTTTTAACACTCAGGATCGACAATATCTGCACATATCCACAGGGTCTTGGCAAAGTCCTTCTATTAGAGGATCTCCTGGTGCATCTTCCTTCCACAGATACACCAACTCGCATATCTACGGATCGTCGTTTCGCAAATTACTTCCAGGTATGTGAGCACAGGACTTATGATTCGCTCCACCAATTCTGTGCTAGTTCAAAACTGACCTATTACACTTTTAAACAGGGTGTGATTGGTTCCATCTATGGTACTCATATAAAGGTATCGGTCCCATCCGGTATGAGGCTGCCTACCGAAATAGGAAGCAGTGCATATCGCAGAATGTGATGGCGGTAGCTTCTTTTGATTTTCTGTTCACATTCATTCTCGCTGGCTGGGAGGGATCAGCTTCAGATATGTCCATTCTTAGGGATGCCATTGACAAAGGTGGCTTTATCATCCCAAACGGGTGCAGATATCTGGTCGACTGTGGTTACACCAATACTGACTCCTTCATTGCTCCCTATCGAGGCGTTACATACCATCTACCAGAGTGGCGCGTGCTAGACAAATCCGAACGCTACATCTCGTACAAGCACTTATTTAATCACAGACATTCACAACTTCCGAATGATGTTGAGAGGACATTTGGGGTTTGGAAGAAGAGGTTCAAGTGTCTGACATGCATGCCCACATACAATTTCCAAACGCAGAGACACGTTGTAAAGGTGACAACGATAATTCACAACTTCATAAAATTGTATGGCAGCGACAAGTGGTTCGACCGCGTCGAGAAGTATTTAGCTCCAAATCCACCTGAGTTAGAAGCGGAGCCCAGAGTTGAGGTGAGGGTCACTCGTGTCGAGATGTTGCGGGGCGAGAAAATCTGAGACGAGATGGCATTGTCAATGTACAATGATAGGATGAGGCGTATGCGAGAAGAATGACCAAATTGCTAGGCCGTTGTAAAATTAAGATGATAATGTTCGCCTAAACTAATCCAGTAACTTTAAATTACTTCCAGTCACGTAATTGGGTTTGCATGATTTCCTACTAACGTAAGTGGATTTTCCAAAGATTTTTGCCCACATTCGATGCGAGATATGTGATGGCTTTGCTTTTGGTTGGATGCCATTATTTAAAATGTTTTTCTCCGTGATGCATATGCTTTTTGTTAAATGCCAAAAGCTTTATATGTGATGCCTTTCCTTTTGCTTTTGTTTTGCTTATTGTAAAGGACTTACTATCAACAGGTAATGGTCCTTCTACCTTTTGACATTCCCTTCTCCCATGGACGTGTTTGCTCATGTGGGCGGGATGCATTGCTGGTTTTTTACGAGTCCCGTCATCTAGAGGAGGTCGATACCCGCATGTTTTACACATGCCCGCAAAATGTAAGTTAATTGAAATAACAAAATTGAATTTCTCTTTTTCAAAGTAATGTTAATCACAAATAGCAAACATTTCTTTCGTTGCCATTGACAGTGTGGTTACATGGTGATGGCATCGTTGCTCCCGCCCATTATCCTTTCCCTGACCGCAGAGAAAATGTTCCTGGCAGACTTGCATAACGTATCGGAGTTGGCCTTGGATTTTAAGGATGACAAGTTAGCGCAGGCGGAGAGTACAATCAGAGAGAAGGAGAGAATGATTAACCACCTATCAGGCAATTCCACTTCAGCACTTGATCCCATTGACGAACCGCAGGTTGACAAGCATGTTGTTGCCTAACTCTTTCAACTCAAACGCTATTTATGAACTCAACTGAATGGATAACGAGTAATCTTGTGAAATATGACTGTAAGTGGAAGTGAAGTTATTTTTAGTGAACTGACGAGAATAGCACAATATTGACAATTATATTGCTTTACATGAATTGCAATTATCATTTGCATCAAAATCTCAGTACTTGAAGTGATGATCCTTTATTTTTATATCATTTTTATTGAGTAGTCTAAAATTTTAGATGGATTGGATATGCTATAATAGATGCTTGTCAATTTTATTATCATTAAACTCATTTCTCAAACTCGGTTATCAAAGATTACATAATAATGAGACAAATTACAGTAAAATAGTGATAAGAAAAAAAATGAAACTAAGGTAAAAGATAAAACGAATGGATCGAGAATAAAATGCAGGAAATGGAAAAATGGAGGCTATAGTTTCGCTATTTGGAGATCCAACGGAACTGATATTCATCTCGAAATGCCATTTCAGTGGGGATGCAAAAGGATCTGACATGGATCCAATATGATCATTTCCATATTCCTATTTGCTTCATATACATTGCATTCAAATATCAATTGAGATATAAATCAGGTATGGATTTTGAAAGTCATATCTTCCGATAGAATAACATATATTTGGCAACTGTTTATTATGGTGAGCGGATAGCTGGATACATCCGTGGACTTCCATCATACATTCATGTACAAGTATTTACATGCACATGTATTCTGAATTTAGTTACATTTATACATATTTATTTAATTGACTAGTTCTTTAGAAGTTCTCCAATTTCAAAAGAATTATGGTTGAAATCCTACAAAGAAAAGGAAAATATGGTCAAAGGGAAAAAATGTTAAACAAGGAAATTTAATATGGTAACAGGGTAAATATGGTAAGAAAAGAAAATATGATAACAGGTAAATATGTTAAACGTCCAAATTTAATTTCGTAACACGGTAACTATGGTAACAAACGTAAATATGATAACAGGGTAAATATGCTAAAGGTCGAAATTTAGCAGGGTAAAAAACGTAAAAGGGAGAAAACTTCCTCTACCACTAAAATCAACTACCAAACACCAATCAACAACCAATCATTATCCCTAACTTCAGTAAAGGTCACATCACAGAAAACCCTCTAAACAGTAAAACCCACTAACCAAACACCAAAACCCGTATTCAGGTTATCCCCCAGATAACCCACAACTAGATTGGGTTACCCCCTCCCAGATAACCCTCGAACCAAATGCACCCTAAGAAATTAGATTCCAAATCACCTTCACTCTTTACCTCTCCATTTTCCCCTTTCTCTCTCATCACCCTCATCCATCTTGAACTCCAATCTAATCACCTAACATGCACAGAGTTCTCCGCCCACCAATCTATAATTCATGCTCTCAACAACAAGCCATTTGTGCTTGAGTAGAGCACTCTATTCTGCACGTTCTCCACAAAGAAACTCCACCAGTTCAACACCTTACCATAGGGGAGCGGATCCTCTGCCGTAAGTGGATTGCAACAGAGTCTGCTGCAATCCACGGATGGCTGACACGTGGCGCGGATCTGATCCAACGATCCGCCCCCAGCCCCTCCCCTCTCCCGAATTCCTACCCTCGTCCCCGACCATCGCCGCCCCGACTCTCTCTCGCCCACCATCGCCGCCTCCCCGACTCTCTCTCGCCCACCCCTCGCCGCCTCGTCCCCCTCGCCCGAGACCCCCCTCGTCGCCACCCACCGCCTCTCGCCCTCTCTCGACCATCCACTATCCTCTCCCACTACTATTCTCACTGCCCAACAATGGATCCCTCCGGGGGTATCTTAACGTACGTCGTCAAGAAGGTCGGAAACATCATCCTCAACGAGATCTCTGTTGTGTTTAACGTACGTTTTGGTATGGTCGTGATCTCTGTTGTATGGAAGTGTTCTATTTGGTGTATTTGTGCTCGTTTTGGTATGGAAGAGGCTCGAATTGGATAAATGGTCCTTTGGTAAATATGTGCATGTTTTTGTATATATGTGCAAGTTTTGGTATGATTGTGATCTCTGTTGTATGGAAGTGTTCCCTTTGGTGTATTTGTGTTCGTTTTGGTATGGAAGAGGCTCGAATTGGATAAATGATCCTTTGGTATATATGTGTGTGTTTTTGTATATATGTGCAAGTTTTGGTATGATTGTGATCTCTGTTGAATGGAAGTGTTCTCTTTGTGTATTTGTGCTCGTTTTGGTATGGAAGAGGCTCGAATTGGATAAATAGTCCTTTGGTATTTATGTGCGTGTTTTTGTATATATGTGTATGTTTTGGTATGCTCTTGCTCTCTGTCCATCTCCGACCTTCTTGACGACGTACGTTAAGATGCCGTCGGAGGGATATATTGTTGGGCAGTGAGAACAACAGTGGGAGAGGATACTGGATGGTCGAGAAAAGGCGAGAGGTGGTGGGTGGGTGGCGAGGGGGGTCTCGGGCGAGGGGGACGAGGCAGCGATGGTCGAGAGAGGGAGAGAGGTGGTGGGTGGGCAGCGAGGGGGACGAGAGGTGGCGATGCTCGGGGGTGGGCGAGAGAGAGTCGGGGAGGCAGCAATGGTGGGCGAGAGAGAGTCGAGGTAGGTGGCGAGGGCGGCGAGGGAGAGATGGTCGGGGGCGAGAGAGGGCTTGGCAGTGGGTGGGCGGCGAGGGGCGGCGAGGGGAAGAGGCGGCGGGTGGGCGAGAGAGAGTCGGGGAGGCGGGGAGAGGGTGGGGGGCGAGAGAGGGCTCGAGGTCTGGGGTAGGCGGCGAGGGCAGCGAGGGAGAGATGGTCGGGGGCGAGAGAGAGCTCGGTAGCGGGTGGGCGGCGAGGGGCGGCTCGGGGAAGAGGCGGCGAGAGGCGGCGGCTGGGCGAGAGAGAGTCGGGGAGGGATGCTCGGGGGTGGGCGAGAGAGAGTCGGGGAGGCGGCGATGGTGGGCGAGAGGGATTCAGGAGGGGTGGGGGCGAGAGGGATTCGGGAGAGAGGAGGAGCGGAGGCGCACCGTCGGATCAAGACTAGGCCACGTGTCAGCCATCCGTGGATTGCAGCAGACTGCTGCAATCCACTTACGGCAGAGGATCCGCTCCCTTACCGTAGATCCATTTCGACTACTTTCCCTGTAGCTGCGAGAAAAAGGGGCCCATTCTTCAGATTGCACGATCAGTGTCAACGTCTTCCCTCATGTGTACGTAGAATCACCGAAGATCGTCCAGGAATTATCTTCCTCCAGCACATGCAGTTGAAAAGAAGAGGAGGTGCCCAAGAAACTCTCCTCCATTGATCGCATACAGTTCCTTTCAATGGAACCGTCGGCAAACTGCTCAAGCTCCAGCACCCTCATTTCACAGTGTCCCCATTCCCTCCAGATCGCGCCATCAAAGACAAACAACCCCCTGCCACCGTCCCTCTCTAGCTGAACCGAGCACTTGGACATTCCATGTCATATCCGATTTCATTTGATAAAGCACTCGTAGATCATGATATGGATAGATAGATACTATCTATGAAGTCTGAAATAGACTCCATGCACAAGAATGGTGCGTGGATTCTAGAGGATCCACCTAAGGGGTAATATCCATTGGGTGTAAATAGATTTTCAAGAAAAAGATGAGACATGATGGGAAGGTAGAGACCTTCTAGGTACTACTCGTAGTCAAGGGCTATATGGAGAGAAGGCATCGACTACGATAAGAGATTCTCTCATGTAACCATGCTTAAATTCATTAGAGCACTACTAGCTATAGATGCACATTTTGACTACGACATCTAGCAGATGGACGTTAAGATTGCATTCCTCAATAGATACCTCAAGGAGGATATCTATATGGAGCATCCTCATTGCTTCATAGTTAAGGAAGGAAAAGTGTGCAAGTTGAAGAAATCCATCTATGGGCTCACACAAGCTTCTCGTAGTTGGAACATCAGATTCGATGAAACAACAAAGAGTTATGATTTCGTTCAAATCCTGATGAACCATATGTGTACAAGAAGCTTAGTGAGAGCGCTATTGTGTTCATTGTGCTTTATGTAGATGACATATTTATCATTGAGAATGATACATGGGTGATGGCTAGTGTTAAGATATGATTGTCCCATACCTTTGAGATGAAAGATCTTGGACAAGACTTGTACATCTTGGGTCTAAAATTATTCATAAACAGAGAAAATAGGATTGTTTTGGATGGTCTCAATATGTATGCATTAAGAAGATCTTGGATCAATATATGAAGATTTTCAAGAAAGGCTTCCTTCCCTTAAGACATGGTATCCACCTATTTAAAGGGACGGCTCTTCAAAGTGTTGAGAGAAAAAAGTCCATGAATGGATTCCCTTATACATCTGTTGTGGGAAACTTAATGTATGTCATGATGTATAAAAGGTTGGATATCTGCCATGTAGTGGGAATGATAAGTTGTTACCAATTCTGCTATGGAGAACAGCACTAGAATGCAGCAAAGAACATCTACAAGTGTTAAGGACACAAGATTACATCTTGGTTTATGGAAATGGTGATCTCCAAGCATTAGGATACAGTGATTCATGCTTCCTATCTGACATTGATGATTAAGAGTCAACTTCGAGATTCGTATTCTTATTTAACGGTGGTGATGTGAGCTTGAGAAGCAAGAGGCCAGATACCACCGCTGATTCAATAATAGGAGCTGAGTATAATTAGACATGTGAGCCCATGATGAACCGTTTCTACAATAAATATTATTGTAATTATTTAATATATCAATAAAAGTTATTGATTTTCACGCCCTAGCTGAGATTAATGAATGCAAGCATTTATAACGTCCCTTAATACAGTTAGGGTTGTGTATAATGGCCATCTTGATAATCATATATTATTTATCCAATGGTTGGATCATATAGGCTAGTGATGAGAAGAGTTTGGTTGAGTATTCAACTAGCACCATCAAATGATTGTCGAGAAAAGATGCCCAACTTGAGAAGGAGATGAAAATCGCTACTCCAAAGGTTGTTATCTGACAGACCTCTTGATGTAGATCCTCTACATAGAAATAGAGGTTTGGAGGTGTCAGATGAGTTAAGTCAAAGAGTTGACTGAACAAGATCGAGATATCAAACACCTAGGTCAGATGAGTTAATTATCATAAGTGATGTGGATATGATTCACATTATTTAGATATATGTAGGAAGACATCTTAGATAAGTAAATTATATTTAGTTATCATAGATGAAATTATTGTGAATAATACTATCAACAATAATTGTTGACAATATGGATATGATCCACAACTTCATAGAAAGAATTAATTTTGAATAGGATTCACAATTTACATATTAACATGAATTTGATTGACGTTGTAGAATTAAATGTGAATGTTATTTACATTTATTTTTGGATGGTTGAATATGATTCATAAATATCAATGATCTAATTATAATTTTCACAATAAATTTGGAATCATTTTTCTGATAAATCAACTAGAAAATAAGCAACACAAATCGTATTGGTGCAATATTGATTGCATCACATATTAGGAAAAGGACATGGCTCCCTCTCCTAATATGGGCGGACGACCATGGTGGAACCTACCATGGTGGTCGTCTACACCATAAAGTTGGAGATTGTCTCTCAACATTTTTTTAACAGGTAAATAAGGGGGGAGGGGATTTGAACATTGGTCCTTTGGGTGGTAGGCACACTGCACTACCACCAAACCATTTTAATAATAAAGATTACATGTAATCTTGGAGATTACATTTAATCTCAACCATTAATCATTATTTGGAGTGAATCTCCACCCTCTATTATGCTATGAAAGAGAGGCTAACATGCAATTGATAAAACAACTCTCTCTCTCTCTCTCTCGCCACATTTCAAACATCTCTCCCTCTCAAACCCTTGTGGTCGTCCACGTAAGTTTGTGGAGATTGTTGTGTCACCACACTGTCGTCGTGTTGCTGGACTGATTGTTCGTGGATCTTCATTTTCTTCAATACCTTATGCACTTGAAGAAGACGTCGGATTTCGTGAGATGAAATCAGGAGATTCCTTGATCAGATCGTTGCGTTGGATTGTGAGAAGCACGTGTCTCATCCATACGCTCATAAGTTCTTTCTCGTTGGATCGAACTAGAGACATGAGGTCGCTTCCTTAAAGGCTTTGAGATTGTGGTCATGCTTCATGAGGTAAACCTTATACTCATGTGATCATAATGAAATGGCACGTGAATTTTCCCATACCATGTGGTTTCATCGATTTTTTTTTTAAATTTCTGATGTGTCATCGACCTAGATTGGATACGGTACGATCTCCACGCTTCGGTGATACACAAGGCATGATCCCTCGCCTTCAGTCATGTAGCTACGCTCGACGACCTAGGAGGAGGTCATGTAGTTGCACGTGATCCGAATGGAGAAGTGCGACAATGTGCAGCAACCGCAAATCACCTGATTTTGTTTCGGTGATCTTGAGGTTAATCGCTCGATCAGATCCGTGTATTGGTTTGATCTTAAACTTATATTTTGATCTTATACTTGTTTTGTATTGGTTCTATGATGGATTTTTAATGTTTTGTGTAGAAAAACATGATGGCGTACAATGGTGCACGGTTGGAAAGGAAAGTGTGTGGTGGCATGTGATCTTTAAGATGGAGGAGCGTGACAAGGTGTTGTCTGGTGGTTGCACAAAGGTTGTGCGGTGGAGGCAAATCTCAGTTTTGCATTATAGAACACCATTATATTTTTTACAAGCCCATTTTTTCTTTTATAAATCATATAATGATTTTACAAATATCGATTATTTTTTACAATATCGTATTATTTTTTACATTTTATCAATTTCTAACAATATACTTTTTATTGTAGAGCTCCGCGCAAATATTACAAAGCGGTCACAAATTTTTACAGAGGAATGAGAAAAGGATGAAACAATTACAAAAAATCATATAATGTTACAAATAAAGATTTATAAAGGAAGCATGAATTTTATAAAAGGCGCTCAAAGAAAGAACAAATAATTATGAAATATTACAAAAGAACAATACAAAATTTATAAATAAAAATAATAATTTCACAAAGAATAATAATGAATGAGAATATAAGAAAGCATATGGTTGAATATTATAAAAAGGAATTTAAATTCTACATAATCTGACTCGTATTTATAAATATCTACATTAAATTACAGTTGTTGAGAACATTTCAGAAATCGACAAATAAAGAAATTAATGAAAAATTTTGAATTAAAACGATCCTAGAATGGCAATTGATGTTATTAAATTCAAATTTAAATATAAATAAAATTAACAAAATACCCTTTTAGACAACACACCATTTGTATGAGATCAATAGATCTCGTTAATGACTCTCCATAAAAGTGGTGAGCTCCAAGAAAGGATTCTACACACAAAAAACACACGTATATACATAGGGTAAAATGGGTCTGCCCCCATGGGGGAGCTAACTTGCTCCCCTCGTCCCATTTCGCCTAATTTTTTTATATTTTTTAAAATGTATTCCGTGGATTTTCATCAATAAATCCCTATATTATGTCATTAAAATTTCGTGCAAAACAAAGACTCTAATGGCCTCAATCCAGACGGGGTCGTTTTTAGCAATTCCGTTACCGTTAAAAAATGACTGTCTGGATGGAGGTCCTATGAGTCTCTATTTCGCATGAAATTTAAATAGCATAATATAGGGATATAGTGATGAATATTCATGGAAGAAAATTTCAAGGGCGAAATTGCGCGGGGGGAGCCAAGTTAGATCCCCCAAGGGGCAGCCCCATAGAACTCATATACATATGTGAGTACATTATGTACGTATGTACATACGTATGTAGGTATATGCATGTCAGCGCGCACATGTGTGTGTGTCTGTGTGTGCGCATGCGTGTGCATGTTTGCATCCGTACGTGCGTGCATACATGCATGTGTATGTGTGTGTGTGTGTGTGTTTGTGTTTGTACGTGTGTGCATGTGCGCGTGAGTGTGTGGGCGTGTCTGTGTGCGTGTGTGTGCGTGCATGCGTCTATGTATGCATCTGTGTAACTGTGTATGTGTCTGTCTGTATGTGTGTATGATGTTTGTGTGTGTGTGTGTGTGCGCCTGTGTATGTATGTGTGAGGGTGTGTGTAACTATAAGCGTGCATACGTATGTGTGTCCTTTCAAATGACGTGGAATCTTTTCTGTGTTTTTAAAAGTGTAAAATAATAGCATCTATATGTAACTAACATTTTTATCCAAGGTATAAATAGTTTTGTATTTTTATTTTGAGATAAACGTGATGTTTATGTCTATCATTAGTTTTTGTAATTTTATTTTGAGATAAATGTGATGTTTATGTTTATCATTAGATAAGGGCATCCAGTTGCTTTTCTTAAATCAAGAATGCTCCCATCCCATTTGAATTTTCTCCTCCATACGTCAAAGGATATTTATGTTACCTTTTATTTTACCTTCTCATTTAAAATAGTATAGTTGTGGTTGATGTTTAACGTTGGTGAATATAAGTGATGGATGCATAGTTTTACGTCTCGAACATGTCTACATTGGGTTTTCTTGACCCAGCATTTGTAATGTCCCTGATTTAAATCCCCATACCATATCTAGGAAAATTGACCTATGCATTTGACTCGATTGGACCCGTTGATGACCATCCAAAATGCTTAATTCCAAATTGTCAAGCAGTAATCCCCACCATATGTAACTTTCTCTTACACTTTGTAAGTTTTAGATGTGAGACTATGTTTACGATGTTATAACATGTACACGAGTAACACCTAGTCTAATCAAATTAGCTATAGAAGCATGTCCTACTTCTTAGTTATTTAAATCGGCGTATACAGATAAGGTTGCATGTGTTATCATATAATTATCTTTTAAAAATATAGATAGTAAGATAAGTACGAATGTTGAGAATACCTACAACATAGATACGGATATAAATTGCATGTGCCAGATCTATACTTTATACTAAAGCTGGGTCCCCATCCCCAGCTTTAGCCACGTAAATCCTTCTCCATCCACCCCGCGCCCCTCCTTCCCTCTTCTTCTCCGTCTCTCATCGCCTCTCGCTCTCCCTTCCCATCCTCCTCTAACCACGTGTCTCTCTCCCTTTCTCTCCCATCCTCTCTCCAATTCCATTGGGTGGTTCTCTCTCACTCCCTCAATTCATGTGGTCCCACCCCCTCTCTCCTTTGTTCTCCTATTTTATCCCTTCTCTCCTGTGGAACCCAAGTCCCTATGCAATTCCTCCCTCTCACAGCACTTATTCACTCTCTCCCACTCTCTCTCTCCCTCCCACAATACCATGTTCTCTCTCTCCACAAGATATGTACGAGCCCCACCCTCCACTCTCTCCCCCCACTTATCTTTCCCCTTTTATATATGCAATTTTTCTCCCTCTCTCTCTTCCTCTCTACAATTTCTTTATTATACTATATTTTAAATCTTCTTTGATATATTAATATTAAAAATCTCTCTCATTCTAAACTTTTGTTGACAAAAATAAAAAATTCTCCTACTTTCATTCGATTTCTCTCTCTACATTATTTTTCAAAACTAACTTTTTATTTTTAAATATTTATAACATATTTATTATGATGGTAACCTATTATGATTTAATAGTAATTAACAATTAATCTAAAATAAAATTAATTTCATAGATTAAAATATTATAGTAAAATGATATAGTAATTAATTTAGAATCTCTCTCTCTTTAAACTTTTGTTGACAAAAATAAAAAATTCTCCTATTTTTCATTCGATTTCTCTCTCCACATTATTTTTCAAAACTAATTTTTTTTATTTTTAAATATTTATAACATATTTATTATGATGATAACCTATTATAATTTAATAGTAATTAACAATTAATCTAAAATAAAATTAATTTCATAGATTAAAATCTTACAGTAAAATGATATAGTAATTAATTTAGAAACTAATTCTGAATTAGTATATACATAGTAAGTAATAAAAATAATTTAATGTTATATACAATTAAGAAAAATTCAATATCTTATATCCATATTTTTCACGTATTATTTATCATCTATTTTAAATTCTTATAGATTTTTAAAGTATACCATATTTTAATTCTTCTTGACATGTACTATTAAAAATCTCTCTCCTTATACTATTTTTGGGAAAAAATAAAAAACCTATCAACCTCTCCTTCAATTTCTCTCTCTAGATTATTTTTCAAAAAAATATTTTTTTTATTTTGTAACATTTATGATGTTACCATATTATAATTCTATAGTAACTAATAATTTATTTAAAATAAAATTAATTTCATAGATTCAAATCTTATAGTAAAATGATATAGTAAAAATTTAGAAACTAATTCCGAATAAGTATATACATATTAAATAATAAAAATAATTTAATATTAGTATAAATTAAGAAGACTTCAATAAATATACATTCATAAAATACTGAAAAGAATAAGTAATATAATAGCAAATATTTAGATATTTTATTGATAATGTATGTTAAAAATAAATTAAAAATTTAATTAAAAATAAATTTAAAATCTAATATATTGCACATATCTGACTTTTTTCTCTCATATTATGAGATAAAGGAGACATATAGATAGTAATTTTATTTATGTCCATTGAATGAATCATCTTATATCTATATTTTTTACATATTACTTGTCATCTACTTTAAATTTAAAGTACATTTTGAAAATCCATCATCAAAGATTGATATAATTGGGGCACAGCCAGCAACGTAGATAAAACTAATGTGAAATAAACTACGTGAGTATAGTGCGACTGGATAGTTTTGATTTGTTATCAAAAGTCTTATTTATTAATTCGAGCATATACATCTTTTTAAAAAAATATATAATTTTTTATAAATGTAAATTTTTTGTTTTATAATCAATGATTAATAAATATTTTATGTGAATTGGTGTTTTAAGATACAATAGGAATGTTCCAAACCTATTCTATTTACTTATCTATTTTTGTAAAAAAAATTAATATGATATCTTGCTTAATTTCTATACTTTTAAAATTATTATTAACAAATGTATTTTCTTTCAAACCCGTCGCGAAGCGCGGGAAAATATACTAGTACCGTTCATAACTTCATATGTATAAAATTGTGCAGAACTGACTGATGCGTCCATGTTAATTTATCAACCATAAAAAATGTTATTACTTCTGGAAAAAGGTGTTTCCCGGCAAACAGGTACCTCATATTTTTTATATGATATGACAACCAAATTTTTAACATAAACGATAAAATTTAGAGATTTTTACGTCCGGAGTAATTTTGTAATTACAATCATAACTTTGCGTAAACGTGAATTATGTTCAGGACTCTGAGTAATGTTAACTCTTACATCTATAATCCTGTGTTAAGTTTTTCCGTTGAATATGATGGTATCCATCAAATATTTTGCATTTTATACCTTTTAAATTCCTATTATTCCCCATGCCGACCTCATCATCCTCTCCTTCGTCCTCTCGCACATGCAGCCCCCTCGAAGTCAAAGCCCCCCCCCCTCCCTTTGGAAGTTGACACCCCATCGACCAACCTCTCCTGCTGACTCCTCCTCTCCTACCTCCTTCATCCAGGAAACCCCTCTTCCCTGAGCCCACACACCTCCTCCAGACCAGGTCGGCAACGACCTCCCACCAATCCCCATCAAAGCCACCGTCTGCAAGCCCCCCGTCCTGCAAGCCCTCACCACATCGCCCTCCACCTCCCGTACCCCCCCACCCCACCCCCCTACTCCAACCCCCATTGAAGCCCCCACCCTGCAAGCCCTCGCGTCGCCGCCCTTTGAGCGATCGTCGGACAGTGCAAAGCCCTGATCGCCTCCCTGCAGCACCCTCGATTATGCTTTAATCGCCACCTTGTGAACCGGGCCCAGAGCTGCATACAAGCCCCACCCCACCTTCCCCCACTTCTCCTACCCGAACCCCCATCGAAGCCAGCCCCCCCCCCCAGCCTCCGTGCTTTACTCTGTGGGTCACTTCCCCACCTCCCATGAAATCGCCAACGAGCCCTTGCCTCCCGACTGCCAGCAAGTTCGTTGAAGCTCTCCCTCGCGCTACCTGCCAGCCTCCTTTCCCCACACTGGCAAGCTCTCAAATCCATCGAAAAAAATCCTTTCTCTTTTTTTTAGTTTTCATTAAACCAACCGTTAGATCATAGATTGGTTAGGTTAACTCAATATCCCATTGAGTTAATAACTAAACTAACGGAAGGTTATGGGTGTAAAACATAGCATTTATTCAGGGTTCTGGACCTAATTCACACTTAGGCAGGGTTGCGAATGTAGTTACGAAATTACTCACTCAGGGTATACGTGTAAAAATCCCTAAAATTTATGCGTGAAGGTTTTGATTAGGATTCGTAACTTTATGGTGGAAATTTAAACATGCTCTAAATTTGTGGCGGAAATTTGAAGATTTCCTTCAGGATTTTGTACGTTCTATGAATTTCAGGGCATATTTCTCAAACTATTCAAAATTTTGGCTTAACTATAAATTTATGGCAGGATTCATATAAGTATTTAGATCACGTTCAAAATCCTGTCGAAAATTTTGGCAACATCCTGTCGAAAATTTACATTACGTGCTATAAATTTAGATCACGTTCAAAATTAAGCCGGAGACATTATGATCGTGCCATAAATTTTACAAGCTAGAAATTGTGACTCAAAATTTTGAATCCTGCATTCCGAAATTTAGATTATAATGTTAAAAGTTTTCGTACCGTGATCTCCAGTTGGTGGTATTTGCCGATAAGGTTGGTAAGAATTAAGATAGATAGTTTTGGATCTAAGAATCTTGTAGAACTAATACGAGGGATACGTTGTGAATAGAGCTTATGTGTATTTGATGGCCTGCATAGGAAACAAGTATACCAAATACATTTATTTTATTTCATATATGATAAAGCAAACATGATGTTATATATAATTATAAATAAATTCACAACTATACTTGTATGTTAGTAAACATAAGATGTATCTGGGCGTCCGTTTTAAATTGGATATAATATATGCCAAAACACTAAAAAACAGAACCTCACACCAGTTGCATTCCCTGACATTTATGTAAAAATTTGCATTATAACATGAAACTATCTAAATCATTTTTGGTTTAGTGGTTTAATTTATCTAGCATTTATTAAAGAACTTTATGGTGGAAATTTAAACATGCTCTAAATTTGTGGCGGAAATTTGAAGATTTCCTTCAGGATTTTGTACGTTCTATGAATTTCAGGGCATATTTCTCAAACTATTCAAAATTTTGGCTTAACTATAAATTTATGGCAGGATTCATATAAGTATTTAGATCACGTTCAAAATCCTGTCGAAAATTTTGGCAACATCCTGTCGAAAATTTACATTACGTGCTATAAATTTAGATCACGTTCAAAATTAAGCCGGAGACATTATGATCGTGCCATAAATTTTACAAGCTAGAAATTGTGACTCAAAATTTTGAATCCTGCATTCCGAAATTTAGATTATAATGTTAAAAGTTTTCGTACCGTGATCTCCAGTTGGTGGTATTTGCCGATAAGGTTGGTAAGAATTAAGATAGATAGTTTTGGATCTAAGAATCTTGTAGAACTAATACGAGGGATACGTTGTGAATAGAGCTTATGTGTATTTGATGGCCTGCATAGGAAACAAGTATACCAAATACATTTATTTTATTTCATATATGATAAAGCAAACATGATGTTATATATAATTATAAATAAATTCACAACTATACTTGTATGTTAGTAAACATAAGATGTATCTGGGCGTCCGTTTTAAATTGGATATAATATATGCCAAAACACTAAAAAACAGAACCTCACACCAGTTGCATTCCCTGACATTTATGTAAAAATTTGCATTATAACATGAAACTATCTAAATCATTTTTGGTTTAGTGGTTTAATTTATCTAGCATTTATTAAAGAACTTTATGGTGGAAATTTAAACATGCTCTAAATTTGTGGCGGAAATTTGAAGATTTCCTTCAGGATTTTGTACGTTCTATGAATTTCAGGGCATATTTCTCAAACTATTCAAAATTTTGGCTTAACTATAAATTTATGGCAGGATTCATATAAGTATTTAGATCACGTTCAAAATCCTGTCGAAAATTTTGGCAACATCCTGTCGAAAATTTACATTACGTGCTATAAATTTAGATCACGTTCAAAATTAAGCCGGAGACATTATGATCGTGCCATAAATTTTACAAGCTAGAAATTGTGACTCAAAATTTTGAATCCTGCATTCCGAAATTTAGATTATAATGTTAAAAGTTTTCGTACCGTGATCTCCAGTTGGTGGTATTTGCCGATAAGGTTGGTAAGAATTAAGATAGATAGTTTTGGATCTAAGAATCTTGTAGAACTAATACGAGGGATACGTTGTGAATAGAGCTTATGTGTATTTGATGGCCTGCATAGGAAACAAGTATACCAAATACATTTATTTTATTTCATATATGATAAAGCAAACATGATGTTATATATAATTATAAATAAATTCACAACTATACTTGTATGTTAGTAAACATAAGATGTATCTGGGCGTCCGTTTTAAATTGGATATAATATATGCCAAAACACTAAAAAACAGAACCTCACACCAGTTGCATTCCCTGACATTTATGTAAAAATTTGCATTATAACATGAAACTATCTAAATCATTTTTGGTTTAGTGGTTTAATTTATCTAGCATTTATTAAAGAACTTTATGGTGGAAATTTAAACATGCTCTAAATTTGTGGCGGAAATTTGAAGATTTCCTTCAGGATTTTGTACGTTCTATGAATTTCAGGGCATATTTCTCAAACTATTCAAAATTTTGGCTTAACTATAAATTTATGGCAGGATTCATATAAGTATTTAGATCACGTTCAAAATCCTGTCGAAAATTTTGGCAACATCCTGTCGAAAATTTACATTACGTGCTATAAATTTAGATCACGTTCAAAATTAAGCCGGAGACATTATGATCGTGCCATAAATTTTACAAGCTAGAAATTGTGACTCAAAATTTTGAATCCTGCATTCCGAAATTTAGATTATAATGTTAAAAGTTTTCGTACCGTGATCTCCAGTTGGTGGTATTTGCCGATAAGGTTGGTAAGAATTAAGATAGATAGTTTTGGATCTAAGAATCTTGTAGAACTAATACGAGGGATACGTTGTGAATAGAGCTTATGTGTATTTGATGGCCTGCATAGGAAACAAGTATACCAAATACATTTATTTTATTTCATATATGATAAAGCAAACATGATGTTATATATAATTATAAATAAATTCACAACTATACTTGTATGTTAGTAAACATAAGATGTATCTGGGCGTCCGTTTTAAATTGGATATAATATATGCCAAAACACTAAAAAACAGAACCTCACACCAGTTGCATTCCCTGACATTTATGTAAAAATTTGCATTATAACATGAAACTATCTAAATCATTTTTGGTTTAGTGGTTTAATTTATCTAGCATTTATTAAAGAACTGTGTCATTAAAAATTGATAGACTATACGATCACGAAATGATAAAATCAGGAATAACGATTGATAAGTTCAGATCCCATCCACAGGCGAACTGACTTCGATAACCAGGTTTGGTTTTCGAGATCAAGTGAGGTTACAAATGAGTAATAAACAATAGTTATCAAATACAAATAATTGAACAAGAGTTGTTACTACTCCATTTGATCAGGTAGCTTTAATTTGCAGAAGCTCAGACATAAGCTGGCCTCGTCCGTTGCTCTGTATGATTGTCATGGATCAATCGAAAATTGAAACAAAATATTGAAGTACAAGTCACTACTTAGGCAAATTGATCATTAATTTAGGGCATGTTTGGTTGCAGGGTTGGGCAGGGTTGGGTTAGGCTGGGTTGGGTGAATAGTAATCTGTGAGGAGGAAGTACCCTTGTGAATAGTAACCAGGGTTGGGCCAACCCTGCCCATCCCTGCAACCTGCGATCACTATAAGAATGTATTAAAAAATAACATACTTGAAAAAGGAAGAAGAGATGTAAACAGAACCCACCGTAACCTTGGTACAATGGCCAACAGCATTTTACAGATTGTGCCATATAACATGCTACAGCAGACTGACAATGTTGCACACAGCTGCAGCCAGTTCATTGCATGGCATAAACGATGATTGCAACCTGCCTCGATGCCGCACACAATGGGACTTGCCTGTTTTTTGGTGTCAAGGGTACAGCACATAGTGTGTGCGCCTTCCTACTCGCACTCCATGATCCCTCTCCTTTGTTATGATGGCACCAGCTCCTTTACCGAGCATCGCTCTCGCACCCCTGCTAACTGCTCTGTGCATGAGGCCTACGAAGACTCCCATCAGTGCAGCTTAACATATACCCCATGAAGTCAGAGAAAATAAGACCTGGAAATGAACAGGATGAAACATACAGATGGGGTGAACAATCGCCTTGTGCCCTTCAGGCAATCTTTTTCCAGCAAAAAACAGATATCTTCTCAACAAGAAATTGGCATTGTCAATACGATGGTAACAAGTTCTGTGATGCTGATAGTAGATATAATGCCGGTGGCCAACAACAGATTACTGGTCCATATCCCCCAGTCTAGATGTTCAAAACAAACCCCTAGATGAACACAAGACTTTTCCATGTTCATCCCTTTTCGTTAGTCTATAGCATAAAATGTCATTCTTTTTGTCATCACAAAGACGAATGGTCGTTTTGATCATAAAGAATGCTCAAACAAATGGCATAGCACACAAAAGAGAGACCTAATTAAGGTGTAGCGAGGCAATGATAGTAGATGCAGAACATTCCATAAACCCACAAATAAAAGAGCATTATAAAAGTAACTCGAGCTACACAAGAGACTTTGGGTGCTTCCCGATGCATACACTGTATCTTCCAGTGTCGCAACTGGAGAGGAATCAACAAGGAAACAGGTCGGTGAGTGTTAGTAGACTTGGCTGCATGTCATTCAACCATGGGCACCAGAGGATGGCTATCAAGACACATTCTAAAGATCTGTTTGGCAGTAACATGCCCTCTACGATTTCGATCCCAGTGCTAAAAGTATCTTCTTCCTAGGGCCCTGAAATAAAATCCCGCACAATGCAAAATCTCGAAATTAGTCTGAAAGAGAGAATAAGATAGTTCTACATTTTAAAAACATGTTATTGAAATTAGATAGAAATATTAACCTTTAAAAATACACTTACACGTACTGCCACTTTAAAGAAAAGATTTCCTTCTTTGATAGTGGTATCCTTTAATAGTGGTATCACTCCCAAAAATTGAAATCCGAATTTTAATATTCTTTAGAAAAATCAATTGAATCATATTTCACATGATTCAACAATATGAGATCTCTCCTAAAAGTATTTTAGTCTGAAATCACTCTCAAACATATTATGATTATTAGATCCGGTTAAACTAAAGGTGTATGCCATCAATCGCCGTCGATTTCGGAGATAGGAACCGATGCAAATGTATATATAAATTCAGCTACTTCGGAAAAAAAATGAAATATGGCATCTTCAGGACTAAATTCAAATAGTTTTCCCCTCAATCATAAATATAAAGGTTTGTGTAGGAATTGTAAGATATATACAGTGATAAGATATACAGTGATATACAGTTATAAAGGGGCATGAATACGAAAAATCAAACAAATGCAAACTATTATGAGCCCTCGGGAAGAATAAATGAAGGCAAGCATTCACATCTAAGCAGAGCTCTTGTTATGGCGCTAGATGTTCAGAGAAAGATAACTTACCATCGGAATTCCCAGTGCTTTAAGATCCTCATCAGTCATGTGCATCAAAGCCGTCATGTCAACCTGAAAGAGCATTATAAAATGTTCATAGATGAGCATAACTGAATAATCAAACATTACGCTCCAATGCATACTTCCTCCGCTTGGAAGGTGATCGAGTACTTCTCAAGATCCAGTGATTTTAGCAAATCATGCACTGTAGAATAACCCTATAAAGCCAAGAAACAACTGTCAGCTATCTTTAAGAGCAAGGCGTGTACTGAACAAAGCTCTGCCCAATTAAAAAAGGCGAAAATATAAATACCCAATAGTTGTCAAAAACCGTACAATATAATATAGGTCATTAGGTCCTGACGTCTAAATGCACAGAACTTGGGCTATGGACTACAAAGTCAAGTTCTGAAAAACCAATTCATAAAACTGGTTACAAAGCCCTTTAATGAAGTAGAAAACCCTTGCTTATCGCTAATGGATCATTGAGAGGAACAAAAATTCTTCACTCAAAACTACGTCAGATTCTTACTAATTAGATTCACATGTAACTTTCAAAAGGTCACCAAGGCAAATGACATTGAAATCAGGAGGGAAAAAAAGGAAATTTATCAATGACTACACGTCCGGAAACAACAGACTGATCAACCTCAAGGAAAGATGAAAGGATGTGGCGAGAGGAAATCGAAGTACCTTTTTATAATGGTTACAATTGACAACCGCTACCACCACAACAACAATAAAGCCTTTTCCCACATTAAGTAGGGTCGGCTACATAGATTCTTTGCCTCCATTCAGAACTATCTTGGACCATTCTCGAGCTTAGATCCAAAAATCTAAGATCCATTCTTAGTCTCTGTTGGAAGAATAAGAGTTGTTGTTTATTCCAGAGAGCCCTAGGGTCTCTTATATAGAGAAAATCCATGGGTAAATTACATAAGACGGAACATAAAAGAATAAAAAGAGCAAACAGTACACAGACTACATAATTCTTTCGACACTCCCCCTCAAGATGGAGCATAGATATCGATCATGCTCAGCTTAGAACACTTCTGGAATGGTCCTTTGAGCAACGGTTTGCTGAAGATGTCGGTAGTCTGCTCGTCAGAACTAACATGTGAATAGAAACCAGTCCCTTCTGGATCATGTCTCTGGTTTAGTGACAATCTACTTCAATATGCTTGATTCTCTCGTGAAAGGCAAGATTATTGGCAATGAACAATGCGGCTTGATTATCACACTGTAACTGCATGGGTAGAGGTACATCTACATGCAAGTCTACTAATACAGCTCGGACCCACATCATTTCCGTACTAACTTGTGCCATAGCCCTATATTCAGATTCTGCACTGGATCTAGTCACAACTGTTTGTTTCTTGATTTTCCAAGAAACTAGGGAACTACCCACAAACACAGCAAATCCTGAGGTAGACTTTCGATCATTAGGACATCCTGCATAGTCAGCATCCGCACATGTAGAAACAGGTAAATTTGTTTCCTTTCTGAACAACAATCATGTGCTTGGAAACGATTTTAGGTATATGAGTATCATATATATAGCATCCATATGTACATGTCTCGGTTGTTCCATGAACTGGCTTACCTGGCTAACTGCAAAGGCAATATCAGGTCGGGTTATGGTTATGTAAAGAAGCTTCCTCCCCATTTCTCTATACCTTCCTCTTGTCAACTTCTTCTGTATCATTGTCATACAATTTCATACTAGGGTCCATAGGAGTAGTAGACGGTCTGCATCCATCCAAGCCCGTCTCAACAAGCATATCTGTAATATATTTCCTCTGGGTCATTACTAGACCCCGTGCATTCCTGGCAAACTCCAACCCCAAAAAGTATCGTAGTGTAGAAAGGTCCTTTGTAACAAATCGGCAGCCCAACACTGCTTTGATCATGTCTATCCCCTGAGTATCATCTCCTGTAACCAAAATGTCATCAACATACACCATGATGACAACTGTACCTCGAGTAGTCCTCTGGATGAACAGCGAGTGATCTGCATTGGATCTCTTGAATCCATGTTCTTCAATCAGCTGAGACAGCTTCTGAAACCATGCCCTTGGGCTCTGTTTAAGGCCATATATTGCCTTATGAAGTATGCACACCATATGAGTCTCCCCCTCAGCAGCAAACCTCGGAGGTTGCTGCATGTAGACTTCCTCCTGCAGATTTCCATACAAGAATGCATTTTTAATGTCTAATTGGAACAAGGGCCAATCACGTACCACGGCTACAGACAGAAGAATACGAACAGTGGAGTGTCGGGCGACCGAAGAGAGGGTATCCATATAGTCCACTCCATAAGTCTGAGTGAAACCGCGTGCCACTAGCCGTGCCTTGTACCGATCAAGGCTACCATCTGCATGATATTTGACAGTGAATACCCATATGCAGCTAACAACAGAAGCTCCTGAAGGAGCGGGAACCAAGCTCCATGTGCCCCTCGACTGTAGGGCAGCCATTTCCTCCTCCATCGCAGTCCGCCAGCACACAGATTTCAATGCATCATGATAGTTCTTTGGGATCTCCACTGAAGATAAAGCCACTGCAAATCTCTGAAAGTCCCCTATGAGATGATGAAAGGAGACCAGTGAGGCAAGAGGATACGAAGCACAGCTGCGTTTTTGCTTTCTCACCGCAATAGGAACATCCAGATCATCAACCCCTGAACTCGTCGGAGCATATTCGCCCTGCAATGATGCACCCTGCATAGGCACACTATTCGACCCATCATTAGTAGTAACATCTGGACATATCTGGGACGTGCTGGATGATTGGCGTGGGGCAGGAACATGACCAGATCGACAAGTATAAAATTTTGGTAGTGGTGAGACTATCGGTTTTGGTGGAGGTAGTGGTGGAGGAGCTGACGCAATGTTAGAAACTGGATTTGACAACGGAAGACTCACCGTTGGAGGAGGGGCAGAGACTTCATCAGTAGATGTGTTAGAGACCAATTTGTCACCTGCAGGTGAAAAATACATAACAGACTCGAAGAAAGTGACATCAGCACTGACAAAGTATTTCCTGTTAACCGGATCATAGCAACGATATCCCTTATGCGTCCGAGAATAGCCCAGAAAGACACATTTGACAGCTCTAGGTAAGAGCTTGTCACGACCTGGGGATAGCTGATAAACAAATGCAACAACTCCAAAAATACGAGGAGTGAGTGAGAATAACTCCTTATCTGGAAAACCAACAGACAGAGAAATTTTCTCACCAAGAACCGTGGACGGCATACGATTTACCAAGTAGTAGGCTGTAAGAATGCCATCTCCCCAAAAAGAGATCGGAGCACAACTCTGGATAAGTAGAGTTCGAGTAATGTCAAGAAGGTGACGATGCTTTCTCTCAGCAATTCCATTCTGTTGAGAGGTGTAGGCACATGTAGTTTGATGTATAATGCCTTTTGACCAAAGATATTGAGATAGAGACCGAGTACAAAATTCCAACGCGTTATCAGTACGAACGTATTTCACATTGGATGAAAAAACATTGTTCACTTCATTAATAAGATTTTTAATAACATCACCGGCTTCAGATTTATTCTTTAAGAAGAAAACCCACGACAGACAAGAGAAATCATCAACCACGACAAGATAAAACTTGAGCCCCTGGTGATCAGGGATACGACTAGGACCCCAAATATCAATATGGAGTAACTCAAAATGGGAGCCACTGCTCCGACTCTGACGACGCGGGAAGCTAGCTCTATGATGCTTCTCTAACTGACAAGCTTCACACCGGAAGGACGTACTTGGAGATATCTGAGGCAAAAGGTGACGCATTTTCTGTAAAGGCAGGTGACCAAAGCATAGATGCCATGTATATGGAGAGACAGATCCAACAGCATGAGAAGAGACTCCAGCATATGAACTCCTGTTCAGACGATAAAGACCATCCTGCTCAGAACCACAGCCAATCACCCTGCCCGTTAGAATGTCCTGAAATATAAAAGCAGATGGGTCAAATATAGCGTGACAATGCAAATCTTTTGTAATCTGACTAATAGAGAGTAAATTCATCGAAAATTGAGGGGGGCATGTAAGACATTCTTGAGACAAATGGAAGAGGATAACACGATCTCCCCCTGTCCAACAATGGGGGAATGAGTCCCATTGGCAATGATCACCGACCTCCCAGGAGGAATCTCTCTGTATGAGATAAGTCTATCTCTGTCTCGACATAGATGGTGCGTGGCACCAGAGTCCATGATCCAATCGGAGATGTCTGAACTAGAGCATGTGGTAAAGGCACAGGCACTACTTGAGGTACTAGCCGTGGCAGAGGTACTGGCAGAAGCAAATGCAGCTATATCGGAAGGACCTCCCGAAGAATCTGTAGAAGCAGGTGGCATAATATCTCGTAACCGAGCGACAACTTCTTCAAACCTCTGATCCGAAGTAGAAGATGATGGAGATGCAACATGTTCTACCACCCGGGCAGATGCTGGAAAGCCATGCTTCGAATAGCACGTATCCTCCGAGTGACCTTGACGGTGACAAAAACTGCAAGGTGGACGAGACCGACCACCACGACCTCCAGTTCCACGATCACGACCACGGCCACGAAATGAAGAAGAGGAACCACCTCTTCCTCTGGAAGCAGCCATCGCAGAGGGTGGTGGTGTAGATGTGCTGGATGGAACAGAGATGCGGCTAAGCCTCCGGTAGACCTCCTCCATTGGAGGAATGGTAGCATCTGCGAGTATCTGTGATCTGGCCGCATCATATTCAGGATCAAGAGCCGCAAGAAGGACTCCTACCATGGTAGCATTACGAATTGTCTTCTGTTGCTCTGGTGTAGCCGTCAGAGGGATAGTGTTGTAGAGTTTCTCAAACATCCCCCTAAGGGATATATACAAGGAATGAAGCGGTCGCCCATTTTGCTTCATGGTGAATATGTCGTACTGCAGTTGAAGCATCTTGGTCTCATTCCGGACCTAGGAATATGTCGCTGCAAGAATATCCCACATCACTTTAGCGGTGGGCTGATGGAGGACATCATTGGCAATCTCCATCGACAACGTGCCCGACAGCCAGACTTTGGCATATGAGTCATCAGCCTCCCAAGAGGCGTAAATCCTTGTCTTCTCTGTTGGCTCATCCTCGGTAAGAATGTGCTTCTTACCGTTTGACTTCATGAGGCTCATGAACTGCATCGCCCAGAGCTCATAGTTCGACCCGTCCATCTTCACTATTGGCGCGGGACCTTTGAACGCGCCTATGGAGGCCATATCAACCTTGGATTCTGACATATCGCCGCATGAGAACTAGGGTTTGTAGACAGAGTGACAGATGTCTACACAAACTACATAGGATTCGAGTGCGTATGTAGACGTTATGCACCCAAATCCATAGATATTGCGAAGGAGGCTGCTACTACCAAGCTGGCAAGGAGCGTACCGGTATCGGCTAGAACAAGGCCGGCAGTGGGCAGGTGCCGGGACTGGCTAGGGCACGGCTAGGGCACGGCTGGAGGGCCCGAGGCGAGAGGCGGGGGCCTAGGCGGAGACCCGACGGCGGAGGCCTAGGTAGAGGCGAAGGCCTAGGCGGAGGCAGGGACCTAGGCGGAGGCGGCGACGGGAAGAGAGAGAGAGGGGGGCGAGTGGAAGAGAGAGAGGAAGCCTAGGGTTTAGGCTCTGATACCATGTTGGAAGAATAAGAGTTGTTGTTTATTCCAGAGAGCCTTAGGGTCTCTTATATAGAGAAAACCCATGGGTAAATTACATAAGACGGAACATAGAAGAATAAAAAGAGCAAACAGTACACAAACTACATAATTCTTTCGACAGTCTCATTCCAACACTTCTTGGGCATTCTTCACCCTCTCTTAGTCAGCTCAACAACCCAAAACTCGCTTCTCATGACTGGTATATCAAACGACCTTTGCAAATGCCCAAACCACCTTAGGTGAGTTTCTCGCATCTTATTCTTGATCGGAGCTACACCAACTTTTTTTCTGATTGCACCATTCTAAATCTGAATCTTTACGTGTATGTCCATACATCCACCTTAGCCTTTTCATTTCTGCTACTGCCATTCTCTGCACATGACTATGGTTACATGCCAACATTCAGATCTATAGAGTATGGCAGGTCTCAAGGATGCTTTGTAAAACTTTCCTTTGATTTTCAAAGGAATTTTCTTATCGCATAGAACAGTAGAAGCAAATTTCTTAGTAATGCAGTTCGAAAACAAAATTCTTCTAATAAGCCAACAAAAAAATTTTCTGTCTTTACTATGGCTATATCGCATAGACTGTATGCACTTTACGATATCGCAGGGATTATGTGCGTTTCTGTATAGCGCATATAATGTTTGCGCTTTCACTACATTAGCGCATAGAAAGTCTGCGATATGGCATGTAGTTCGAAAAATAAAATGGACAGAGCGAACGAAAGGTTAATTGTGTAAACAGAACCCTTCGTTCGCTCTGTCTGCAAACCCGTTCTCGCATGACTCTCCTCCGCCGACCATCCTCTCAGCACCGCCGGCCATCCTCGCTGCCTCTGCTAAGCGTCCTCTCCGCCGCCGCCGCCACTGCCGAAGGCTTCCTCGTATCCGCCGCCTTAGCTCTCTCCTCCGCCGTCGAAGCTCTTTCAACTTCTACCTCCGTTTTTGGTGCAACAAGAGTAATTTTTTTGAACATTATTAAACTAGGGTTCTTTGTTCTTTTGCTTTCTATTGTCTATCATTTTTTTAGTTGAACATAGAGCTTTTGTTTGACCTAAGACGATGTCAATGTAATTTCTAGGAGATCAATGGATTCCATATATTGCATATTTGAGTTGAAAAGTCATAATGAAGACTCTACTAGTATGGAGTAAAGGGAGACCTAAGTTAAAGCGGAGTAAAGGGAGAACTAAGTCCACGAGGATCCATAATGAGATGGATATAAGAGTAGTATTGCAAAAAAATACATGTGGTTTATGTGGAGCTTTGGGTCATAGTAAACACGCGTGTCCAAAGAAAAACTCGGGAGCATCTTCATCAACTACAGGTCCTACATCAAATCGAAACAAAAATAGATGTGAGAGATGTGGAGGATAAGGTCATAATAAGAGAAAATGTAACGACCTCAGTAAGTTTAATATATTACTCGTTAAAAAAGTTATTATGTTGGTAGCTTATAGCATTTGTTATATCTTCCCATTTTTAATTACTAACATATACATTTGCTATGTGTGTTGTAGATGGATCCAGGTCCGATTGACACTTCTGTACTGACACAGCAGGACCGACATCGCTCACGTCGAGTATGGGAGGGTGATGTAAGTTATGAATTGTATTTATCTCAAAAAAAGTTATTATGTTGGTTTCATTTCATATCATTAGCACAATTTGCATGCAAGTAACAAATCATATTTATGTTGGCATGTATCATCATGACTACAATGTCAGCGAAGGGAGAAGAAAGTACGACATATACCACTGGACGAGCGCATCCGGCCATTTGTTGTGCAGGCAGGATTTGGAGGAGTTACTGAGTTAGAGCTCATAGCCCTTAACTGGCATCTTATAACCGCCTTGGTGGAGCGATGGAGGCCGGAAACACATACATTTCATATGACCAACGTGGAGATGACGATTACACTTCAGGATGTGGCTGTGTTGATGGGATTACGAGTTGGTGGCATGGCAGTCAGATCGGTGTCACATCGACAGTAGGGAAATGAACTGATGTTTGCGAACAATTACTTGGTGTTCGCCCAATGGAGAATGAGATCCAAGGCTCGAGGGTGCTAGCGAGTTGGTTGTATCAGTCATTTGCACATGTACCCGCCCATGCAGATGAGGACACATTGATACGTCACGCGAGGGCGTACATCTGCAGCTCCTTGGTGGTATATTATTCACGGACAAGAGCGGGTCGTTGATATCTATTATAACTTTACCGCCTTTGTCCGATCTTGATGTCACTGGTACTTTCGGTTGGGGATCTGCCACATTGGCTTACTTGTATAGGCATCTTTGTTACGTTGCAGACATGGGCACTGAGGAGGTAGGGGGTATTGTTATACTTTTGCACCTTTAGGCGTAGGAGCACTTTCCCCGTATAGCCCTTGTTATTTAGAGTGAGATCCCAATGGCATGGGCGACTACTAGGTGTTCGTTGGAGGGCAGACTTTGAGAACAGACGACAACCAACACACGTCGTTCGGTCATATCGTGATGCATTCGATATGCAATCTCCAGAGCATGTATACATTTTTGGAAAATTTCAATTATCCATGAAGTGATTGAATTTTGTTACGTGCAGGTTTTGCGGATGCCGTATGGGATAGACATCTTGGAAGGTCTTCCACATTACTACCTCAATGGTCAACGTATTTGGACGTCACGTGTACCTCTTATTTACTTCCACATGGTCGAGTACTACTTTCCCGACCGTGTCGTACGCCAATTTGGTGGATGCCAAAGTATTCCATCTCCTTGCAACACTGATGAGGTGTTACATGCGATCAATCTGCGGGGTAAAGTGGATGTAGATTGGAGAGAAAAGCATGTTGACCACATGAATGCTTGGATGTCTCGTCAAGACAGAGTTCTCCACATAGACTAATCCATTGGGATTAGCACATCTCCGGATTACATGGATTGGTATCTTCGGATCACCAGAAGATATGTGGGGAGAATAAGTGCAATCCTCGTCTACAATGTAAGTATACATAATTCAAATATATTTCACTAAGTTGTAAATATCTAACTTCACATTTATTTAAAATTTTCAGATGCAAAGATGGGATCTTGTAATAGAATTAGGAGGCAGATATCCTAGCCACTATCAGTATAGAGACATAGCACAAGAGACCAAGACCGAAATGGAGCGTTCATTAGCCACTCAATTTGTAGATGCTATGATCTTGAACGAGAAGTACACGCAATAGGAGAATGTCCAAGATAGAGGAAGTGGACGTGGGAGAGATCGGGCTAGGGCACAGCAACAACATGGTCATGGACGAGGTCGTAGACGAGGGCAGCAAGATTTTGCACATGGCATCGAATTAGAGGAGGGAAACCAGGATATGGATGAGGTTCCTGAATTTGTTTTAGAGACACAATTTGTCACATCGATTGTTGAACCTCGAGCCGGCGAGATGTCAACTCCACAAGCGCCTACAAGGAACATAAGAGATGAAGAATCTCAACAAGCGTATGTTGCATTGACCCCGCCAATTACGCCCACCTTCGACGAGGAAGAAGGCATTGGAAGTTCTCAGTTGCAAGAAATTGATCTTAGATATGGAAGGACAACATATCAAAGGAGGAGGAAGAGATAAATATGTAGTGCAACAATATTTGACAATGTACTCTATCTTAGTTATTTGTATTGTACCCCGTATGAACTGATTTCCGATACAATGGAAACTTTTTATGGACATCTATTTATACTATTTTTGAATTTGGTACATATCCTATGCATGAAGATATTTATTGAATTCAATTCTCATTGGTGTATTCCATTTCTCTGTTTTGCCCCAGCATTTGCTTCTGTTTATTTTTTTTCCTGAGTAGCAGGGCATATAGCAGCCTTTTCCTGCTATAGATGGAAAGCGCATAGAAAACATGCGCTAACCTAAAGCACATACAATCCATGCATTGTTCTATATCGCATATAATTGATGTGATATGTTTACGTTATTCAAAGAGAAAATTTCCATTGGTTTAGTGGGAGAATAATGTTTTCAAACTACGTTACTAATGAATTTTTCTCACAGTAGAGGCTCATTTCCACTTTAATCAGCGTGCATTTATTCTATGGGTAACATCTCCATCAATTTCTCCATCATGTTGCAAAATAGATGCCAAGTATCTAATAGAATCTTTCTTGTGAACGTTATCGTCACCAATCTTCACCCTGATTACTCCATCATTGCCTCCATCAAAAGTGCACTCCATATATTCAGACTTAGACCTACTTATACAAAATCCTTTAGTCTCTAATGTATGTTTCCATAACTCAAACTTCTCATTTACTCCATCTCTAGTTTTATTAATCAACAAAATATCATCAACGAATAACATACACCAAGATATCGCATCCGTAATTTGACTAGTCAACTTGTCCATAATCAAAATATAAAGGAATGGACTCAATGTTGAACCTTGATGCAGACCAATGTTGATGTCAAAATACTCAGACTTCCAGACCAGATACTTACACAAGATGAAGTGCTATCATACATATCCTTTAAAGGTTAATGTATAGGACATGTGCTGGTCTCTTCTCTAAAATTCTCCGTAATATCTCCCAGCCACAAATTTCTAGTTAGAAACATTAAATTCATATGCTTTGTCATGCCTAGTTAAATATCCTTGGAAAGATGGCCAGTGTGCAGGGACTCGGATCTATTCAACCCACTCAAAGCATATAATAGACTGTGCACCAGCTACCAAGGCAAGCAAAGAAAATGCAACAAAGGGGGCTTCCGAAGTGACAGAATCTTGAATCTTGGAAGGCAGTGGCCAAATGACACATACCAGTCAAATTCTCAAAAGCCAACAGATGCTCACACTGCATACACATTGCATCTAAACCATCTAAAAATGGAAAAAGCGACCACTTCCATAAAATGTGGTATGTGAAATTAATTAACTGCATCAACAAAGACGTGCCCCAGCTTTGCTTTCATTATGCATTTTGACCCCCAATCCCCACAAAACAAAAATAACAAAAAAGAACGAGAAACTGGACCCTAACCTTGGGCAGACAATATATGTCGTGGAGACAATAGGGGGGACCGGAATTGCTGATGGGGTCAACAGGTATGACATCCAAATGGATACTTATAATCCCAAAATGGAAAAATCAAAATGCAAATTTCGAATGTCAATCATGTAAGATATTTTTGTAGGGGAGTCCAACAGAAAGGGCATCCAAATGGATACTTGTAAGCATGGAAGGTCGTATCCCGATATATCGGCGATATATCGCCGATATATCCATATCGACATGGGACCGATATCGAAATCGATATATCGATATTATCCGATTTCAGCCATTTTCTTCAGAAAGATTCCTAGATATAGCGATATATCGGCGATATATCGACGATATATCGCCGATATATCGATATCGACACAATATCGAAACGATATCGATATCGATATGTCCTTCCATGCTGGTAAGGAAATATGAATTCAATGTGAAAGCCTAAAAGATTAGTTTTAATTTAGCTAATCAAAATCAAAAGCATAGATTACTATGAGCAAATGAAAAGGATATATGAATCCTAATGGATAACATGACATTAAAAGATGCACTTTAAGTACATCAAAAATATAATTGATAATAGACAGTTAGAATGTATCATGCATGAGGTGTGGACAAGCTATAATATTAAAATTTGTCAAATACTATAATGTTGCATGAAGTTTATGAAGTTTTGTATAAAAATCTTGACTCTAAGGAGGGACAGAAGGATATTTTCAGGTTGGCCAAAACAAAAGAAAGAAAGATCAAAGACCTTTCTCAAGTGAAATGCATTAAGAACGAGGAAGGTCATGTGCTTGTTACTCAGAATGACATAAAGACTAGATGGGAACAATACTTCCATAAACTTTTCATTGGGAAAGGAAATAGAGAGATCACTTTGGGTGATCTAGTTTGTAGTGAAAGTTACTTGAATCATGCAAGCTATAGACGGATACAAAGAAAGGAAGTAGAGAATGCTTTGAAGGTCATGAGACCCAAGAAAAGTGCAGGACCGGATGACATACATGTAGAAGTATGGAGTTTTAGGTGAGCATGGTTTGACTTGGCCTACGAATCTATTCAATGTTATTTGACGAAGCAAGAAAATGCCTGAAGATTGGAGGAGGAGATCGTGGTGCCTCTTTATAAGAATAAAGGAGACATTCAAAATTGTTCAAATTACAGAGGTATCAAGCTGATGAGTCACACCTATGAAAATTTGGGAACATGTGATCGAAAGTAGGTTGAGGCAAGTTTCCAACATAAAAGAAAACCAATCCAGATTCATGCCAGGTCGCTCAACAATTGAAGCCATCCATTAGCTGAGGAGAACAATGGAGATTTATAGAGCTAAAAGGAAGAACCTCCACATGATCATTATTGATTTGGAGAAGGCTTATGATTCTGTCCCACGAGAGATATTGCGGAGAGTGTTGGAGAAGAGACAAGTACTTGTCCTATACATTAACCTCATAAAGGACATGTATGATAGGGCTTTATCTTGTGTAAGGACCCTGTCTGGGAAGACTGTATATTTTGACATCAACATTGGTTTACATCAAGGTTCTGCTTTGAGTTCATTTCTTTTTACTTTGATTATGGATGAGTTGACAAGTCACATTCAGGATGAATTACCTTTGTATATGTTATTTGTTGATGATATTGTGTTAATTGACAAGATTAGAGATGGAGTAAATGAGAAGCTTGAGCTCTAGAGACATGAGTTGGAGACTAAAGGATTTCGTATAAGTAGGGTTAAGATGGAATATATGGAGTGCACCTTTGATGGAAGCAATGGTGAGGGAATCGAGGTGAAGATTGGTGACGATAACATTCAGAAGAGAGATTCCTTTAGATATCTGGGATCTATTCTGCAACATGACGGGGAAATTGATGGAGATGTTACTAATAGAATAAATGCAGATTGGTTAAAGTGGAGAGGAACCTCTGTTGTTCCCTGTGATAAGAAAATTCCTTTAAAAATTATAGGAAAGTTTTACAAAACAACCGTGAGACCTGCTATGCTTTATGGATCTGAATGTTGGCCTGTGAACCATAGACATGTGCAGAGAATGAATGTAGTAGAAATGAAAATGCTAAGGTGGATGTGTGGACACACACGTAAAGATCGGATTCGGAATGATGTAATCAGAAAGAAAGTTGGTGTAGCTCCGATCGAGGATAAGATGCGAGAAAACCGCTTAAGATGGTTTGGACATTTGCAAAGAAGATCAGTTGATGCACCAGTTAGGAGATGCGAGTGTTGGGATATTGAGCCGGCTAAGAGAGGGCGAGGACGACCCAAGAAGTGTTGGAAAGAGACCATATGAAGAGATCTTAGTTTTGTGGATATAAGCCCGGGATTGACCCAAGATAGATCTGAATGGAGGCGAAGAATCCATGTAGCCGACCCTACTTAATTGTGGGAAAAGGCTTTGTTGTTGGTGTACTATAATGTTGCATGAAGACCAAAATGTCATGTCGTGTGATGTTGGCCAATCACTACTCCATCTCATATCCTACTCTAAACACCTAACCGATCTTCACCAGTTCATCCCTCTCATGTTTCCAACTACTGCCCTAATCAACCTCATTGGAGCTAAGTGCAAGGGAATACATGCGACCCTTATTCTACCACATGCAATTTAGAGTGAGAGAATTACCCAATTATGCTTGGAAATCCCAACGACTCCTCAACATTTTGTTGTTGAGGATCGACAATACGCACGGCATTAGCAATAAACTTGTCCACCCACACCACCACCCCCAAAGCCTCTTAGAATGGATATCGGCTGGTGAACTCTTTAGATTGTTTGTACAACGAGAATAAGACACCTGGATATTATTTGCTCCACAACAAAAAGACACCAATATACATTTTATTTGATGGGCAAAGTGTTCTAGAGATGTTTGTGACAAAAAATCATGATCAAAAAAGAGTGTAAGCCAAATTAAACTACAAGGAGGAAATAACAGTGTGGCACCCATAAGGGAAGACGTGAGAGTATAAGTAACATATGCATAAAACAAGAGGATACTCAATTTAGATGCTAAAAAGTACTACGAGATCAAGGAACGTAGAAGTGCTAGAAGGGGATCATTTGCATAGTATCTTATTTGAAGAGGAAGGCAAGAAATACACGAAAGAGCATGACAGAAGTTAGCTGAGAAGGCAACTGGTATTTCTATATTCGAGAGTAAGGAAAAACTAAGGGGAGAACTGTGGGATCAAAACTGTAGTTTTCCTGGGTAGCGACAACGGCAGAGGAAAGTGACCATGCAAATCAAAATGCCCACGACAAACCATCTCACTTTGTGTGTATATATCATGTTTCAGAACTGAGACAACTTGGTATAGAAACAAAATTCTATCCAACAAAAACAGATCCCCTGATAGATATATCTCCAATGAAAATTACAAGGCCTGTAGGAGCAAATAAACCTCGAACGGGTGAAGCCTTCATGGGTACAGGTAGAGATTCTGACAAAGAAAATCACCTTACTCTGAGACTTCTTCTTGGATGAAGTCGGGTTTGTAGAGGATTTCTTCTCTACAGTTGGCACTTGAGTTGTCACAGCACTTCTAGCAGCAGTCGTCCCACCTTCTTGAGCCTGTGCTGGTTTAACCTTTGGAGGGTCATTGGTTGTAGGTTGAGGATGCATCGTTCCAGAAAGCTTTTCACGCAAATCCCTGACAGCAGAACCTTTAATACCCTGATAAGCATGTTGAGCTACCCTTTTCTGAAGCTTCAAACGAAGATCATTGGCGCCAACTTTAGGTTCTTCACAAAATATGAACCAATCAGAAACAGAAGCACTGAAACTTGTTGGGAAAAGGAAACAATGACCATTTGGATTGTGATCTCCTACTTGAAACTGAAGGTCCGTCATCCTCATATAGGTCATGCTTCCACTTTCCTTCCTCTTGGCGTTGCCTGTTTGAACGAGGAATTGTAGATACTATTGTCAAATAAAGGAGTCATGGCAATATGCAATTTATGAGGTCATAATGCATCCAAAGAATAAAAAAATTTATAACGAAACAAATTACTAATTTGCCTGATAAGGAAAGAGTGAAGAGTACAACAAAACAGTAAAGCCATTGCCAAAAAAACTGCTTCACCATGTTAGAACCCAGTGGCAGAACCATACAGCATGATCCATCCAATACAGTTAAGCTACAAAAATTGACACCCACAAATTAAAATTCCTGGACACCATTAGCTGAGAATTGCTATATCAAGCATATGCAAGTCCTTGGTTCCAAATGTTAAGCTCAAGTGGCTTTTGGAAGAAAATTACATGTATAATGTATTATCAGAACACACCCTGAAGGAATGATCTCTACCATCCTTAAGGGCTCATTTGGTTACCAAGTTACCCTGAGGTAATTTACCCTCCTGCATTCCTGGGTTGGAATTCCACCACAAACCAATGTGACATCACATAACATTCCGCATTCCAACCTTCCTAACCATCCAAACAGCTACTATTCACAGCAGGTTACTCCAACCCAATCCAACCCACTTACCAAATAGGCCCTAAGTGATTGTGACTGGTTTACATTTCTAATAATCTTCTCTATGCATCCACAGCATATTTAACTCATCTCTAATGTTTCCCCACGGTCTCCATCACCACTTCAGTTAAAGAGAAAGGATCCCAATGATCATGCAAGGCCTAGAAGTAGTAATCTCCTAGGAACATTTCAGTATGCACTGGCATTTAGCAAGGTCCCTTCCCAAGAATGCAGATCTGAAATGTCTCATAACTGAAACAGCCACAAGAGAAGTACTCTAGTTTTTTTTTTGAGAGGTCAAAGAGAAACATCGTACAATAATAAAACAAAAGACATTTAATTACCGCCTAATATCCACATCCTCAATTGAATATATATATATATATATAAAAGGATACATTTGATATTTTAATTTAATGATTGAAACAAAGAAATATAGTATTAAAGTATGACAATCAAGAAATAGGACTTTATATGATCATAAAACGTCAAATATATCATTGTGATGTATTTTTTCCCAAAAAAAATTAAGCATCATTTATTATTATTGTTGTTGTAAAATTTGATAATATATATCAATAAATTAAAAAATTCTCTTGCCACTTTCCACGTAATATTAATATATATTTCATGGTAAGACACGCACCATCTATATATAACTATATTTCAGATAAAATTAATATATAAGTATATTTCAGATAAAATTAATATATATATATTTCAGATAAAATTACTAATCATTCTCATGCAGTACTTGTATTGATAGGATTTTCAGTTAATTTATAGATTTTATTGATTTTGATAGTTATATGTTTCAATTAATATTTTAAGAAAATATTACTTATTTTGCCATATGCATTTTACTGTACCTTTATTAATAAATATATGAGGGAAATGATATTTGGTTAGTGGTAATTTCAAAGAAGGTGGGTTTCATGAATGGAAAGAGAATTCCCTCATGCTTGAAGTCTCAATTCCAATGATTCCTGCAGAAAGGGGACAAACGAAGGTATATTGGATATATGTGTGTATAAAAATTGAGGCTGCCTCCACCCCCATTTTCGCGCAATTTTTTTTTATTTTTTTGCAAAATATCAGCATGTGTATTCATCTATATGTCCCTCCTATATGTCATTTGAATTTCGTCATAAACGAATATTCATATGCCCTCCATCTAGAACAGATAATTTTAACGGTCTAAACATGTAATCGACATGTTCTCGATAGAGGGCATAGGAGTCTCTGTTTCAGATGAAATTCGAATGACATATAGGAGGAATATATAGATGAATATACACGATGATATTTTGCAAAAAAAATGTGTGAAAAGGAGGCGGGGGCAACCATGTTGGCCGCCCCATGGGGGCAGCCCCATTGCACCCTATATATATAGGGTAAAATGTATATGCTACTAGGGAGCAGCTAACCTGGGCTACTCTCACACCTTTTTTAATTTTTTCGTGGTATTTTTTAAAAACTCCTGTGGATTTAAATCACCTATTGTCATGATGTTGTCATTCAAATTTTGTAAAAAACAAACACTTCTAACATGTCCATTGGGAAGGCATCAATTCCAACAATTCTGAGACCATCAAATGTTGACATGCATGATGGATAGGAATCTCAGAAAAAGTTGAAATTTGAATGACAACATCATGACAATAATTGATCTAAATCCCCCTAAGAGTTTTTTAAAAAATACCATGAGAAAAATAAAAAAGGAGGTGGGAGTAGCCAAGTTAGTTACTCCCTGATAGCATATGCATTTTACCCATATATAGAGAAAACCATAGAGACGAAATAAAGCTGACATATTGGACTACCATAAATGTTGTATTGGACTTACTACATAAAAAGGAAAGAAAAGTTGTCATACAATAATATTATATCTACAATTATACTTCCATCCAGAAAATGCCCGCAAAAAATAAAAAAGAAATTGACCCAAAAAGTTCTGTTCCACTCCAAGGTGGATTCCTTCCAATCAAGCATGCCCTTAGCACTTCCCTGAACGATGTTCGCCAATCAGCATAGAGAACTGACATCATCCACCCAGAGATCATGCATGGAACAGGAAGCATATATCCAAATTCCCCTTCTAGATGGTTCTATGCTCTCATCTTAAGAAACCCACTGTGTTTCCTTTTACTCTCACTCTCCCTTTCTATTGATATCATCAACCCTTAAACCCCTGACATCTCCAACAACACAGATGCCCTTCCTCTCCCTATTACCACTCCTTTCCCATCATATCTCCTGCAATTCATTCCATCTATCTCGGTATTTTTACTCCTTAAGTCATGGGATCGAGAAATTTTGACAGTGTTGGAGATGAACTATCAGTCTAACATATGGGCTGAAATCCACCTGAGAAAAATGATGAAAAGTATAAGGAGGCAACACCAACTTAAAAATTCAATTCTCAGATAGAGAAAAAAATCAAATGAACTTTAACAAGATATCCTCAACACCAGTAATAAAAATAAAAGTGCAAAATGCCATATTATGAACTTAGCGAGATTTTATGAAAAGCCATAGGATGCTTACTGCAAATTACTAATGATCCAAATTCAATGCAAGAAGCCAAAAAGGCATTAGTATGTAAAAAGGAACAGGACAGTGGAATCATCCCCCTACAGTGACCACACAGCAAACAATACTTTGTAAAGAAACAATTACATATTCCGGATATCCCCTCCCCCAAACCATGTCATTCCTCTGTAACTGAATATCCTAAACGACCATAAATAACTGGGCCCAATCCCCGCATCAGCTGTCCACCCACCTTGAACGTTGCCCAAAAGGCCTCCTGCAGAAAACGAACTATCTGTGACAGCCTCACGCGTCACATGCCCGAACAGATTTTTTCCTGAAAAAGGGTGCTCTATCCATGATACCCCAAAAAGTGTATTCGTTCAGCTGTTAATAGTTACAAGTGTGTTTATTTTTTGGAATAGGAGAGGGAAACACGTATAAGTGCCAACCCTAGTTTTGAACCCTGGTTTTCTGACTAGTAGGCATGATGCACTACCATCAGACCATTAAGTGGGTCCTAGTTACAAGTGGGTTATCCGGAATTTACATAAACATGATGCATGTGCCAATACATTCTACACATAATGTCTTCTATTCTTGAAAATCAGCAAATTCCCAGCGAACCAAATTGCACAACACAACACAGACTTTTCTCCGATCGGTTCTAGAACAATATACCGATGCACCAAAGCTCTTCCATGTTCATGACCTGAAACGTCCCGCCAATTTGTGCCTACTTTCTGCCAAACCTCTACAATGCTCAGGAAATAGTCGGACCCGACTATTAACCTACTATTGACTATTAAATCAGGGAACCCCTGAACAGCATAATCGGACTGACTATTCGGTATAGCCGCCGACTGTTGTAACAATGGTGGCAGTTAATACACGGTGTGCGACCACAGCTATGATCTCCACAAGATTATGTAGCAGCCGCCTTTTCCATATGACGCTAGAAAAGCAAAATATCTGCAGGCCACGAAGGATAAGCGCAGCCTATGGAGGTCTTCAGCTGCTGCAGACGGTCAAAGATGACCTTGATGGAGGGAAGTGTATCAGATGTAAGAAATCGATCTTCACAATCTGATAGTCAAGACAAAGACTAGTCAGAAATCTGTAGACTTACCACATAAATATTTTTGCCACCTATTAAGTACAATAGTTGGCTGAAAGATGACAAGTTCCTTATATGGGCCTGTGAAATATTGATAGTGCTCCACGAGGGTAGACCCTCACTGAGAAGCAGGCAAAATCCACATGTAGATAGTTGCATTTCACGACTTGGTAGTCTGCTGAGAATAGGTATGTGACATATCATCCTACATATCCTTCGCAATGTTCTTTTCCAGGAGAATGCAACGATGTGGGACTCAACATTGTTGGCCAACTATGTCATGACATGATAGTTATCCCCAAGTCGCTTTAAAGGCTCCTTCGTTAGAATATAGAATTTTCCATTAACCGTCGATGAACACCTTAAGGCCTGAAACTAGATCACATAGTTATTTGTGCCCTTGAGTTTGATAGAGGTCCCATGAACCATCGTAATGTGAAAAACAACAGCTTGATCTTGGTAGGAGTAGCGTCCATCGTGGTCATAGAGATGGAGAGAATGATGGAGTGATGTATCAGACTAACCACGCATTAGGGAGACGAACGTGTAGAAGTGACATACGCAAGGCAGATATTTCATGCAAGGGTTCGATAGTGGTGTTGAAGGCATTGGTCAGAGGATTGGTGATGGCCCTCATCGGTTAGAGAGGCATGTGATGGTTTGAAGGCACAACAAGCGTTGGAGATGCTGGAGGTGGTCTTATGACATTCATTGACATTGGGTAGGGGGTGGTGATGGCTCGCAGCAGCTGGTGGTGCCACGAGCGCCTCAGCTAGGTGTTGGAAGGTCCCAATGATGCTCTCCCTCCCGATGTTGATGCATCGCCATCAGTCTCTCCAACCCACCGCTGGGGCCCTAGCCCTACTCACTCGGAGGGTCCGCACAAGGATGGGAATCCATGTGGATGGGGGTTGGCAGTGATGGAGGACTTGCGCACGAATAGGGTTGTCAGGAAAGCTCGAGCTCGATGAGCTCAACTCAGGCTCCGCTCATTAAGAGCTCGTGAAACCGACTCGAAAAAACTAACGAGCCCAAGCTCGAGTTGGATCTGAGGCTAGTTAGTATTATTGAGTCGAGCTCGAATTGGTACGTGCTCAACTCGATAACTCGATATAATGTTAAGACATTTTTCATTCCCTCTCTCTTTCTGAATACCCCCTCTCCACGACTCAACTCACGGATGAACACGATTTTGAGCCCTAACCCCTCGATCCCTCTAGTCCCCGCTCCAGTCTCCACAACCACAACCATAATCCTTCGAGTCCTCCCCAATCTCCATAGTCACAAGCACTGTCGAGCCGCACCTTCGAGTCCTAGGATTTTCAATGGGGGCAGATCCGGATCCTTGAGTCGGTGTTAGACACCACGTCATGGATGGTGGGGGCGTTGATCAGCACTATCATCCTTTACCGCTCAACACCTGCAAGACCAATATCATGTCGAGGTTCATTCCTGCAACCAACGCAAGTACTAGTAATCGTCCATCTCTCCTTGCTTCGTTTTCGTGAGTTGTATATGTAGTTCCAATATGACGAATGGGATTTTTCTTGGATCCCTGATGGGTTCGAGTCTGGGGCAGCACAAGCTCGTTAAGAGGCTCACGAGCCAACTCGAGCTCGATGAGTTCGAGTATGAGCCATCATTCTAGGGCTCAAACCTTATCGAGCCAGAGTTCTAGCCTTGGTTTTCTTATAGAGTTTGAGTATGAGTTGGGGTCGACTCGACTCGTTAACTCGATAAACAATCATATGCACAAGGGTTTGTGGTGGTGAAGGATATTTTCTGCATGGGCTTCGATCTAGGACCGCTATGATACCATGTAAATAAAAGATAATAATACAATGAGATGATTTTTATTCATGATATAGAGTTTCTTATATAACATGAAACCCTAGGATCCAATAGGTGGCAATCACATAATAGTCTCTGAAGGATTACAAGAGTAGAATAAAAATAGAAACAAACCAAAATAAGAAACCACTAATAATGTCAACAATAAAAAAAGCAGGCATTTCAAACTAATGGATTTCATTCTTCAATAAGATTAGGAGTTATTAATAAATACATCATTCCAAGATTCTTACTTCTTTGGATATATAAATATATGAACATTTTTCCTTTAGCTTATTTTAGCAAGGATATCCCTTCAAGGTGAGGGATCGGAGTTTCTTTAATTTCCATTGCCCTTACCCTTCCATTAAATCCCACAATGAGCCTCTTATCCCACTTAAAAGTATGTGAAGTAAGAACACATGATGTTCCATTGCCCTTGTCTTCGTTCGTAGAGGTCACCACTATTAACCTCATTTGCAGTCAACCCTCATTGAAACCACTCGAAAATTGCTTTTTTGCTTCATTCTTCATGTTCTAACAACACTAAATCCTTTTCCACATTAAATGGGATACTAACAGGGATTGCTTGAGGCCCAGATATATATAATGCAAGGCATACATGTCATTGTATCAAAATACACTAAATCAATCCTACTATGTTCCTTTCAACATTAATTAGGTGGTCTTCCCTGCTTCCCTGTATCAGAACCGCCTTTTGATTTCCTTCACTTTTATACAAAGGAATCATGTGACTTTCTTTGCATAAATCCAAACAACCATGACAAATTTCTTTCATTTAAAAGATTATTAGTGGCACATCTGCTTCTTGCCCACTATTTTTGTTGAGAACCTGACTACATCCATCGAAACATCTCCAACTATGTCCCCTACATCTTTTGCACGTGTCATAAGGACTCCGCGGGGGGATTGATCCCAAGTCGGCCCTCCCAGTTGGTGCATGGCTCTTCAGTGCGACTGACGGAGAAGATGGTTGCGGGTCTGACCTTGCAACTGCTGATCATCCCAATTGCCAAGCACTCTCTAAGGGGCCTCTTCTTAGACATGTTGATAGTCACTTCTTTGGGGGGTCCTTTTTGTCCTTTCTCACAGGTTGGTGACATGACCCGTTTTTTTTCAAAGTTTGTGCCTACTCGTCTTTTCCTTTCTCTTTTATTATTGGCACATCCCTTTAGCAGCAGCTCCTCTTATGGGTTGATATGTCCTGTCTGTTACTCCTTCCTACGATGGTGATCATGAATTCGGGTGGCATCCCTTGGTTGATGGGATGACCTTTATTTGTCATGTGATTTCTTTGGCATGGGAAGGAAGCTTCAAAACTTTTCCAAATCATGCATGTGCTTTGCCAGTTTGCCCTCATCTGGAACCCAGTGCTCGAGTTTCTGTGTGGTTTGTGTAGGCTATATGCTCGGATTATTCTCTGTCTTCTACATAAGGTCTAACGCTCGGATCCCTGTTTGTCTTATACATTGGGCCTAATGCTCGGACCTCATGTTTGCTCCTGCTGGGAACCCAATGCTTGGACCTCGACTTTTGCTTAAGTATGTTGTTCGGGTTTTGGCTTCTGTTGATGCTTGTTGCTTGGGTCATTGCTCTACTTCTGCCTGGACACTGCTGTTATGTTTGACTTCTGTCCGATGCCTGTTGCTCAAGGTGGTGAGTGAGAGTCTTGTGACTTTGGGGATTTTCCCCATCATACTGTCCTTGCAATAGAGGACTGCAAAGCGCATAAACATACGTAAAAGACATATTTTCAATTAATAGCATGATCGACCCCACAACAAAATCAACTGCAAACAAAAACCAAACCCTAAAGGAGCCCTTCTTTTACATATCCATAGTGAAACACGAATTTCAAACAACCTAGCTCTTATCCACAGTAAAACACGAATGTCAAACAACCCAGCTTCCAGAACCCTCTCACCATCCAACACATACTCCTGATGATTTCGGATTATCAGTGGCACGATAATGTGAAAATTTCATGAAGATTTCCACTCACAAGTACAACTTTTACATATCAGATTCCCAAGTTAGAATTCGAAAAAGAACAGTTACCCAAAGTACAGTCAATGTAGCAAAAGCCTGGACACTCTCCCATCAAACTTCACGTATGCACAACAGAAACAAAGCAAATAATATCCCAAAGATCAAGCCCCAGTACCATTTCAAACAATAACAAAATTCGTCCTAGTAAGACCGTCAACCAGACGTCCATTATAGAGTTAAAGAGACTTTCTATTTGCACCCAAACCAAAAAGTACAAATATAAGCAACCTATTTTCCAACAAAAACCCCTAATCCACAGCAAAGAAACACGAACAAGTTGGTCCAGTCCCACGAACAGAAAGCAGCAGAAGAGCAAGGGCAAACAAAAACCCTAGAAACGCAGATTCAACAGATGGCGGACCTCTTCCCGTTGGCAGTGGACCTCTTGCTGGCGAAATCCCCGTCCATGCCATCGAGGCGCTCCCTTATGGACCTCTTGGTCCCCGCGACCACTTGATCTGCGTACATGGTTTTCTCTAGGAGAATGGGGAGGATAAATACGTGCAAAGGTGGGAGCTTCGCCGGTGCTGCTGGGTATTTTTAGGGCCAAGAGAACGGGGTTTGAGGGGAAGAAGGGCTTGGAGGGAAGGGAAGATACGGGACGAAATTGGGGGAGAGAAGGCGAGGTGGAAGGATCCCGGGGATGATGAGAGTGGGGAAAGATGCGCGAGGGTTTTTTCGGGAAGGAGGAGAAAATTGTAGAGGAATTTTTTCCCATGAAACTTCAATTTTGTTTAGGACCTTTTTGGTAAAATCTCATCATTGTCCCAAATTTTTTTCAATAAGAGGTCTTATCATGTTTTGGGTATGTCCCATCTTCACGTGGAAATCACCAATTCACTTATGTGTGCATTTTTTTTGCTCCTTGATCAATCATTGATATGTTTAAAGATATGTCGTAGCACCCTCATAATTAAAGGCTTATCTTCCATGTTTTGGTGTTGTCCTGATGTTGTCTCCTCTTGATTGTGTGGTCAAATCATCTCTCATGTTGGTGTGCCCCTAAATCTGTGTTGGTGTGTTTTATGTGTTTCAATGCTCGATAGGAGCTACACATTCATGGATAACGTGGAGCTTCAAGAGTGAAACCGAATGGAATGGCAGCTCGATAACTATCCACAAGGAGTCTCGAGTGACTTGCATTTGCCATCAAGTTGTGGCTAAGGAGGGTTTCGAATGAGGACAATTGCAAAGAGGCATATTGTTGCGGAGTCTTGATATAGATGATAGAGCGAGTACATGCAACAAAATAATGATACAATGGTGGATGCATGTGTTGGTGCATATAGGAGTATGGACGCGACATTTATAGAATGTAGTGTGCATGTTGTGAAGCAATCTGATGTAATCATGAATGCATATACACATGTGCATGGGAGTGCACGTATTGGTGCAAGGTGATCCGTGAAGGCGTATGGATGATTTCAATTGCTCAAAAAGAGCAAGAGAGTGCATGCTTAGTGATGGACTCAAGTAAGTGACCCAAAGCATCAGAAGACACAAAAAGGAGTGATGAATATGTGATTCATTACTCTAAAAGTTGAAAATAGAGCTCTGTTCTCAAGTAATTAATTGCATTTAATCATTTAAAATTGCATTCTTAGCATTCAAGCATGTCTCAATAATATCCATATTTTTCATGCATAATTGCATTAATAAGAAACCCGTATTTCCATGTGTGTTATCACGTGTATATTACCATAACTTCTCGCATTTTTAATTAAAATTTACTAAATCTAAATAAAATAAAATTAATTTATGTATATAATACTAACCTTAATAAATAAAAATATTAAATAATAATTGCTCAGTAAAGACAAGCCCTAGTTCGGTGATAAAAAGGCGCAAAGTCCAACATCTCTCGCATACTGTCTACTATGAACCTCTGCTCACTTATGAATAAATGTTTGAAATTAAAAATAATCAAAGTTCGTATGTGAAACTTGGGTTTTAGGACCTCATTGTATACTGTATATATTGACCAATTTGATCTAATTATTTTATTTACATAATTATCCTTTTTATCTATTTATTTTCTATTTAATTCTTTGATTTATATTTTAATAAAGTATGTAAAAATACAAATTAAAATTTAATTAAAAGTCAAAGAAAATAAGTAATTATGTATTTTATAAAGTCCGTATATAAGTCCCTCCTCTTTTATTTTCTTTGTTTTCTAAATTATAAAAAATATCAACAGTAGATTATTATGTAAAAATATATTTTATGATTTATTTGATTTTATCTTAAATTTCATTTGATTTAAAAAGCACAAAAAAATCGCAAAATCTAAAAATAAAGCATTTATATGCACAGAGTACCACCCAAAAATACACTATGTACAGATAATTTCTTTTGATTTCGATTCCTTCATGAAAATTTTAGATCTCATCGAAACAAAAAAATTACGCAAACTACTCTTTAATTTGGCATCGTTTGCTATTTTATTTTGATTAAATTTTGAATTTTTGTGGGAGCGATACGTGGCAGCTCTAGGAGCCCCCACTTATCTTGTCATGGCCTCCCTCATCCAGGGCAGTTGGATGACGTAACCCTTCATCCAACGGTCATGATTAGTCTTGCATTTTATTATTTTATTATTTTTTTATTTTATTTTATGTTGCGTGTCATTATCTCAGTTGTCTGATCTCGACCGAACAAACGGTCGAGATCCTTTCCCCTTCTTCTGCCCATCCCTATCGCTTTACCACCACGTCGACCTCTTTGCCTTTCTCGCTCATCTCTCTTCCGCCTACAACCGAGCTCTAAGCCTCCATTCCCCAACCGCCTCTGCCTTACTAAATCGAGCTCCTGAACACTCCACAACTCTCAACTCACGCACTTCTCGCTAACCCTAACAACTCGACCACAAAATCCCAGCCACCCAAGTGTTGGACATGCGAGCCCACAGCAAGCCATTATGCCATAAATATTTTTATAAATTATTCACTGATCTGAAATGAAGAATAACTAATTTGCATTATAGTTCCCTTAGTACAATTAGGATTATGTACCATGAACATCTTAATGATCATACAGTTGTTGATTCAAATGTTGAATCATAGAGGTTGGTGCTTGGATGATATCTAAAGATTTATATTGAGGATTCATCAAGCACCGTCAACTGATTATTAAGAGAGGATCTCCAACATGAGAAGAAGATGGCAATTCTTTCTAAAGGCTGAATACTAAGCGACCTCTTGATGTAGGTCTTCTACATAGGAATAGAGATTCGAAGGTGTTAGATGAGTTAGGTCAAAGAGTTGGTTTAACGAGATCGAGATAACCAAGACCTACGTTGTTACTATATGTTTGAGCATGTAAATTTGGCAGACTTATAGGTTGATGATCTAATCAAGGTTTATACAACGACGAGCTAGTGTGCATACAAGGGCATATGAGTAATATGATCTCTTAAAGGGATCATACAAGTTCATTACTGAATCATAAACGATTGTATAAATCATGAATCTTCCAAATCGAGGAAGTGATGAAACATGTTTGTATTTTAGTAAGTCCTATCAATAGAGAAGTGATCTAAGCTTAGTCCAAATATTGAACATTAATCTAAATACGATTTAGATGCAACGAGAAGATTAGATTTGCGACTTTGATTTAATCAAGCATTTTTAGAGGTCCCTGAGATCTGGATTTGAGATATGATCTCAATATCCAAGTCATTATATGTGGAAAGTACACTTGCCATGTCCTTATCTACAAGTATCCGCGGATAAAGCGCATTATTCTTGAAAGAGATCAAGAATATTTTCACTAATAAAATGTGTATCCAAGTATTGAGAAATGGATAATAATATGTGATTTAATTATCGTAAATAATGTGAATATGATTAATATTATTTAGATGCATGAGAATGGTGATCCAAGATAACTAAATGTGATTTAATTATCATGGATATGAATAATGTGCATAATATTATCCATATCAATCATATATATCATAAATGTGATTTATTAATATATTATAGAGAGATATTTATAAAATAGTATTTACAATTTAAATGTTGATGTGAATTGGATTCACATTGGACAATTAATTAGAAATGCAATTTATATTTTATTTTGGATATGTGAATATGATCACAATTTTTCAACGGCATGATTGAAATTTCACAAAATAATTTGGAATTGTTTTTGTGAAATAATATACAATAAAATTTGTTGTATATATTGAAGGATTATATGAGATATAAGATCTCATATAATAGGAATGAGGAGGCTCCCTTCCATAAAGGATGGTGGATGACCGCTCTTGATTTAGGAGTCAAGGTGGACGTCCCCCCTTAATTGGAACGAGGCTTGCCTCCTTCCTAATCCTTCATGGAATATTTATTTGATTTAATTAATATATATTGATGTTTTATTCAATATATATTTAATTTAATTATTTTTTATTGTGTTTAGTGTCTGATGACACGAAAACGTAGATCGGCTAAGATGGAAAAATAAACAAGTGTTGTTGTTATTAACCAAACAATTCAATCAATCAAGAAAAATATAAACCACACAATCAACAAATAAAGCAATCAAAACAATATTAGTGGTCTCCGCTATTTATTTGACCTGGTATAGCGACCAGGGTCGAACTCAAGGAGCACAAGTAAACCTACGAAGTAGTCGTCATATAAGAAATGCATAATTTTGGTAGTTTTAATTTTTCAAATTTATGTAGTTTTTAATATAAGGAAGGCAAGCAAGCAAATAAGGCAACTAAACTCACAAGCAAGCTTTTACAAATTTTATTTAAGGCCAAAAATACTCAAAAATCTGGGATAAAAATATTTTTGTGTTTTTCAAATATTAAAGTGTTTTTGGTAATTTTCTGGGGTTTTATATTTTTATATGATTTTATAAAAATCAAATAAGGGCAAAACAACGAAATAGTGCACAACCAGGAAAATATTTCAAACTAAAAATAGCTAAAGTGCCCCAATGTCCTGGATATGAATCTTATGAGAAAGTATGAAGAAAATGCTACAAACAGGATCTGAAATATTTTTTTATTTTTTCTAGTTTTTTAATGATTTTTATAAGTTTTTGAGAGTTTGATATTTTAGGGTTTTTAGGATGATTTTAGAGACAAAACAAGTATTGAAAGTAAAACACGCACAAACAAGCACTCACTATTTTTTTGGAATTTCGAAACAAGTTTTATATTTTTTAGTATTTTCTAAAATAAATAGTAAGTTTTTAGGGGTTTTCGATTTATAGAAAATAAAATCCTCAACAAATTAATCTTAAAAATCACATTAAATAATACATGCTGGCATGAGCTAACAATGATATTTATGTAGTTTTTGGACTTAATTTGTTAATTATTTGATTAAAAATACAACACATATTTTGTAGGGACCTAGTTGCATTTATATTGAAGTTCGTAGGATAATTACTAACACATATAAAAAGCTTAGAGCAAATGATGCAAAATATCCAAAGAATAAGCGCACATGCGCAAACCACCACGCATAGGGGTATATATGCAAATCTCAAAAAACTTTCATTCAAAACATAACATAGACTAAGTTCAAGGAAGGTAATGCAAATACACCACAAAATCACGTGGGACAGCACGTGAGCTCACTCAAACAGGACTGAACTACAAATATCAATAACAACCAGGATCCATATGCAAAATAACCAAACTAATTTAAACTACGACAAATATTTACATGATTGAATGATAAAGACAAACAGAGAGGGGCCTAAGGATAAATTACCCATTATTAGGTGTGATCTAATGGTCGATGACGCTCCACTTATGACCGGGCGGCTGAGATGGGTGGATAACGCTTCAGCGATGGAGGGCGCACCTCAGATGGATCTGACGGTGGAAGGACTCTCGTAGATGAATGGCTCGGATTAAAACTAGGGCGGCCTTCGATCAGACGGTTTAGGAGGCGTCTGGAAGAATGGAGAAGAATTCGTCGGCGTGTCTCTGATGTCCTCACGAGCTGCTGAGATGTGGAATGGGCCGACGATGAAGCTCCGCAGCTGCAGGAGGGATCAGAAGGGCCCAGGACCGAGTAGGGGGTCCTGGGGGTGATGGGTCGACCTGGAGCTCTCATGTGGTGTCCTTGTGTTGGACATGTGAGCCCCGGGCGAACCATTCTTACAACAAATGATATTGTAATATATATATGTTTATCAATAAAAGTTATTGATGTTTCACTCTCTTTCTGAAATTAAATGAATGAATGCACTATAAGGTCCCTCTGTACAATTAGGGTTATGTACCATGACCATCTTGATGATCATATAGTTGTTGATTAATTAAATGGATCATAGAGGCTGGTGTTTGGATGAATATCTAAAGAGTTACATAGAGGACTCATCAAGCGCCATCAAATGATTATTAAGAGATGATCTTCAGCATGAGTAGGAGATGGCAATCGTTTCTCACATAGGCTGATATTTGACCGACCTCTTGATACAGGTCCTCTACATGGGAATAGTGATTCGGAGGTGTCAGATTAGTTAGGTCAAAGGGTTGACTTAACGAGATCGAGATAACCTAAGTCCTATGTTGAATACTGTCACAGCATAGGCACACATCCTCTGACTGGAGACAGATGTGTTAATATATGTCTGAGTGTGTACATTTGACAGACCAATAGGTTGATGACCTAACCAAGGTCTATACACCGATGCGCTGGTGTGCATGTAAGGGCATATGAGTAATACGATCTCTCAAAGGGATCATATAGGTTCACTTATGAACCGGAAGAAATGAGCTCACTCATGAGGTATTGGGACCGATCAAATTCCATGCATGGTCATCGTGCTTTGGAAGCATGACAAGAATTTTAAGGTATGATATATGCTTTGGGAAAGCATATGATCGATATCGATTCCCAATGACCAAGATTGATAAACTTGGTAATCAAACCCTGAAGAAGACAGTATAAAATTGATCTACATCTTCAGGTTGATCATTGGTCTTCTAGTATGCAGGATGTACAGGTATTGGGAATACCTGAGGGTGATGTGATCATAAACGATTGTATAACCACGACGCTTCCATTCCGAGGGAGTGATGAAACAGGTCTAAATTTTAGTTACTCCTCTCAGAGGAGAAGTAACTTGATCTTAGTTCAAGTGTTGGACATTGATCTGAATGAGATTCAGATGCAATAAAAAGATTAAGTGTACGGACTTGATTTAATCAAGCATCTATGGGAGGTCCTTAAGATCTGAATTTGAGATGAGATCTCAACATCCAAGTCACTATACTTGGAACAATACAATCGTCATGTTCTTATCTCCAAGTATCTGCGGAGAAAGCACATTCTTCTTGAAGGAGTTCAAGAATAATTCGTTTGCTGAATTATGTATCCAAGCAACAAGATGTTGATAATTAAATGATTTAATTATCAAGAATAATATGAATGGGATTCATATTGTGAGAATGATTATCCAAGATAAATAAATAGGATTTAATTATCAAGGAAATGCAGATTGTGGATGGTGCTATCCATAATATATGTGTATACATATTATAAATATTATTTATAATATATTAGAGAGAGCACCTTTGTAAAATAGAATTTGTTAATTGTTAATGTGAATTGGATTCACATTAAGCAATTGATTGGAAATGGAATTTACAATTTAGTTTGGGCAGTGAACATGATTCGCATATTTTCAATGGCATGATTGAAATATTCATAAATTAATTGGGAATTAATTTAGTAGATAATTTTGCAATAAATATATACTAATTAATTTGGAATTAATTTAGTTGATAACGTTGCAAATAAATAAGAGATAATGATATAAATTAAAAAAAGAAGATAATCCACCAAATACATGAGGTGGTGTCACCCATGACTTGGTCATGGGTGACGTCCCATGTATTTTCTGTGGATAATTATCTTTTTTAATTGATATCTCATTATCTTATGATTATTGATTTTTATTGAATTAAATTATGTTGATGACAATGCAACATATATTTAATTTAATATAAATTAATATATTGTTGTTTTTTGAACAACGATGATCATGGCTATTGATTAAAATACACATATCAATCCAACCGTTGATTTTGTGTATGCCATGGATTGTGATCCATGGATTCCCAAACTAGTATATAAAGAGGGAAACCCTAACCCTTTGAGATACAATTATTGCACACGCCTACTCTCTCTCTCTCTCATCTCTCATTCTCTCCATCTCTCTCTCTAAGGTGGCCGTTCACCTTGTGTTTTGAGAGAATAGCAATCGCCTCTACGCCATTGTGTTGTCGCTTCGATTACTCGTGGATCTACATCTTCTTTGGAGCTTCTTGCTCTAGAATGAGACGTTGGATTTCGTTGGACGAAATTAGGAGATTCAAGGCTTGGATATTCATCAAGGATTGTGGAAAGCACGCGTCTCATCATCGCGCCCGCAAGTGCCATCTTCGTAGATCAGACTTGAGTTAGGAGGATCTCTTGCTTTATAGATCTAGTGATTGCAACCATACTTCAAGAGGTATCTCTAATACTTTGTGGTTTGATGAAACGATCCAAGAAATGTTTTGTGATCATGTGATTTCATCTCATGATTTAATTTTTTTAAATTCCGCTACACCTTATGACTAGTGCGACTAGTCGCCCCGATCGCATGAGATGTGATCTTCCGTGATGCGCTTGAGGATTCCTCCTATCCTTCAAGTGGTATCAGAGCCGTAGGTTGGAAAGGTTTTGGATACGATCCGTAAACCTATGACGACTTGGGTTTGAAAGGGTTGCGAAATTTTTTGTCGCATTTCAATTTTCGCACCTCTATCTAATTTGATTTTTAGGCACTGTTTAATTTTTTTTAAATATGAAATATTCAATTGGATTTTGTTATCTATTAAATAAGGAAACCATAGGATCTGAGTTTATGAAATTTGGATTCCATTTGCTCAAGATATGACCCTTTGAATAAACATGTATTCACTGTTGCGGGAACTGCGAATCTAAACATGATTAATGAGTTAATTACTATTTTGATCCGCCTAAAAATGCGTGAAGTATCATTGGGTTCTGTTATAAATTAAATTAGAAATCTTAGAAAATTGATTTTGCGTAATTTGGATTTAAATTGATCAAGATATGTTGATTTTAGTGAGTAGGGGTCACTGCTGAAAATTGACAAATTTGATCATGAACCATGTGATAGTCATTCAAATAAATTGATGAAAATTAATTGTTAATTTTCTGAAATGATTATTAATAAATATTTGCGAAATATTTAAAGAGATAATTATTTCATTGAATGACATTTCACTAACCAAGATGATAAGATAGTTGATCTTGATCATAATTGGTTGATATGAAATCATCAACAAACATTGCTTTCATGCAAAATCCTAGTTTATCCTACAATAGTTGTAGGACAACTTTTACATGCAAAACCCTCTTGCTTGAATAGGATTGGGGATTTGTTTAGAAAATCTCCTTATAATATTATCAAAATGGTTTTGATGAATATTATATGGTATATTTCAGTTGAAAAACCGATGAGCATCTCAAAGTACAGAATGATCTATCTGGCATTATCCTTTCCTGAGGTGGATACGGTATCTAGTCGGAGAGCGTTAGGGTAGCGGGTTGCACCGAATGTGGTCCGTCCCACTCCCGTCGGTACTGACCATGACAGCGGCTAGGGACTCGATTATGCCGGAGAAGTCAAAGTGTATTTTTCTAATTATTAAAATTTGAATAATATGTACTTTGAGATAATACCTACTATTCAAGTAATAATCAAATTTGTTGATTGATAATTGGATTGATAATTAATTTAATGTGATTAAATTTATTATATCCAATTAAAAGCACTCTATTATGAATAGATGTGTATTTCTCTTGGAAGAATTAATTATGTGAATGTGATTCATGATAATTAATTATTAAAATTTGAATATGAGGTGGAGGATCACATAAGTGACATCCATGGTCTTCCGTCAACGCGAACTGGTTCCGTCTCCAGGGATTGTATGTAGGAGACGTCTGTCCGAAGTGACAGCTCCTGTATACAAGCGCATCTAGATCTTGATCTTTGCTTCTCGAAAGAGTAAGGTCGTATGCGTAGTGACCCCAATATCGAGTCCTCGTATTATTGGGGCGATATTGGATTGCACGTAGCGAGTTCTAATCTTGTTGACGGTTGGTTCAATTAACAACGAATCAACATCGCCTTAGGGGTGGTGGGCTCGGGTGTAAAAGACCGAATTGGGAAATGCAAATTGGACTTGGAAGGCAGAATATGTTCCCACTTCTCTTTATTTGAGTCACAAGTTCTCATATTATTGGGATGTGATAAGGATAGAAAGTAGATCCCAGATCTTGCCTGAGATATAGCGGTAAGTATATATCTTAATTTGAAAGACAATAAGGGAATAATATTTCAAAATTGACATAGCAAGACAAATTTGATTTAAAATACCTTAATCAAATGTTTTAAAAATGAATATATAATTATTTATATGCTCTAATATAGTGCATTCTTAATTTCAGAAAATGAAGTCCATGAACCCACTGAGCAGACTCCTGGAGGTCAATAAGTTGAACGGATCAAATTATTCGGATTGGATCCGAAATTTAGATCTTGTCCTATCTGCGGAACACATCTCATATGTGCTATCCAAGGACAAGATAGCAGACCCTCAGACTTCAGAAGATAAATCTTTTAATGAGAAATATGATGAAGATCATTACTTGGCAAGGTGCTATATTCTTGGGTCATTATCCAATGTGCTTCAGAAGCAGCATGTGGAAATGAACCATTGCCAAGAAATCATGCTGAATCTGAAGGAAATGTTCGGTGACATAAACTACACACAGCGCTATAATATGATGAAAGAGCTTATTAGCTACAAGATGCAGGAATGGACCTCTGTTAAAGAACACACACTCAAAGTGTTTGGGTACCTCTCTGAATTGGAAATCCTGGGAGCCTACATGGATTCTGAAATGCAGGCTGATTTCATTCTCCTGACGCTCCCTAAGTCTTTCAACAACTTTGTCGTGTCATATCACATGAGCAAAGGTGATTTCACTAATGCTAGGCTGTTGGCTGCTTTAAAGTCTGCAGAAGATGTAATGATGAAGGATGACCCCTCTGCTAGTGCAATGGTTGCATAAGTAAGAGGAAAGTGCAGTCGGAAGCAAGGTTCTTGGAAGGGCCCATCCTATAAGAGAAAGAAGAAGAATCAAGGAGTTGGTTCATCTTCTATTGCCTCCACGCTAATGACATCAAAGAAGAAGACCGATGTATGTCACCACTGCAAGAAGCCGGGGCACTGGCGGCGTAACTTCCCAGAATACCTGATGTCGGCTGACAAAGGTAAATCCCCAGCAGGTATGAAATCTACTTTCATTATTGAAACTAGTTTTCTCATTGGACGAGAAGGAAGTTGGGTTGTAGATTCAGGTGCTTCTGTTCATGTATGCAATTCATTGCATTTGTTTCAGGAAACTAGGAATATGGAGCAAGGGGAGATAGACATATAGATGGGATCTGATGCAAGTGTTGTAGCAGTCGCCATCAGGACCTGCCGACTATCATTATCTAGTGGTCAAGTCTTAGTACTTAAAGAGTGTCTTTATGTACCTGAAGTTAGAAGGAATCTGATATCTGTATCTAAGCTTGTTAGAAATGGATATTCCTTCTCTTTCTGTAATAAATTAATCACAAACCGTTACGATAAATATATTGCAGATTGTATTTTGACTTCTGGTGGACTCTATGAATTGTGCATTGATGAATGTGTCATGAATGTTACTACCACTAATAATGAAACCCCCAAAAGATTGAGGGAGGATGGAAATCATTCGAATATGATTTGGCATCAAAGGCTTGGTCATTTATCTGTTGATATGATCAAGAGATAAATAAAGGATGGACCTTTATATTTTCTACAGGTTCAATCTTTACCTACCTGCAAACATTGAATTCGAGGTAAAATGACTAGAACACCTTTCCGTAACAAGGTTACAAGATGTGAAGGTATTCTTGACCTAATACATACTGATGTATGTGGTCCCTTCAGTACCGCGACTAGAAATGGATAACGATATTATTTGACATTTATTGATGACCATTCACGATATGGGTTTATCTTCTTACCATATCATAAATCTGAAACCTTTGAAAAGTTGAAAGAGTTTAAGGCTTTGGTTGAGAACCAAACCGATAGGAAGATTAAACGGATTCGATCTGACCGAGGTGGTGAATACCTCTCAGATGAATTCAAGGAATATCTTAAAGAGAATGGAATTGTCTCCAATCTCACCCCCCCTGGAACTCCCCAACTTAATGAAAGACGCAACAGGACCATCATGGATATGGTCCGTTCAATGATGAGCAAACACGTTTACCTCTTAGTTTATGGGGATATGCAGTAGAGACTGCAATATATATCCTGAACAAGATTCTTAGCAAATCTGTACCCAATACTCCTCACGAGCTCTAGTATGGTACCAAGCCTAGTGTTAAACACTTGAAGATTTGGGGTTGCTTGGTCCATGCGAAGAACGTGGATGCAATAAGCTAAAAGCTCGCACTTGCGAGTGTTACTTCATTGGGTATGTTAAAGATGGTATTGGATATCAACTTTATGACCCTGAGACCAAAAAGTTTTTTGTCTCTAGAGATGTAAAATTTATGGAGAATGATTTCATTAAAGGTCAAGATAGAAATGAAGTAGAGGAACTCATTGAATCCCCTGAGGATTATGAGATTCCTAAACCAGAAACTGAAGAGATAAATAAAGATGAAACACCTATACCTCTTCGAAGGAGTTCGCGGGTGGTTGCACCACCTGAAAGGTATGGATTCCATGTGTCTGGTGAGACTGACAATGATCCTTCTTCATTCAATGAAGCACTCGCAGATCATGACGGATAGATGGATGCTAGCAATGAAGTCAGGAATCGACTCCATGCATAAGAATGGTGTATGGACCTTAGAGGATCCACCTAAAGGGGTAAAACCCATTGGGTGTAAATGGATCTTCAAGAGAAAAAAGGGACCTGATGGGAAAGTAGACACTTTCAAGGCACGGCTCGTAGCCAAGGGCTACACACAGAGAGAAGGCATCGACTATAATGAGACGTTCTCTCATGTGGCTATGCTTAAGTCCATCAGGACACTGCTAGCTATATCTGCATCTCTTGACTACGACATCTGACAGATGGATGTCAAGACAGCTTTCCTCAATGGATACCTCGAGGAGGATATCTATATGGAGCAGGCTCAAACAAGCTTCTCGTAGCTGGAATATCATATTTGACGAAACGATAAAGAGTTATGATTTTGTGAAGAATCCTGATGAACCTTGTGTGTACAAGAAGCTTAGTGGGAGCGTCATTGTGTTCATCGTGTTTTATGTAGATGATATCCTTATCATTGGGAATGATACATGAATGATGACCAGTGTGAAAATTTGGCTATCTCATACCTTCGAGATGAAAGATCTTGGAGAAGCCTCTTACATCTTAGGCCTGAAGTTGTTCAGAAATCGAGAAAAGAGGATATTTGGGTTATCACAACATGGATACATTAAGAAGATTCTTGAGTGATTCCGTATGGATAGCTCCAAGAAAGGATTCCTCCCCTTAAGAAATGGTATCCATCTGTCTAAAGGGATGACTCCTTAAAGTGTTGAGGAAAAGAAGGCCATGGCTGGATGCCCCTATGCATCAGCTGTAGGAAGCTTAATGTATGCCATGATGTGTACTAGGCCAAACATCTGCCATGCAGTGGGAGTGGTAAGTCATTACCAATCCTGCTATGGAGAGCAACAATGGAATGCGGTAAAGAACATATTCAAATATCTAAGAGGGACGCAAGATTACATCTTGGTCTATGGAGATGGTGATCTCCAAGTCTTGGGATATACAGATTCAGACTTCCAGTCGGATATTGATGATCGAAAGTCAACATCAGGGTTTGTATTCCTGTTGAACGGTGGTGCTGTGAGCTGGAGAAGCAAGAAACAGGACACTACGACGGATTCAACAACAGAAGCTGAATACATTGCCGCATCGGATGCTGCAAAGGAGGCAGTGTGGTTGCGCAAGTTCATCTTGGAGCTTTGGCATAGTTTCCTCTGATACTCCCATCCCGTTACTCCGCGATAACACGAGAGCCATTGCCCAGGCAAAGGAACCCATATGGCATCAAAAGAGTAAGCACGTGGAAAGGAAATACCACATCATTCGGGAGATTCAAAAGCGTGGTGATATCATCATCACTAAGGTGGCCTCTGCCGACAACGTTGCTGATCCTCTTACCAAACCTCTGACACAGAAGGCTTGGACCAGCATGTAATGAGTATGGGTTCAGGGATTGTACCTGAATGATTCTGAGGGCTAGTGAGAGATTGTTGGACATGTGAGCCCCGGGCGAACCATTCTTACAATAAATGTTATTGTAATATATACATACATACATACATACATACATATACATACATATATATATATATACATTTGTTTATCAATAAAAGTTATCGATGTTTCACTCCCTTTCTGAAATTAAATGAATGAATGCACTATAAGGTCCCTCTGTACAATTAGGGTTATGTACCATGGCCATCTTGATGATCATATAGCTGTTGATTCATTAAATGAATAATAGAGGCTGGTGTGTTGGATGAATATCTAAAGAGTTAGACAGAGGACTCATCAAGCACTGTCAAATGATTATTAAGAGATGATCCCCAGCCTGAGTAGGAGATGGCAATCCTTTCTCACATAGGCTGATATCTGACCGACCTCTTGATGCAGGTCCTCTGCATGGGAATAGTGATTCGGAGGTGTCAGATTAGTTAGGTCAAAGGGTTGTCGTAACGAGATCGAGATAACCTAAGTCCTATGTTGAATACTGTCACATCATAGGCACACATCCTCTGACCAGAGACAGATGTGTTACTATATGTCTGAGTGTGTACATTTGCAGACCAATAGGCTGATGACCTAACCAATGTCTATATACCGGCGCACTGGTGTGCATGTAAGGGCATATGAGTAGTACTATCTCTCAAAGGGATCATACATGTTCACTTATGAACCGGAAGACATGAGCTCACTTATGAGGTATTGGTACCGATTAAAATCCATGCATGGTCGTCGTGCTTTGGAAGCATGATAAGAATTTGAAGGTATGATATATGCTTTGGGAAAGCATATGATCGATACTGATTCCCAATGACCAAGATTGAGAAACTTGGTGATCAAACCCTGAAGAAGACAATATAAAATTGATCTACATCTTCAGGTTGATCATAGGTCTTCCAGTATGCAGGACGTACAGGTATTGGGAATACCTGAGGGTGATGTGATCATAAATGATTGTATAACCATGACGCTTCAGAGTGATGAAACAAGTCTGGATTTTAGTGACTCCTCTCAGTGGAGAAGTAACTTGATCTTAGTTCAAGTGTTGGACATTGATCTGAATGAGATTTAGATGCAATGAGAAGATTAAGTATACGGACTTGATTTAATCAAGCATCTATGGGAGGTCCTTAAGATCTGGATTTGAGATGAGATCTCTACATCCAAGTCACTATACGTGGAACAATATAATCACCCTGTCCTTATCTCCAAGTATCCGCGGAGAAAGCACATTATTCTTGAAGGAGTTCAAGAATAATTCGTTAAATGAATTATGTATCCAAGCAACAAGATGTTGATATTTAAATGAGATTTAAGTATCAAGAATAATATGAATGGGATTCATATTGTGAGAATGATTATCCAAGATAATTAAATGGGATTTAATTATCAAGGAAATGCAGATTATAGATGGTGCTATGCGTAATATCTGTGTATATATTGTGTATATGATTTATAATATATTAGAGAGAGCACCTATATAAATAGAATTTTCACATTGGATTCACATTAAGCAATTAATTGGAAATGGAATTTACAATTTAGTTTGGGCTGTGAATATGATTCACATATTTTCAATGGCATGATTGAAATATTCACAAATTAATTGGGAATTAATTTAGTGGATAATTTTGCAATAAATATACACTAATTAATTTGAAATTAATTTAGTGGATAATATTGCAAATAAATAAGAGATAATGGTGTAAATTAAAAAAATAAGATAATCCACCAAATACATGAGGTGGCATCACCCATGACTTGATCATGGGTGACGCCCCATGTATTTTGGGTGGATAATTATCTTTTTTAATTGTTATCTCATTATCTTATGATTATTGATTTTTTATTGAATTAAATTTTGTTGATGATAATACAACATATATTTAATTTAATATAAATTAATATGTTGTTGTTTTTGGACAACAATGATCATGGCCATTGGTTAAAATACACATATCAATCCAACCGTTGATTTTGTGTATGCCATGGATTGTGATCCATGGATTCCCAAACTAGTATATAAAGAGCGCAACCCTAGCCCTTTGAGATACAATTATTGCACACGCCTACTCTCTCTCTCATCTCTCATTCTTGCCATCTCTCTCTAAGGTGGCCATCCACCTTGTGTTTTGAGAGAATAGCAATAGCCTCTACACCGTTGTGCTGTCGCTTCGATTGCTTGTGGATCTCCATCTTCTTTGGAGATTCTTCCTCTAGAAGGAGACGTCAGATTTCGTTGGACGAAATCAAGAGATTCATGGCTTGGATCTTCATCAAGGATTGTAGGAAGCACGCGTCTCATCATCGTGCCCGCAAGTGCCATCTTCGTAGATCGAACTTGAGTCAGAAGGATCTCTTGCTGTAGAGATCTAGTGATCGCAACCACGCTTCAAGAGGTATTTCTAATACTTTGTGGTTTGATGAAACGATCCAAGTAATGTTCTTGTGATCATGTGGTTTCATCTCATGATTTATTTTTTTTTTAAATTCTGCTGCACCTTGCGACTAGTGCGACTAGTCGCCTCGATCGCATGAGATGCGATCGTCATGCTTCCGTGATGCGCTTGAGGATTCTCATATCCTTCACCTTAACATACAAATGTGGTCTTGATGCGCTCCAACCCTGCAGGAGGAAGGGTATTGCTTGTAGGGTGGCTCTGGCGAGGGTTAGAACGCCCCGAGTAATCAAGAGCAGCAGATGGGGGTGAATGGGCAGGTCTCCAGTAGACGTGAGGGATTCGACCTATATGGGTCTCCAACCCGATGGTTGGAGCCTCGTGGGGGGTTGTAGAGCAGATGTAGAAACGATAGGGAGTCAGAGTGAGGCGTACGATGGGTCAGAATACGATAGAGATGCGAAGAACAGAGGACGGTCGACACTACTTTATTCGGGGATAAAAAGTTTGATTCGATGGAAAATGGAAGTGTAGGGGGGTACCTGAAGATGGAAGAAGACACATGGGGATGCAGACTGAAGTCCACAGGGGGTCGTGACTTTGATGGCCGACACAACCAGAGGCTCTACTCCTTGCGGCGGAGCTGAGGTTTGCACCTCGCCGTACCATGGGCTAGTACACTCAAAAAGGCTCCCTCGCCCTCCCTCTCACTCGTTGTCACTCTGGGAAAGGTGGACGGTTAGACAGGAGGAGGTGGTGCAACCAAGAGGTGGAAAAAAAGGAGGGGGGGAGGTGCGGGTTATATCGGCACGAGGGTCCAGGAAGATGGAGAAGGCACCTGCGAACTGAGGCACAGACCGAGGAGGAGATTGTCGGGCAAGGATTAGGGATCCGAGCCTCGTATTCGGAGCTTGGAATTAGGGAAAAAGATGGTCAGATCGAGTGATTAAAAATGGGAGAAATAGGTGTGAAACCCGGCTCGACGAGAATGGGGATCTGGGGGGACCAGTTGACCGTAGTCAACAATCCAATGTGGCCCAATCAGAAGGGGCCGGAGATACAGACAAAATACACTACAGGATAAAACTGCTAGAAAAAATAAAAAAATAGATTAAAAATAATAAACTAATGTAAATGAAAAAAATAATAAAATGAAAATTATTTATTATTTTTGAAGTATTTTTTCCGTGATTTTTAATTATTTTTATGAAAAAGAAATTAGTGTATATACAACACCTATGTATTATGTACAATTATTTTTATTTTGTTTTTTACACAAATATCCCAATTTTATATTTCATTTATTTTCAACATAATTTTAGGAGTATAAAACATTTTTTAATTTTTAGGGTTATTTACATTTATATAATAAATAATGGGTGTGAGATATATATAGGGGGATTATACAATGAAAAAGAGATTTAATTCTTATTTTTATTCGATTTTTATAATTTTAATTTTCTTTCATATCATAAACTTTAATTTTCTCAAAAATAGTTATTTATAAATATGGTTCATATGTACAATACAAAGTAGTCCTTATCTCTCTACTTCTTTTATTTGGCGATCAGGTCAAGGCTTGACCTTCTCTTGGGGTTAGGGTCACTTTGTATTTATTCTAAATACCTCTTCCCTTTTCTTTTCCTTTATCCTTTTATTTTTGCACAAATACATGCTAAATATGCATATTTAACAGATGCATGTTGAATGCTATGTTATTGTATTCACAGGTATTTACATGCTGTTTTGCCAAGATAAATAGCTAAAATAAAAGAATAAAGAGTGGGAATCAGAGATTCATCACCCCCATACTTTACCTTTGCTAGTCCCTTAGCAAAAACTTATTTGAAAAAGAAGTGAAAAGAGAAAGAAAAGAAAAAGAAGGAGAATCAAGGTTGATTATTAAACTTATCTTCATTAAATTGAAGTGTCGAGCTCAGTCAGACCTTTGGATTATTAGTTTGTCAGAACCTTATTGAGATCTATGTTTAAGACAACAACCTCTAAGCTCCACCATTCTATGGTCAAGACTCCTCAATAATCCAGATTAGAACAAGTCTACATACACAAACTCTAATGACCATGCATCTTTCCTTGTACCGTGTAAGTGATATGTAGCTCCCACCTCATAAATGACAAAGAAACAACCTCCCTCAACAAGGTAACTCTAATTCCTCAGTCTAGCATCTCTTTCTTTAAGGAGAGGGGTATTCCCTTCTAAGGTCAAGTTTAACTGGCTCAAGAAGAGGGGGAAAGAAGAGAATGGACCGTGTCCAGTGTAGCCACATATCCCTGGGAGCCCAACCAATGTAGCTAAGTCTCCCACTACAATCTTCATGAGATGGAAGGTGTAACGTAAGCTTTGCTTTATTTGGCTATATACACTCCGGCATGCATTTTATTTTCAATCAGGCTTGTCCATTTTTTTGGAGTTTTTCTTGATTTTGCACACATTTTTTTATGTGCATATGTACATCATATCTACATGGTGCAACATATACAAAAGGACTTTTTCTTCTTGAACCAATAGACTTTTCCTCTTTTGAAGCATTATTGCAACCCACAACTCATGTCTTTAGACCTCAACACCGCCATACCAAGTTGGGCTAAACATCCCTCCATAAAGGAGGGCGAGAGGTTCTACCTAGAAGTACTACCCTCGTATGCTACCCCAAGCCAAAGGATTCAGACTCCTCACCACCTTATCAGTGGAGAGTTGTGTAAGTTGTTGGTTCAAGTAAAGCCATTGTCCGTGAGAGTCGTGTGTGTGTTGTTAAGTGTTCTACTTAGGCTCATCAAGATGACATGTGAACATAGCCTAGTGGACTCAAAGAATTAAGTTACCAATGGACCTGAAAAGTCTTAACCCTAAATCATATAAAATTTATTTGAGAATTAGGTGGATTAAGGTCTTAACCAAGCTCTATTTTCCAATTTAATTCCAGACTAGTTTAAATGTCAATTATGATTCAGAAGAATATATAAATATATTTACAAAAATATTTTTGTGCAAAATTTTTGAAATCATGTAAACTTTTGAAAATGTTTGAATGCATGGATGCAGAAAATTTGCAAACTATTTATAAACATTTACACAAGGATTTTTGCAAACTTTTTTTCAAACGTTTTTCAAAAATTTTGTACTATATACACAATTTTGATACAAAAATATTTACAAATATTTTACAAGCAAAACATTTTTACAAACATTTATACAAAAATAATTTTTATAAATAGCTATTTACAAGCATGTATGTACAAGAAATAACTTTATGTACAAGAAAAATTTTAAATTTGTGTGATTTTTAGGTGGTAGATTTTAGCCATTTTATTTATTAACACACTCACACAAAGTACGAGTTATGGTTAAAGTATATATGAAATATATATGGCACCCCTATACTTAGCTCGAACAATGTCCTCAAAGTGATCAAAGAGCGATGAAGAAGACATAACTCGTGCTTAGTATTGGGAAGTGAAAAGAGCGGGTATACTACAATGACGATAAAAGAATAGAATGAATAGAAGTCGGTGATCCCCCTGTACTTAGGATCAAGTAATCCTAAGTATAGAAGACTGTACACAAGGGGAAAACCGAGGGTTAGAATGTACATGATCTACCTCCCCTATACTTAGGGTAAAATATCCCTAAGTATAGGAAACAAAACAAAGGTAAAAAGAATCAAAAGAGTGATCAACAATCTGACACCCCATATACTTACGGTAAAGTACACCCTAAGTATAGCATAATCACAAGATGCAAATGGGGTGTTAGACTAAAGAATGTATGATATGGACAACTAAATCTATACAAGGGCGGAAGACAGTGATAATCAGGCATGAGGCACAAATGATGTGAGCCAATGACCACATCTCGTGCAAAATGAATAGGGGCAACATCAACGATCAACAGATCATGATCTAGATATGGCTTCAGGCGCTGACCGTAAACACTAAAGGTGGACTCAGATGATATCTCAAATATGTCGATACTACCATTGTCATGTACCTTCCGGATCAAGTATGGTCCCTTCCACTTACTCTGTAACTTTCTTGGAAATAATCTAATCCTGGCATCGAATAACCATACTCTCTGATCTGGCTCAAATTGTTTATAGCTGATATGAGAATCATGTCATATCTTTACTCTCTCCTTATTCCGTAGGATACTAAAAAAGGTTGTATCTCTAAGCTCCTCCAGGGCTGTCAATTCTGCCTTCCTTTGATCTCATATACTCTCTGATACAATAATATCTCAGTGACAGCCCATAGTGACTTATGCTTTATCTCCACAGGTAAATGGCACGGCTTGCCATAAACAAGATGAAAGGGAGCCGTACCCAAAGGAGTCTTGAAGGAAGTCTGATATGCCCATAAGACTGAGTCCAAAAATTATAACCAATCCTTTCGATCTAGACGGACTACCTTCTGCAGTATCGTATTGATCTCCGAGTTCGATACTTCAACAAGACCATTGGTCTGAGGATAATATGGAGTGGCAACTCAATGGTCTATGCTGAACTCATTAGTAAGGGCCTTTACCTTGTCATTCATAAAGTGAGACCCCCCGTCAGATATCAAAACTCCAGGCATCCCGAATCATGAAATGATATTTTTCCTCAAGAATATGCAAACAGTCTTAACATCTGCATTTCAGGCGGGAATGGCCTCAACCTATCGACTTATATAATCAACAACCAATAGAATGTTCTCGAATCCATGACTCTTAGGTAATGTACCCATGAAATCAATACCCCATGCATAAGACCTCACAGAAGTGAATGGGTTGCATCGGCATCATATCATACTGTCCACAAGTGCCCATCCTCTGACAGTCAGTAGACCTATTTACAAATTCATCAGAATCCTTGATAAGGGTAGGCCACCATAGGCCGAATTGGAGCACTTTCTGCATTGTTCTCCTTCCAGAATGATGTCCTCCTGCTTCAAGATTGTGGCAGTTAGTGAGGACGTTGTGGTGCTCCTCCTGAGGAATGCGCCGACGCCATACGCTATCCCCTCCTTTATGATAAAGGATGGGATCCTCCCAATTGTATGACTTAGCCTTCATAAGGAGAGTCTCAAGACGTTGTCTAGGCCATCCCTGTGGAACTTTCTTGGAAATAAGATAGTTCACAATGTCGGCATACCATGGAAGCGAGGCGATAGCAAGGATCGCCTCATCTGGGAAGGTCTTTGTGATAGGCTCAATATGCTCAGATTCCTCAAGATGTTCCAAATGGGAGAGATGATCCACCACCACATTCTTAACTCCAGATTTATCCTTAATCTCAATGTCAAACTCTTGGAGTAGAAGGATCCATCTGGTCAATCTGATTTTGGCTTCCTTCTTTGACATAAGGTACCCGATGGCGGTATGATTGGTATAGATAGTCAATTTGGATCCAAGAATATACGATCTGAACTTATCTGAGGTGAATAATACGGCTAGCATCTTTTTATCTGTGATTGTATAGTTTTGACGTGCGGCATCCAATGTATGGTTAGCGTAGTGAATGGCAAATGATGATCTGTCCCTCCTCTATCCTAACACCGGCCCCTACGACAAAATTGGAGGCATATGTCATGATCTCGAATGGGAGAGACCAATCAGAGGCTGAAGGACAGGAGCCTCAACAACTAGATTCTTGAGAGTCTCAAAAGATGTAAGATACTTATCATCTACAATGAACTCGGTGTATTTCATTGGCAGATCAGTCAACGGTCGAGCAATCCTACTGAAGTCCGGAATAAAACGTCGGTAGAAACCGATATGCCCCAGAAAAGATCGTAACTGCCGCATGTTGGACGGTGGATTGAGTTTCCTGATGATATCTACCTTGGTTGGATCAACCTCCATGCCCATGTTGGAGATGATATGACCAAGCACCATTCCCTGAGTCACCATGAAGTGACTCTCCTCCCAATACAAGATAAGATGGACCTCTATGCAGTGCTGAAGCACTCGGTCTAGGCAGTCAAGACAAGCATTAAACACATCGTCAGAGACCGAGAAGTCATCCATGAAGACCTCTAAGCAGTCACCCACCATGTCCGAGAATATGGCAACATGCACCTTTGGAATGTCACCGGGGCGTGACATAGACCAAAAGGCATCCATCTGAAAGAATACGTCCCAAACAAACAAGTGAATGTCATTTTATCCTGGTCTTCAGGCACAACGACCACCTGATTATATTCGGAGTACCCGTCAAGGAAGCAATAATGGCTCTTCCTAGCTAGCCTCTCTATAATCTGATCAATAAAAGGCAGCGAGAAATGATCCTTCTTGGTGGCCTGATTCAATCGTCTGTAGTCCATACAGACCCTCATAGAAGTGGGGTAATCTCCTATCCAGACTCACTCACAACTATAGTGATACCCGTCTTCTTGGGCACCACATGCAATGGACTAACCCACTTGGAGTCAGAGATGGGGTAGATAAAATCGGTGCTCCACCATTTGGATATCTCTTTCATGACCACTTCGCGAAGATTCAGGTTCTGTCGTCGCTAGAACTTACATGATGGCTTAACATCCTCTCCGAGATAAATATGGTGGGAGCACAGGGCCGGACTTATCCCCTGGCGATCAGCTACGCTCCATCCTATTGCCTTGCGATTTCTTTCAAAAACCTCCATCAAACGAGATTCTCGCTCTCCACTCAAATCCGCTGAGATAATGGCTGGGTACATATCTGGCTCACCTGTAAGGAATCTATACTTCAGCGACTGCGGTAAAGGCTTCAGTTCTGGATAACCGGGAGTTGGTAAATCTGGATTCTGGAATGTCTGAGTGAAGGCAACCAGATCTGAATGTGAGAACTCTCGATGATCATGTATATCTGGTGAAGCTGGCCCTGCTGGTGTATCTATGCTCGATGCTGGCTCAATCTCCGCCCTAGTTGTTGGCTCTGTGGGAATCAGACAAGTAACATCTCATCAAATTTAGCTCAATCAATGTCTGAATCTGAAGAATATGAACCTAAAGAACAAGAAACGTAATCTGCCTCACTATCCGGAATGCGGGTGTCAGCCTCTAAAGTGTCCTCGGCCAAGAGTGAACTCTCATCTGCTGGAAACTATGAATCTGCAGAACCTGAAGGTGAGAGAAGGATTCATGAAACGGGGTCAGACCAATCGATTTCATCATCAGTGATCACAAAGTCGCACTCTTGGTGGACGTCTTGCTCTGCCTTTGTATTCTGTTCTGTATCACTAAACTGACCTGAGCAAGTTGAATCTCGTTCTCTGGTCTCGTCGATCGTCTCTATTTGTATATTTTCGCCATCGACGCAAAAGTACACCTTCCCACTATCATGGTCGAACATCGCCTTCGCTGTGGCCAAGAATGGATGTCCTAGAATGATGGGGGCGTCTGTCACAGACTTAGGGATCTCCATGTCCAACACAACGAAGTCCATGAGGAATTTCAGGCCCTGAATTGTGATGACCACGTCCTTCAACAACCCCTTCGGCCTCTTGACGGTTCTATCAACAAACTGAAGGAGCGTCATGCTCTATCGAAGAGGGCCAAACTCGAATCGATCGAGTAAGGCTGTCGGAAGAAGGTTGATGGAAGAGCCTCTGTCTAATAGAGTATGATCAAATCTCTGCTCATGAATGACATCTGACATAGGGAGCTCCTACATCTAGCCTCTTGGCTGGCATATGGTTTTGGATGGCGAAGCAGGTGGCACGGGTCAGCACATGGATCTCTACATTATGGTCCCTTCTCTTCCTTCGGATGGTGGTCTTCTTCTCTCAGGTTCTTTTGGAAGAGAGGGATGTGCTCAAGTACCTCCTATAGAGTCAGGTGAATGTGGAATCTGTCTATCATCTGCTGGCTGAACTCTAACTGTTGGGTCTTTTTTTTATTTTCTTTTTTATTCCCCTTCGTCAAGCGGAGTGTCTGAGGGAAGGGAATGGTTGGGCCCTCCTCAGATAAAGGGCTAGGAAAAGGTTCGTGTTGTCGAGAGGGAATGGATCACATATGGACTCAAAGATGAGGAAATCTTTGCTTTATTAATTTTTTGGTGTTTTTCATATTGTCCTAAGATATAAGAACTGGAGGAAACACAATTGGAGTAGAAATGATGGCATCATCACCACCCATGGCATCGGTCTTCACGGCATCAGCACCACGCTCTGCTCAGCATCTGGATCAATGGTGGCGTCGGTACCACCAACTGCATCTAGGGAAGCGACGACCTCAATACCGTCGACTGGATCAACGTCTTTGGTGGCATCAACATCATCGTCATCAACATCATAATCAACGACATTAGCACCGTTATACTCCTCATCTGGCGCTCCTGGCTCATCATGGTGTTATTGCTCATACGAGGCACCATCGACTGGCATCCTACCGCTCCTAAGTGTTACAAAATTAGCATCAAATATGTATGAAGAAATATCGCCCAATGACACACTAGGAGTGGTGGTCTCTGTGAATTGTACCTACTCAGATTTCCTTTTTAGGTTATTTGGGTTGGGTTTGATCTGAGCATGTATGGCGGCCTGCCCTTTATTATCTCCCTCATCTTCCGCCTGAACTCGTCCATCTCCCGCCTAAAGGATGCTTGCTGGTCGAAGAGTAGGCGGGCTAGATCATCAAGAGATGGGTTCTCATAGTCTAGCCCATGAGAATCGGACGAGTTGCCTCGCTGGAAATGAGGCTGCTGGAATTGGTGAGGGGGCAGTTGAGTGAACTGCTGCTGTTGAGGTTGCTGCCTCCACTGGTGTCCCTGCTGGTAGGGATGAGGACCCGATTGCTAGTGGTACGATGGCTGGTGGGAGTACTGGGGCTGCTGTTGTTGCTGGCTGGTATTCCCACCCTGAGATGGAGGCTACTGCTGGGACGAGGTGCCTTCAGTAGGGATGCAAATGTTACGAATATATCCGTATCCGATCTGTCACCGTATCTGTTTTATACCGATTTTGACATCCATATCCGTATCCATTTTAAAATGGATACGGATATGGATATCATTTTGATATCTGCAAACATCCGTATCCGTATCCATATATCCGTTTTTGTATATAAATAATCATATATTTATTTTTAACCATATATAACATAATTATATACCTTTTTTACCATATTTGTATAATTTTTATGATACAAACACATTTAGTAAATTTATATCATGTGTTTCCCATCCAATTCACATATATTTAAGTTGATTCTATTAAGTATTTCTAACATCTCGTATGCGTTCAATATCCGTTTTACATCCGTATCTATTTTTTTAAGGATATGGTAAGATAGTTTTAATATCTGTCAATATATGTATCTGCATTCGTATTCGTATTCAAAAATGGATAAGGATACAGTAATGCCTATATCCGTATTTGTATTCGTCCGTTTGCATCCCTAGCCTCCAGTAGACCACTGTTGATACGGAAAACTTGAGGATCGGTTATTAATGATATGAAACCGTCGTTATCCCTAAAATTCTTGGATCAAACAAACAATTTTTTTCTTCTCTCGCTGCAAAATAATTACAAAGAATCAGGTGGAGCAAGAGAAATGTTTTTGCTACTTATTTACCTGTATAGCGGACAAGATCGAACTCAGTGAGGCTACAATTCCCAACGGTTATTCAAATAATTGAAAGAGATTCAATTAAGAGAAAAAGCAAGAATCTTAAAAGCAAACTATCCTTGGTTTTTTGTGGATTTTTTGTCTTTTTATTATTTATTATTTATATTTTTTATTTTCTGAAGTTCAAATTTTTAGTGATTTTAATTTTGCATTTTTTTAATTTTCAATTAAGGAACAATATGCACAAGGGAAGAAACACCCACCCACACTCTTTTTTGTATTTTTCAATTATATCAAAAATGCTCATAAAAACCAAAGAAAATATTTTTGGATTTTAAAGACTTCGATTTTTTTTTGAGAATATTTGTATAATTTTCAGATATTTTTGTATTTATCTAAAAATCAAACAGTGCCAAAAATGATAAATAGTGCACAGTCTGGAGTATTTTGCAACTTCCAAAATTTTAAGTGTTCAAAACTCCCGGCAAGTATTTTTATGCTTAATATAGGCAAATATATGCACATCGGAATTAAAATTACATTTTTTGGATTTTTTTGTATTTTTTTTGTATTTTTATAAATTTTTTAGTATTTTTTATTTTTTTAGGTTTTGAAAAAATTAATATATGAAATTTGTATAGAAATTAAAAGACAATGAAACACACCTAATCTATTTTTTTGAATTTTTTTGAGAAATATTCGAATTTTTATAAAATTTTGAATTTCAGGAAGAGAAAATGACACTAATTTTTATTTTTTAATAATATCTAATGATGATAAAATGCAGTGGAAAATTTACACTATAACATGATACACAACTAGAGTATACACATATTTTTGTAGAATTTTCAAAGAAAATACCACATTTATTTCAATGAAAAGATGAGCCAATAAATATCTGGACAGACAAGGACTGAGACACAAGCAATTAATGTTTTTACATTAAATAAATAATAGAGATAAAGTGAGGTGAAAAATGCAAATTACCTAGTAATAACGTGCAAAACACGTGCTTGAGGAGTTGAGGGGGGTGTTTCTGTAAATTTGAAAACTTCCGGGGGTGTGAATGTAATTTTGCCACTTTTTAATTCCCCCTTAAGGTTTCTCCTGGTTCCTTCGTCAATTCAGGAGGGGGCAACTCATGTCCTTCTTCTCCAAGCACATGGGCAGCGGGCGGTCTGTATCGGCATCAAGTAGCAGTTCGCAGTGGAATGCGACGGGCAATACAACCGTCGGTGGTTAGCGGTGTAAGATCTGGCAGTCAGTGTGCTTGCGGGCAACGCTTGTGAGGTAAGAACTGCATGTAGTGGCGATGCTGGCGTTTGAGCAGTGGCGCGACTAGAGACCCACTCTGCTTCAGGTGGAGGAGGTGACAGGAGGCGCTCTATAGTGGCGTGGGGGTCTTCGGGCGGTGGCTCGCTACGGGCTGGTCAGGCGGAGGTGATGGAGCGAGGGCATCACGACCGATCGGTGGAGTCAGGCGGCGAGCGATGGACGGTACTGGCGGCGCTAGACTGCCATCTACTCTTTTTTATTATGTTATTATTATTATTTATTCTTGTAGTAGAAACAATTGCAAAAAAAACTTTTATTTTTTTATTTTTTGAAAACTGTAATAAAAGGAAACTTTTTTATAATTTTATTTATTTATTTTTTGTGTTTTTTATTTACCCTGCAAAACAAATGTTAGACATAAACAAATAATATATATATATATATATTTAACTTTTTTATTTATAAACAAATGAGGACATGAGCATGATGATTCGGAAAAAAAAATAAAATCAAGATATGTGAGCAGGTGCGGTTTTGAGAAAAAAGGCGGATGGAACCGAGTCTCCGACCATTGTGCGTAGTCGGAGGTGAAAGATCATCAAGGTAGAATGTGAAGTGACAGGACAAGAAAATGAGATGAAATATCAGATCGGGTGAATCAAATCATGATGATGGATTCTAAGATCTAAATAAAAAATGACAATGAAATTAAAATGTAAAAAGTAAACTACGATTAACCTAGGATAAACAAGAGAAAATGGATCTCACCTTAGGAGCGGAAAAGACCTTGATCTCCTCAACGAAGGCCGACTCGCTGTCACCGTATGGCTCAGAGGCTAGGTACCCTTCTGCGACAAGAAGACTCTCGAAGATCGGGCTCCTGTCACCAAAGATTGATCAAGTTGAAAAGAGGGATAAGGAGCCATATTAATAGATAGAAGAATGGAATTTGAATTTTTAAAATTTTGAATAAAGATAAGAGATAAGAGAAAAAATTTGAAAAAAGATAAAGATAAAAACAATTAGTGTTTAAAAATATTTACAAAAGTTAACTATTTTTTGATTTTCATCACTTTCATAAATTTTAAGTAAATGTTAATTTTTTTATCTTTTTGTGGTGGTTATTTAAGGAATTTAACTATATACATAAACTATATACATATAGTACATTATTTACATGGCTAAATAAGAAAACTAGTTTTTTTATTTTAAATTTTTTATTTTACTATTATATTTTTATATTTTTATTTTAAATAATTAGTAAAATTATTTACAAATGTAATATGTACAAATAAATGGTAAAATTGCACAAACAATGCCCGAAACTGACTTTTCAACCATAACTCTAGAAATTATGAAATTGAAGCCATTTTAAAGATAATTTAATTTAGAATACAATGGAATTGAGTTTGGTTCAATTTGAGCTCATATGGAGCCAGAATTGATTTTTCAATTATCGCTTAATGGCTTTTTTTCCGGATGTGGTTACTTTTATTCTGTACATGATTTTATTGTGCAATTATTTTCATTATTTTGGAAACATTTTTATTTACACTTTTGTTTTGAAAATTATTTAATTTGAGGTCAATTTATGTACAAATAGAATAATGTTTGTTTAATACAAATATACAAAATAAGCGAGAAATATTTACAATAAACATTTTTTTGGATTTTCTGATTAAAGACCCTATCTCCCCCTACTTTATTCCTGGTCGATCAGATCAAGTCTTGACCTTCTTTCGGGGTTCAGGTCAGCATGTATCTATTACATATATACAGTCTTCCTTTTTTTTTCTTATTTTTCCTTTCTTTCTTTGTTTATTTATTTTAAGTTAAAATAGTTTACAAATATTCAATATTTACACACAGATGTAAATTAGTAAGAATATGGAGTTAGTATTATATACAAGTGTTTTATAAGGGATTTTAAGCTAAAATAAATGAATAAAGATGATGAAATGCAGATTCATCACCCCCTTATGCTTTACCTTTGCTAGTCCCTTAACAAACACTTATTTGAAAGAATAAGTGAATACAAGAAAAAAGGAAGGAAAAATAAAGAAGTTAAGACAATATTGAGTATTAAACTTGTCTTCATAAAATTGTAGTTTGGAGCTTTGTCAGACCTTTGGATGATTAGTGTGGCGGAACCTTAATGGGAAATGGATTTAAAACCTAACAGACTCTATGTTTCATAAAACTCCTAATTAGGTCGCCTCAATAGTCAGGTAAGAACAAGTCTACATACACAAATTCTTATGACTATGAATCTTTACTTGTATGGTGTAAGTGAGATATAGCTCTCCATCTCAAAAGTAGCAAAGAAAAAGTCTCCCTCAACAAGGTAACTATAGCTCCCCAATCTTGCAACTCTTTCCTCGAGGAGCGGTGATGAAACCTGATTTCATCATCTTTATTTCCAATTATTAACCCCCTTGCTTAAATATATGTCAATAAAACCCAGTTAATGTCATGTAATTAACAAAGTCTCAAATAAATTAAAAACCACAAAAATGGCAAAACAAAAATCTGTGGAATTTTTAACCTTAAAAATACCTTCAAAAATATTTCGAGTCTTTGTTTGATCTCATCTCCAGTTTTGGTCAACATGAAACATGTAGATCTCATCAAGATCTACAACTTTCATGTTTTGAGTTTTCTCAAATTCGGCCAAATTAACCCTCAAAACACAAAATCAAGTTTGCAATAATCTGATTGGGCCACGTGGCCCGTTCTGGGTGAGCTACGTGGCCCCGTCTCCCTTGTCTCATCCGTCGCCATCCTCAGTCGTTGGATCTCTCATTGGATCCAATGGCCCAGCTTTGTCCACATCCTCATCTTCTTAGCCATCAGATCTTCCCTATCCCTGATCCTCACCACTCGTTCCCGCCTTCTTCTGCTTGCACCACGTGTCAACTTCCCTACCATCAGATCACCGTTTGAAGATGCGATCACCATCGTATATTGCCTCCTAAGCCTCCAACCCTCCAATCAATCCTCTAGCCCGACCTGGATCGTTCGCTTCCGCTGACCCATGCGCACGACACGTGGCGACTTCGCACCCCTTCAATCACTCCGCTCCCGATCTCATCAGGGCCGTTCTTCAGCGCTCAAATGACAACCGTTGGATCTCCAGATCCAACAGGCATCAGTCGTCGTCAACCTCACGACGCCCACTTTCCCCACGTTCACCACCTCGCGTACTCAGCTCCCCCTTCCCTTTTTCTCCACCAGTCCAGTCGACCTCTCCCATGGCCAGCTACCCCACGACGTACCCCTATCTTCATTCTTCCCCGCGCATACCTCCACGATCCACGAACTCCTCTCCATTCGTCCCACACATCCCTCGAAACCCACGTCTCCACCACCATTTCCGCCATCTTCTTCCTCAAATACTCCGCCAACCCCTTCATATTCGCATGTCCACCTTTACGAGGGGAGGGGCCCAGCCCTCCTCCGCCTTCCTGTGACAGGGGGAGGTAGAAGGATAGAGCGAAGACGACCCCGTTCCCCGATGTTGACCCGTCGCCGATCATGGCATCGTCGCGGTGCCTCCAGGCCCGCTCGAGCTGCTCCGCCTAGCTGCCGGAGTCCATCGAAGACCCGGGCATCCACCGTGATGTTCAGCCCAAGCTCTCACTCCGCCGATCTCCGGTAAGTCTCTCATCTTACTCCTTTGTCTTTTTATTCGATTTCTTTGATTTAATTGGGTCTCTCCTGTCGACTTCACCGTCCATTAACCTCATCTCGAGATCTGCCAAGCACACACCTTTCACGCGCCTACCTCCGACCATGCTCCTCTTCCTCCAGACCTTGAATCACCTCCGACCCATCTCCTCCGCCTCCCACGGCGGAGGAGCTCCAAGCTCCCACTTTCTCCGCTCGCCGAGCTCACATCCCACTCACGCACGCACACCTTTATGCTTCGGCTATGCGATTCTAACGCTGCAAGTCTTCGAGAGCTTCAATGATCTGAACCTTCGCCGGAGAGGTCTTTGCGAAGGCCGTCTCTGCTACTAGATCGAAGAGGATCTCCGCCACCTATCCTCGCAGCATGCCCGAGCTCCCAGCTTCATCAACAATCCTTCAGAGCTTCGGGCGAGCTCCACCGTGCCAAGGATGGAGCAGCGGAGCTGGAGCTCCTTCACCGGAGCTCTAGGTCCGCCGCCCTTCGCAGATGAGGACGGAGGCACAACAGCCGTTGGATGGTCCTCTCTCAGCGACCATCCAATGGCCCAGATGAGGCCACGCTAACGCTGTCAACTACCGTTGGATCTTTGAAGATCCAACGGCCTACGAGAAGCCACGTGTCAATCACCATAGCTCCTCCGAGCCTCAGTGTCCGAGCCAGTAGGCTTGGATCTTCCGAATCTATGCCGAAGCTTCATCGAGCCCAAGCCAATGCCCGAGCCTAGCCGAAGCTGTGCCGAGCCCTTGCCGAGCCTGATCCGACCTCCGAGTCTAGATAGAACGTGCCTGGCACGTGCTTATCTGGGCAAATTGCAGGGAGCCCCCGCCGTCTTCTCCAATTTGCAAATAGGTCCCTGGAGCACGTGCAGCACCTGCGCGCCTGGGACATCGTGCACTCTTACCCTTGCGGGTTTCAATAATGGCAAAAATGCCCTCGTTCGTTTGGTTTATTTACAGGGAAGGCTCCGTTACTTATTTTTATTGCATTTTAGTCCTTCCCAAGGACCTGTTTGTAGTTATCTTTTCATGTTTTCTTTCAATTATGCCCTTGCTTTCTTTCATGCATATCTTGAGCCTCATATCTCCGATTGAGGTGATTTCAGTTTCATTTTAACACTTGGTTGATGAACTTTCTGATGGCATAGTAAATTTTCATTTTGGACACAATAATCTTGATGTATTATTTTATAGCCATGTGTCTCTTATTTCTTAACTTATGCCTTGTTCAAATCAAGTTTATCATCTCAATAAAATCTGAAATTGATTCCTTGTGTAGTTGGCTCATTGCTTTGATTGAGGGCATATTTGCATTGCATTTCCTTGCATTCACTTGCATAATAAAATAAAAAAATGCATGTTTACTTTTTTCTTAATACATTGTTGTGTCTTTTCGCATACTTTGACCTATATATGCTTCAACTCAACACTTAGTTAAATAGATAAAAATCCGAATAATTAGAGAAAGGCTCGTGTCCCTGAGTTCGACCTTGGTTTCTTGCAAAGTAAAATAAATAAATTACGACCATCTCATTTTGATTGATACATATTTAAATCAGATGGTCTCTTTGATGAACCGAATTGGCCCGACTGCTACGACAATTCCAAGTGCTAATTCAACACTCTTAAAGGGCCGATTTTGCGGTTCGTCAAATGGTGCCGTTGCCGGGGACACGGCTCATTTCTTATATTATTTGGAATTTTGTTTATTTAATTAAGTTTAATCTTTTATTGGTCAACTTGTTCATGTTGCATTTGTCTCATATTATAAAAATTTTTTCTCGATTGATCTCTAACCATTGTTTTTGTGGCAGGGCCCTTGATGGTTCAAGGAGGCGAGGAGCAGGATGCTACCCGCTGTGAGGAGCCGCAGAAGCACGCTTGGAGTACGTCGAGAATAAAGAAAAATGTGTCTTGCATTTTATTTTTGCATGTAATAATTCGTCTTTTACAGCGGTCTTCGATTGAAGGCTCACGAATGTAATCGAACGATCATGGTTGTGTGGGGACCGTCCCCACTTGAATGTCGACCTAGGACCAGGCACGCGGCTCTTTGAGCGGTTTTTCTTTTTTTATCTTTTACGTGCTTGCTCGTAGGTAGGACACACTTCAAATTTAGACGCACATAATCTCGCCTCACTTAGCTAAAATTAATGAAAATCATTCACCGCTAATAGATGCATGATTAGGTGCGGCTTTTATCGACTTGCATACATATTGATTTTGGTTTTCAAAACGGCCCATGTTTTCATGGATTTATCGTCAAATCACTGCATGATTTCTCGCTTAGCCTAGATCACGGTTTCCATCGAATGCACATTTTTTCTCGATTTCTTTCTCCTAGCTTGATCACCTAGGTTAATGAAAAAAGGAATGAATGGTAGACGATGATTTCTTGATTTATGTACTAACCATAATTCAATGATAACCTAAAATAAAATTGGGACTGTTAATTGCAAGTCAACCAACAATGGAGTAAAACCTTGGTTTTGGGAGAGCAACACCCTCGCGTACGCATCGATTTTCAATTCACATTTTTCTCCACGTAAAAATCTAATGTTTTATCACCAATAAAACCGACAAGATAATAAATCAACTTCGGTTGGTTTCATGTGTGAGTTGGTGAAATTGAGGGTCTTGCTTACTTGATTGAGCCATGCTTGCTTCGATACACTCCCCAGAACCTTAGTTACTCCATTCATCTCCGAAGATTCAAACCGCTCAGCTTGTAAATCCATCCCTCTTCTTCGTTCACCTTGGGTCCCTCCCAATATCAATTTCCATCTTTATACTTAGGCTAATCTCAGCCTAAGTATAGGGGGGACCCGAGTCCCTGTGATTTCTCTACTCATCTTTCCTTGCCTTTATACTTAGGTTATTTCTAACCTAAGTATAGGGGGATCCCCTCTTAGCTCCCGTATATTTCTCTGTACTTAAATAGACCTATGGACTTGTATCATCTAATGCTATGAGGACATAGCAAAGTTTAAGGATATGGGGGTATACCGTATATACAATTTACTTACTTTAGCTATAATCTGAAAAATTTGAAAAAATTTTAAACTTTTTGGCTAAAGTAAAATTCTTTAGACTAAGAGAACTCAAATGATTTCACGACTTTTCTATACTATGTTACACTATTTTTGATAAAAATATTTTTGAAAATGATTTTAAAAAATAAGATTTTCTTGTTTTGAAAATTCTTTTGAAAATGTTTTGAAAATCTTTTATTTGTGTGACATGGTTTTGAAAATCTTTTGTCTCTTTTCAAGGAAAGTTGAGTCTAACCTGTGTTTTAACTTTAAACTAAAATCCATAAAAATAAGCAAAATTAAAAAAAATGTGTTTTTGAATGAAGGAGTTGGATTAATCCTCTACTTTTACACTTCCACCCAGGATCTGAAATGTTCAAGGAAACTTAGTTTTATGAGGTCTTTGAGATTTTTGGTTAACCAGCTTTAGCCATCAGGGTCATAGACTTAATCATCCACATTTCCCTAGATTTGCATGCTATATTCCATGCTTAGTCTCAGACATAAAGAATATGATCATTACATCACATGCACGACTGCGGTTTTTGATGAGATGAGTTGAATTTTCACCCGAGGGATTGGGATGAGGGATTCGAGTTTGGATTTGATCTAATGATGCTCGAGGATGGGATAAAATCTTTGAAGGCTTCATGAAACCTGAGTGTCAGCAATATTAGCCAGTATGAGAACTTGGTTCTGATACTAATCTCTTGATATTGACCTAAGTGCCAGGGTGTGATATAAATAAAAATTGTTGATCAGTGTGCGCCAACTCTTGGTAAAAGCAGTGGAGCTAGCCAAAAAATTTTACAAGTCAATGAAATTCAAAGAAAAGCTCTCATTCCACAAAGTCAATTATCAAAAGAGCTTCCACCAAAGGCGAGCGCTCCCAACCATTTCAAAGTGTCCACTTGGACCACTGCTATTAGGACCAGGAGTCGGGCTTGCACCAAAAAAGGACTCTGCATCGTAAATGCTACAAGTCTGGGTGTCGAAGGTACGATAGGTACTCAAAAAAGACACACCCCGGTGTACTGCCAGGAAAACAAGTGCAGACGGCTCTAACTTCTCTTGACGGACGCACTGATCAACACCGAAAAAAGTGTTGTGTTAATGGCACTAGAGAGAATCCTTGTTCCAATGAGAGGGAGAGAAGAAATGACACAATCCCATGCCCTCCATTACTGGCCTGCCATCTACATTTTTTAAGTCTGACAACTAAAGAGACGGTGGAATGGATGAATGATTTGATTTATTCCCTAGTGTTGAGGATTGGGTCCTTAGGAGATTTTCTCGGACCAAGACTTTGGGTGAAGATTTGACTCTACTCTCAGAATTGCAGTCAACACTAAATGTCATATCCTTTAGATTATATGTACATCAGAGAGAGTCTAGAGAATTAGAGGAATTGGGTACCTCTTGGTTAAGGCTGGGTTAAACTCGAGAATTTTGGACCTCTAAAAGATTGAGTCGATTTGAACAGATTGGATCCTGTACTCACATGCACAAGGGGGTTAATCCAACTTAGTCATTCTCTTTGATGCTCGAGGACGAGCATAGTTTAAGTATAGGGGGGTGATGAAACCCGATTTCATCATCTTTATTTCCAATTATTAACCCCCTTGCTTAAATATATGTCAATAAAACCCAGTTAATGTCCTGTAATTAACAAAGTCTCAAATAAATTAAAAACCACAAAAAATGGCAAAACAAAAATCTGTGGTATTTTTAACCTTAAAAATACCTTCAAAAATATTTCTAGTCTTTGTTTGATCTCATCTCTAGTTTTGGTCAACATGAAACTTGTAGATCTCATCAAGAACTACAACTTTCATGTTTTGAGTTTTCTCAAATTCGGCCAAATTAACCCTCAAAAATCAAAATCATGTTTGCAATAATCTGATTGGGCCACGTGGCCCGTTCTGGGTGAGCCACGTGGCCCCGTCTCCCTTGTCTCATCCGCCGCCATCCTCAGCCGTTGGATCTCTCATTGGATCCAACGTCCCAGCTTTGTCCACATCCTCGTCTTCTTCTTAGCCCTCACATCTTCCCTATACCTGATCCTCACCACTCGTTCCCGCCTTCTTCTGCTTGCGCCACGTGTCAACTTCCCTACCATCAGATCACTGTTTGAAGATGCGACCACCATCGTCTATTGCCTCCTAAGCCTCCAACCCTCGATCATTCCTCTAGCCCGACCTGGATCATTCGCTTCCGCTGACCCATGCGCACGACACGTGGCAACTTCACACCCCTTCGATTACTCCGCTCCCGATCTCATCAGGGCCGTTCTTCAGCGCTCAAATGACAGTCGTTGGATCTCCAGATCCAACGGGCATCAGTCGTCGTCAACCTCACGACGCCCACTTTCCCCACGTTCACCACCTCGCGTACTCAGCTCCCCCTTCCCTTTTTCTCCGCCACTCCAGTCGACCTCTCCCATCGCCAGCTACCCCACGACGTACCCCCATCTTCATTCTTCCCCGCACATACCTCCACGATCCACGAACTCCTCTCCATTCGTCCCACACATCCCTCGAAACCCACGTCTCCACCACCATTTCCACCATCTTCTTCCTCAAATACTCCGCCAACCCCTCCATATTCGCCTGTCCACCTTTACGCGGGGAGGGGCCTAGCCCTCCTCCGCCTCCCTGTGACAGGGGGAGGCAGAAGGATAGAGCGAAGACGACCCCGTCCCCCGCTGTTGACCCGTCACCGATCATGGCGTCGTCACGACGCCTCCAGGCCCGCTCGAGCTGCTCCGCCTAGCTGCTGGAGTCCAGCGAAGACCCGGGCATCCACCGTGATGTTCAGCCCAAGCTCTCACTCCGCCGATCTCCGGTAAGTCTCTCATCATCCTCCTTTGTCTTTTTATTCGATTTCTTTGATTTAATTGGGTCTCTCCTGCCGACTTCACCGTCCATTAACCTCATCTCGAGCTCTGCCAAGTGATGAATCTGTTATTCATCACTCCAAAAGTAAAAAATAGAGCCTTGTTCCCGAGAAAATAGAGGCATATTTCCTTTTATCTTGCATAAATAACACTCATGCATGCATCCATAATTCATGCATTTTAGCAGCTCATCTGCATTTAAATAAGAAGCCAAAAATCCCCTGTAAAATACCTCTTCATCAAAATAACTTCTTCTCTATAATATATGTATATATTCCTTAATAATATAGGGAAGATTGCTAAAAATCACCCTTGTAAAATAGCCCAAATAGCCTAAGAATCCTTGTACATTAAAACACAAATAAAGCCCTCATACAAACCCCGAATTAGGTCTACTCACTTTTAGAATACTACACATTAAAAGACCTTCAAAATGAGACTGATTTCATTGAAATTGGAGCTTGTATGAGAAACTTGGGTTTTTGGATCATTTTGTATACTACATATGTACATTTATGTATCCTTGTATTTATGTATCATATTTGACCTTATCTCCGTCTTTGGTCAACATGAAACTTGTAGATCTCATTAAGATCTACAACTTTCATGTTTTGAGTTTTTCCAAATTCGGCTTCCTCTTCTCTCTACACGTGTTTCTTTCTCCAGCCATTCACAGCAGGCCACGTGGCGCCCTCTGGTTGCGCCACGCGGCCCGCTGCCCATCGCCTCATCCGCCCGCGCCCTCCGCCGTTGGATCTCGCTTTTGATCCAACGGCCCAGTTCTTTCCACGCCGCTCCTTATCCACGACCGTTTGATCTTCCCCCGCCTTAATCTCAGCCACTCGTTGCCGCCTCTCGTCCCTTGCGCCACGTGTCGACTGAAGAACCCTCCGATCACGCCTCGTCCTCCTGATCTGAGCCACTCAATCCACCCTCTGTCCTTTACCGTCAGATCTCCCTCAATCTCTCATCCTCACCGCTCACTATCGCCTTTGCCAGCCGATCGACACGCGGCTGCTTCTTCGACGTTCGATCCACGCCTGCCCTGCATCGTGACCGTTCGCTAGCGCCTCACGCACAGCTCGACACATGGCGCGATCATCGCCCGTCATTCACTTCGCCCCGGATCTGATCTTGCCCGCTCGCTCGCGCCCAAATACTCACCGTTGGATCACCAGATCCAACGGTTGATGCATCGTCTTCCACCTCCAGCGCCTCTCTCTCCCACGTTCTTGAGCTTGCGCGAGGGGCCTGCCCCTTTCTATTTTTGGCCGCACACCAGCCACTCTCACCGACCGCCAACCTCCCCACGACATCCTCCACTCATCCCTCTCCCTCGCCATCTCCCTCAAGCGCCACCATCTCCACCATACTCGCCCCACGACGGCCACTAACCTCACCTCGTCACCAGCCCGGTCGTCAACTTCATCCTATAAATACTCGATCACCGACCATCTTCACACCCATCCGCCACCCCAGAGAGGAACCTCGAGCTCGGAGCGTCCGATTGGTGACAGAAACTGAGCAAATCCTTGAGCGAAGACAGTCTTCTTCTCCGGCGAGATCCACGGCGCCACCGCCGTGTCGCAGCCGCCCTCCGTGACGCTGCTTGAGCTCGGGACCTTACCGATCCCTCGAGCGACGACCTGGAGCTTCAACTCGAGCTCCAAACCCCAGGTAACCTCCTCCATTTTTGTTTGATTCTCGCTTTGATTTTCCTTTTTATTTCTCCCATTTTATTCACGTCCCTCAGCCATCTCCTTGCTCCGCTTTCACCTTGTCGAGCTCCGCGGCGGAGCTCTGACCTTCGCGCCGTACTTCACATCCTCTGACACTTCACTTCACCTTCCATCAGCTCCAGCTCCGCCACCTGGGCGGAGCACCATCGCCGTACCACCTACACTTCGCCTTAGGCCTCTCACTCGCACCTCCACACCTCCACTAGCACGCACACGCTTCGGCTATAGACCAAACACCTGTAGGCACTCACATCCATCATCGGTCGGAACCTCGTCGGAGCTCTTTTTGAGCTTCATCGCCACAGTGCTCCAGCGCCCCTCTTCCACTACTGAAGTCACCTGAAGCTTCGTCGTACCCTCGCGTGTCTTTCGAGCTACATCAGACTCGCCATCGACAGTCACCGACACCAGGAGGATCGGGCGGAGCCAAGCCTGCCTCGCCGGAGCCCCGCCAACTCCTCCGCAGGTGGCGGAGGACCGCTGAGGACGAAGCACAGCCACCGTTCGATCATATTGATCGAACGGTCCCTAGCTGTCCACGTCGCCACTCAACCGAAGCATCACATCACCATTGGATCGATCAGTGATCCAACGACCCGCAGCGAGCCACGCGCCATCAACGATAGCCTTTGGATCGATCTTGATCCAAAGGTTCAGAATGTGCTCGTAATCAATAGGACCACACATTACACATAAAAGACGCACCTAGACCGCAGGACTTAATTCAAATTAAACTGTTCTTCACGCTAATAGAACTGCCTGTCTAGGAGCGGCTTTTCATCGCTTGCACTTGCATGTAGAGTAAAGTTTTCAATTCTGTATTGCATCCTGCATAAAAAAAGCGAAGGGATCACTGTAAGTATTCTCTACTCAGCATAAGCATCATCGATTTCAACTTGCATTGGCTTTTCTCGATTTCCCCCTCTGGTTTTGTCACTTAAATTAAAAAGGAAATTGGGACTGTCCGATAGGCGTGCTTTGTGGTGGATTAATTGCAGTGATAACTTAACTTTAATCGGGACTGCTAACAGTATTAACCCAAAAAAAATATAAAATCTGAAAATTGTTTGCGGGAGATTAATCCCCGACCTTGTATTCAGGCTGAGTGAGGGTACTTGAGTGTGTGTGAACACCTTAAGGCAGAGCCCAAATCCCCGCCTTCCATATCACGAGCCAACTGATCTTAGCAATTATCACGAGTGGGATATTTTTAAACTCTTTGACAAGTACCAAGTAGCCTCCGCCCTCACAGGTAGATAGGGGCGAACCAGCGGTACTTTGCGACAAGGCCTAAAAGCTTTGTCAGCCTCCGCCTCAGTGCAGGTAGATAGGGGCACGTCATTGAGTCCCCACTCCGGATAGGAGCAAAGAAAGGGAGGATCGACGGTATCTTAGGCGACAGGATAGACAGGGAAGACGCATCCGGCTCTAAGCCGACTTTCCTCTAGGCTGCGTAATCCTTGTTATTTTGGCTTGAATATCACACTTAAAAACTGCAAGATAAATTGGACTCAACTTTGAGCCCTTCACTGTGTTGAGTGTGAACCCAGGGTCTTGGATTGTTCTTGTTGCTTGCTTCAGGTAGGAGTAAAATCCTATCTTCTTCCCTCATCAAGATGAGTGATTGGGGAGATCTCGACGCACTATTCACTGATCTCTCTATGAATCCCCCAAGTAACTCGTCTTCCGCGGTCCGAGCGCACCTTGGACCACCCAGGATTCATGACCCTCTTGAGTCCTGGTTTCCTCATGCTCAGGGTGGTTACTCTCAAACCAACCCTTTTATCTCCTCCGAGATTACCGAGGAAGATCATTGCCTCGGTAATCCCTTCCTTGATTTGCCCTCTAACACCGGTCTTATTTTCCAATTCCCAGAACTAGAGGACAAGATGCCGCCAAAAGTTCCACCAGATGAGGAACAAATTAAACAGATTCTTGCCCGCCTCGCTGATGCCGAACAGAGGAATGCAGATCTCACTGCACGGATGGGACAAATCATAGCAGCAGAAGGAATCGACCGACCAATGGTCGATACCTATAACCCGGCGGAGAACGAGATTCAGAACTGGTTGGCACCCGCAGTTCCCGCCCAGGCATTTGAGTTGAAGCCCCACTTTCTTAGTCTGCTTCCGAAGTTCAACGGAAATCTTAATGAAGAACCATACACTTTCCTCCGTGACTTCGAGTTGGTGTGCAACAATCTTAGCCATCCCAATGTTGGCCAAGATTATATTCGGCTGAAGGCCACCCCTTTTGCCTTAGGTGATAAGGCTGCTCGTTGGCTGAAAAATTTAGGGGTGGTATGTACCACTTGGATGCAGTTCAAGGACCTTTTCTTGAAGAAGTTCTACCCTCTCAGTAGAACTAATCAGATGAGAACAAAGATCGCCAGCTTCGCTCAAGGAGCCTGCGAACCGTTCCATGAGGCTTGGGACAGGTTCAATGACTTAGTACAGAAATGCCCCTGCCACGGCATTTCAAAGGCGATCTTAGTCCAGACCTTGATCTGTGGTTTAACCCCAGAAATGCAGGGGTTAGTTAGTGCCGCCTGTGGAGGAAGCTATCTGAACAAAAATGAGCATGCTGCATGGAAGATCCTAGAGCAGATGGCAGAAACCGGCAGGTCACAGACCACAAGGGCCTATCAGTTGTCTCTCTCAATCTTATCCAATGAGACAACTAGAAGGACTGTTGCAGATCTGACTGAGGACCTCATCCCCAGCATTGGGATGATCGCCGACAAGCTTACCATGGTCGAGCAGATCCACAAGAGAGTCGCGGAGATGGAGTCTCTTTCAAGCCTTCCCAAGAAAGTGGAGGAACTCTCTGAAAAGGTAGCTAAGATTAAGCTACCCACCCCTTCTGCACCACCTGTACCTGTACACCGAGTCCATCTTGTACAGGAACAGGCACCGGGGTCTCAGAGTAGCTGGGATCAAACTTATACCCAGCCGAACCATCATGCACCCCCACCAGTGGAAACGGAATATGAGGAGCCTCCGCCTGTATACGAGATTAACGGGCTTTGGTATAGCCGGGACCCGCTAGTCCGGCAAATCGAGATGGGGAAGGATCAGGCGCACCGCCCCGCACCGGTCTACCAAGAGACCAGGCCCGTCACAGTCCCGCGATACCAGTCCAGGCCAGATCATGGATACCAGCCGCAGCAACGCACCTACCAGCAGGGGCCAGCACCGTCTCACCAGCAGCAGTATCGGCATGGCCAGCAGGGCCAATATAGGACGGCATCAACACCGCAGCAAGCCCAGCCCACCGAATTGGAGTCACTCACCTTGGCAATCCAGACCCTGTCTGATAGGGTCCAACAGATACAAAATGATTACTTGGATATGAGAACCGACATCAATCGGGTTTCTCGTGCCCAAGACCAACAAATGGCGCCAAGGACCCCAATTCCCGCACAGGTTCAGGCCAATCCGAACAGCATGCACCAGGGCCAGAACCGACCTCGGGATCAGGTATATTATTCAGATAATTATCTATCTGAACATGAGATCCTTTCGTACGATAATGTTAATCATATGTCCCTCAGGAGCGGAAGGACCGTGACCATACCTGATCGGGCACGGGCACAAAAGGAAGGAACCTCCGAGAATCTACCTGAGGAGAATTCGGAGGAAGAAGAGGAGGAGCACCCCCACCACCATCCCCAACAGAAGAAGAGGACATCTGAGTCCTCGAAGCAGCATTCCCGCATCCACTTTGAGTTAGACGATACCGATGAGCCCGCACCTCCATCTGAGGAGGACCATCCAGAAGAAGCGGAAGAAGCACCACCGGTTTCGCCCAAGCATTTTCCTGTTTGTCAGAGTCCGAGTCAGAGTCTGTGTAAAAGTCCGAGTCAGAGTCTTGTTCAGAACTCAGTTCCAGCAGCTAATGAAAATCTTTCAGTTCCAGAACCTGAGTTAATAATCCCTTTCCCCCAAGCTCTTAAGGGTGGAAAGAAGAAAATCCAAAAAATCCAAAAAGATGACCCTGAGATGGCTGAATTTTGTAATAAACACATCAAGGTCACAATCCCTTTTGACAAGTTCGTGGAAATAACCCCTGCATTCCAAAAATACCTTAAGGTGAGATGCACACCTACTAGGGTTAGCAGGAAGACCAAAAGCCGTGTTGAGAATCACGTTCTATCAGTAGCCACGACTTGTGCAATAAAGAACTCGTTTCCTCGGAAACGAAGAGACATGGGTGCACACTATGTAGTGAGTCATGTTGATGACATTGCGTTTGCACGCACTCTCCTGGACAATGGTTCCTCAATTAACTTAATGCCCACGGCCCTCTATGAGCGGCTTAATCTCGGACCTCTTAGGAAATCTAGAGCTATTCTGCAGTTTGCTGACAAATCCACTAAGAGGTCCCAAGGAGAGTTAAGGAACATTGTGATCAGAGTCGAGGGGCAAGAATACATGGTGGACTTTACTGTCCTGGATATGGAAACCCCTCGTAATTGGAGAGATTCCCAGATCATTTTAGGTAGGCCCTTCCTCAGAACTGCGGGGGCCTTATTTGATTATAAAACTGGGAAGATTCAGTTCCAAACTCCCGGCGGAGATGAGGAATTGGAGATGAAGCAGACGAGATGGCAGAGACCGGACTTCGAATCCAGCACCGAGTACTCTTCTATCGAGACAGACTGTGAATATGTAGACGTAGTTGGGCCATGGAGACAGAACCCAGCCAGCATTAATGTGTCCATCTCCTTTGAAGATGATCCAGTGCATGAGTCAGTCTGCGAGATTCTGAGGAACGAGTACAGCTCTGAACCTGCATCGCCCTACATCTTCGATGACGTAGAGGCCCAATGGGGCCTGTCAATCCTTACATCCTTAGGACAATCGGAAGATGAGGATGACGAGTCGGACGAGGCGTTTGCCGATTGTATGGAAAAGTTTGACGATCCGACTCCAGAGCCGCGCTTGGTGGCAGCTATTACAGAAAATGATCCAGCCACTTCCAACACCGAACCAGATCAGATTGAGCTAGACTTCTTAGATGACCACACTATACCTGAGCTCAAACCTCTTCCCACAACACTGAAATATGCCTTCCTTGCGGGCCAAGACAAGAAATTTCCGGTCATTATCAGTTCGCAATTGACCGAGGAGCAGGAATCTCGCTTGCTAGAGATCCTGGAGAAAAACCACAAGGCAATAGGCTGGAGCATTTCCGATCTCCATGGGATAAATCCCGCTCTGTGTTCGCACCATATTTACTTGGAGAATGAAGCCAAACCCTCTCGTGAATTCCAACGCCGGTTGAATCCAAATTTACGAGAAGTGGTGAAAAAAGAGATAGAAAAATGGTGCGACGCGGGTTTTATTTACCCAATCTCCGACTCTAAGTGGGTGGCCCCAATCCATGTTGTCCTGAAAAAGTCGGGAATTCAGACGACCACCAATGAGGACGGAGAGGAGATCGTGACGAGAATACCCACGTCATGGCGCGTCTGTGTAGATTACAGACGCTTAAATGCCGCGACGAAGAAGGATCATTTCCCTCTACCATTCATTGATCAGATCTTAGAAAGATTAGCGGGAAAAGAATTCTTCTGCTTCCTTGATGGGTTCTCGGGCTACAATCAAGTAGCCATAGCTCCAGAGGACCAGGAAAAGACCACGTTCACATGCCCCTTTGGTACCTATGCTTTCAGGCGCATGCCCTTTGGGCTATGCAATGCTCCAGGTACTTTTCAAAGGTGCATGATTGCTGTATTCGCCGAAATGGTCGGCGAATTCCTGGAAGTCTTCATGGATGACTTCTCGGTCCACGGGGACTCTTTTGATTCCTGCCTTAGGAATCTGGACCGAGTCCTCAAAAGATGTTGTGAGGTCAATCTGGTGCTCTCCTGGGAGAAAAGTCACTTCATGGTGACGGAGGGCATAGTGTTGGGGCATGTCATCTCCAAGAGAGGAATGGAGGTTGACCCTGCCAAGGTGGACGTGATCAGACGACTCCAGCCACCAACCAACGTAAAACAGTTGCGGTCGTTCCTCGGGCATGTCGGATTTTATCGAAGATTTATCAAGGATTTTTCTAAGATTGCCCGACCGCTAACTGAGCTTTTAGGCAAAGACACGGAGTTTATTGTAGATCACAAATGTCTTGAGGCCTTTAAGCTTTTACAAGGAATGATCATGGATGCACCCATTTTACAAGCCCCAGATTGGTCTCTACCTTTTGAGATCATGACGGATGCCTCAGATTATGCTGTTGGGGCTGTATTGGGACAAAGAAGAGATGGCGTCCCATTTGCAATTCACTACGCAAGCAAAGTGCTTGATTCTGCTCAGCGTAACTATACAGTTACCGAAAAGGAAATGCTTGCGGTAGTGTTTGCCTTGGACAAATTCAGATCCCACTTAATCGGATCCAAGGTAACCGTGTTCACAGACCATACGGCACTACGATACCTGATGGAGAAGAAGGACGCGAAGGCGCGTCTTCTTCGTTGGATTTTACTTATCCAGGAGTTTGATTTGGATATCCGTGATAAACCTGGTAAGAAGAACGTAGTGGCCGATCATCTTTCTCGTCTCGAAGATCTTAATACTTCCGAGGTTTCACCAATTCGAGACTCCTTCCCTGACGAGTCGATTTTTGTTATCGACTCACTCCCGTGGTACGCCAATATCGTGAATTATCTTGTCTCCAAGAAAGTTCCCGAAGATTGGCCCAAGAGCCAAATCGACCGACTAAAGTCGGACGCTAGACACTACCATTGGGAGGATCCGATCCTTTTCTTTGAAGGACCGGATTGTGTCTGGAGACGTTGTATTCCTCAGGAGGAATACCAGAGTGTCCTTTCTTTATGCCATAGCTTAGAGGCAGGAGGACACCACTCCGGGAAGAGGATCGCATGGAAGGTACTTCAGTGTGGCTTCTACTGGCCGACTCTGTTTCGCGATGCCACCGCCTTCGCGAAGTCGTGCCCAGTTTGCCAGAGAATGGGAGGAACCGTTGGTTCCAAGGATGAGATGCCAATGCAGCCGGTCATCATTTGTGATGTCTTTGACGCCTGGGGCATCGATTTCATGGGCCCATTCCCTGTCAGCCACGGGTTTGAATACATCCTTCTTGCGGTAGACTACCTATCCAGATGGGTGGAGGCTATCCCGACCCGAGCCGCAGACAGCAGGACTGTCTGTAAATTCATCAGAGAGAACATAATCTCTAGGTTCGGGATCCCCAAAATGATGATATCAGACGGGGGTAGCCATTTTGTGAATCGGGAGGTGAAGAAACTCCTGAAGGACTACGGCATCGAACACCGTGTCGCGAGTCCTTACCACCCACAAACCAATGGTATGGCTGAGGTGTCGAATAGGGAGGTGAAAACCATATTGCAAAAGCTTGTCCGCCCGGACAGGAAGGACTGGTCTCAGATCTTGGATCAAGTCCTCTGGGCGTATAGGACGGCTTACAAGACACCGTTAGGCACCTCCCCATTCCGAATGGTATTCGGAAAGCCGTGCCATTTGCCCGCAGAGTTAGTTCACAAATCAGAATGGGCAATAAAGAAGGTCAACTGGAACACACACCTGGGTCAGAAACAAAGAGACATGGATCTGAATGAGCTTGTGGAAGTCAGAAACCGAGCATACGACAACAGTTTGGTATACAAGGACAAGGTGAAGCGTTGGCATGATAGATATATCAGACGAAAGACCTTTGTTCCTGGACAGAAGGTATGGTTGTTCAATGCTAGGCTGAAGATTTTCCAAGGCAAGTTGAAATCTAAGTGGACGGGACCATTTGTCGTCCGTACGGTGCATGATAGTGGATGTGTCGAGATCTCAGATCTCGCAGATGACGCACCGACATTCCTAGTGAATGGGCAACTGTTGAAACACTTCGTCGAATCTAATGAGCAGTTAGTCCATGTCGAGGAGATTGTATTCATGCGCGAGACAGATACAGCAGATTCACATCAAGCCGCGTATGAGACCTTGCAGCAGTGAACTCCAGCCATCCGCAGCATCTCGAAAGATTCAGACAGATTCATCTGTATATATCATCATTCTTGTTCAACCTACCCTTTCTCCCGCGACTTTAGTAACCCATCCCCGCCTCATCAGATCACTATCTTAGACTATACTTAGGATAACCAGATCCTAAGTATAGGGGGAAGGGTCACCTAAGTCGGTTCACTGTACATTCTCCAGATCACATTGGTCCTCATACTCATTTCCTACCTATACTTAGGCTGACCTTCGCCTAAGTATAGGGGGGACCGATGCCCGCATTGTATACTCATTCATTTCTCTTCTTTCCCGCATCCGCCCATTTTTGATCTTCTTCTCTACTTAGGCTTCCATAGCCTAAGTATAGGGGGGGGGGGCGAGATGATTTCTATACCTTTTTGGCTCTCCTACGCTTAGCACGAGCTATGTCTTTTCCTCGCTCTTAGTTCTCTGAGGACATAGCACACGCTAAGTATAGGGGGGCGTGTATATATTACATATATACTTTACCCATAGCTCGTACTTTCACGTATTTTTGTATATATATTACAATAATTACGGGTGGGTAAAAAATCGAAAAAAAAACTTTAATAAATAGGCTTCTTATTTACTCTTGCATATCATCTCTGCATAGAAAAATAAAAAGAGTCTTGCATTTTCATAGCATGACATCTCATCTCATTTGCATAAGTTGCTTATGCAAAGTGAAAAGCTAGTGGGTTCTGGACCAAGTTGTGAGCAGATATTAAGGATGAAAATGACTTGACCTTAATCCACCTAATTTCAGAGGAACCTTATAGGAACTGGAGTTAAGATTTTTTTCAGGTCAGGTGACTTAATTCTTTAAGTCTCCAAGTCTATGTTCATATGTCATCTTGACAAGCCTGAATAGAGCACTTAACAACACACACATGACTCTTGGAGACAATGGCTTAACATGCACCAGCACTTTACACATGGCTCTCTACGGATGAGGTGATAAGGAGACAATTTCCTTTAGCTTGGGGTAGCATATGAGGGTAGTACTTCTAGGCGGAACCTCTCTTCTTCTTCTAGTGAAGGAAGTGCGTCTCAACTTGGACTAGTGGTGATGAAGGCTAAAGACAGAAGCAGTGGGTTGCAATAAAGCTTCAAAAGAGGGATAGTCTACTGGCTCAAGAGGAAATTTCTTATATCTATGCTGCATCATGTATGTACAAAGGCATGTTTGTTGAAAAAAAAAAATGCCAAAAAGAACTCCAAAAAAGTGGTGGGTCGGATTGAAAATTTAATAACCCCACCGGAGTATATGTAGTCAAGAAAAGCAAAAGCTTATGGTCACCATGTTACTTGCAGCGGGAGACTTAGCTACACTGGCTGAGCTTCCAAAAGTCTATACTTCTTCCTCCTCTTCTTGAGTCGGTTGAACTTGAACTTAGAAGGGAATACCCCGCTTCTCGAGGAAAGAGTTGCTAGACCGAGGCATTAGAGTTACCAGGTTGGGGGAGATTGTTTCTTTGTTACTTCTGAGGTGGGGAGTCATTTATCACTTACACTGCATGAAAGGATTCATGGTCATTAGGGTTTGTGTATGTAGACTTGTTCTGATTAGGCGAGTTGAGGAGTCTTTAATAGAAGACTTGTGGAACTTGAAGTCTGTTAAGTCTTAAACTCAGATCCCGATAAGGTTCCGACACATGATTAATCCAAAGGTCAAGTCTAGCTCTATTTTTAACTTTTGTTCATGACCTTGGTATGGAACCCAATTTCATTTCACTCTTGCATTTCATTTAGTTGCTCGGGGACGAGCAAGGTTTAAGTATAGGGGGTTGATGAATCTGTTATTCATCACTCCAAAAGTCAAAAATAGAGCCTTGTTCCCGAGAAAATAGAGGCATATTTCCTTTTATCTTGCATAAATAACACTCATGCATGCATCCATAATTCATGCATTTTAGCAGCTCATCTGCATTTAAATAAGAAGCCAAAAATCCCCTGTAAAATACCTCTTCATCAAAATAACTTCTTCTCTATAATATATTTATATATTCCTTAATAATATAGGGAAGATTGCTAAAAATCACCCTTGTAAAATAGCCCAAATAGCCTAAGAATCCTTGTACATTAAAACACAAATAAAGCCCTCATACAAACCCCGAATTAGGTCTACTCACTTTTAGAATACTACACATTAAAAGACCTTCAAAATGAGACTGATTTCATTGAAATTGGAGCTTGTATGAGAAACTTGGGTTTTTGGATCATTTTGTATACTACATATGTACATTTATGTATCCTTGTATTTATGTATCATATTTGACCTTATCTCCGTCTTTGGTCAACATGAAACTTGTAGATCTCATTAAGATCTACAACTTTTATGTTTTGAGTTTTTCCAAATTCGGCTTCCTCTTCTCTCTACACGTGTTTCTTTCTCCAGCCATTCACAGCAGGCCACGTGGCGCCCTCTGGTTGCGCCACGCGGCCCGCTGCCCATCGCCTCATCCGCCCGCGCCCTCCGCCGTTGGATCTCGCTTTTGATCCAACGGCCCAGTTCTTTCCACGCCGCTCCTTATCCACGACCGTTTGATCTTCCCCCGCCTTAATCTCAGCCACTCGTTGCCGCCTCTCGTCCCTTGCGCCACGTGTCGACTGAAGAACCCTCCGATCACGCCTCGTCCTCCTGATCTGAGCCACTCAATCCACCCTCTGTCCTTTACCGTCAGATCTCCCTCAATCTCTCATCCTCACCGCTCACTATCGCCTTTGCCAGCCGATCGACACGCGGCTGCTTCTTCGACGTTCGATCCACGCCTGCCCTGCATCGTGACCGTTCGCTAGCGCCTCACGCACAGCTCGACACATGGCGCGATCATCGCCCGTCATTCACTTCGCCCCGGATCTGATCTTGCCCGCTCGCTCGCGCCCAAATACTCACCGTTGGATCACCAGATCCAACGGTTGATGCATCGTCTTCCACCTCCAGCGCCTCTCTCTCCCACGTTCTTGAGCTTGCGCGAGGGGCCTGCCCCTTTCTATTTTTGGCCGCACACCAGCCACTCTCGCCGACCGCCAACCTCCCCACGACATCCTCCACTCATCCCTCTCCCTCGCCATCTCCCTCAAGCGCCACCATCTCCACCATACTCGCCCCACGACGGCCACTAACCTCACCTCGTCACCAGCCCGGTCGTCAACTTCATCCTATAAATACTCGATCACCGACCATCTTCACACCCATCCGCCACCCCAGAGAGGAACCTCGAGCTCGGAGCGTCCGATTGGTGACAGAAATTGAGCAAATCCTTGAGCGAAGACAGTCTTCTTCTCCGGCGAGATCCACGGCGCCACCGCCGTGTCGCAGCCGCCCTCCGTGACGCTGCTTGAGCTCGGGACCTTACCGATCCCTCGAGCGACGACCTGGAGCTTCAACTCGAGCTCCAAACCCCAGGTAACCTCCTCCATCTTTGTTTGATTCTCGCTTTGATTTTCCTTTTTATTTCTCCCATTTTATTCGCGTCCCTCAGCCATCTCCTTGCTCCGCTTTCACCTTGTCGAGCTCCGCGGCGGAGCTCTGACCTTCGCGCCGTACTTCACATCCTCTGACACTTCACTTCACCTTCCATCAGCTCCAGCTCCGCCACCTGGGCGGAGCACCATCGCCGTACCACCTACACTTCGCCTTAGGCCTCTCACTCGCACCTCCACACCTCCACTAGCACGCACACGCTTCGGCTATAGACCAAACACCTGTAGGCACTCACATCCATCATCGGTCGGAACCTCGTCGGAGCTCTTTTTGAGCTTCATCGCCACAGTGCTCCAGCGCCCCTCTTCCACTACTGAAGTCACCTGAAGCTTCGCCGTACCCTCGCGTGTCTTTCGAGCTACATCAGACTCGCCATCGACAGTCACCGACACCAGGAGGATCGGGCGGAGCCAAGCCTGCCTCGCCGGAGCCCCGCCAACTCCTCTGCAGGTGGCGGAGGACCGCTGAGGACGAAGCACAGCCACCGTTCGATCATATTGATCGAACGGTCCCTAGCTGTTCACGTCGCCACTCAACCGAAGCATCACATCACCATTGGATCGATCAGTGATCCAACGACCCGCAGCGAGCCACGCGCCATCAACGATAGCCTTTGGATCGATCTTGATCCAAAGGTTCAGAGCACGCCACGACATCGAGTCCGAGCCTCTTCCCCGACAAATAGGCTCGGACCACTCGAAGCTTCACCGAGCCTCAGTCGAACCTCCAGAAGCCCCCGAGCCTCGCTCCGAGCCTCCGACGCCCTCCGAACCTAGGTCGGCCACGTGAGGAGCACGTGCGACCTGGGCTATTTGCACAGACGCCCCTGAAGCTTACGGAAATTACAAAAAGGTCCCTGTGAAGCAGACCCCACGTGAGGAGCACGTGTTGCGTGGAGAAATTGCATACAAGTCCTGCATGTTATCGGTAATTGCATTTTAGTCCTTGTCAGCATGTTTAATCTTTGAAGTTTCAATTTCCAGTATTGCATTTACGCCCTTGTGTTTGCACGTGTCCATAGAGTACATTGTTCATCATTTTGAGATTCTAAAAATTGCATGTTGTTGGAAATTTTGTCCTCTGCCTATCAGTACACGTGTATGATTTTTGTAGGCTAATTTGAATTATTAATGAATTAATTGGTTCATTGTTGACATATTTTGCCCAGTGATGCCTTTTGATTTTTAATTAATTATCTGTGCCTTCAAAAATTATCAAAAATTCACAGTAGTTTAAGGACACCATTTCTAACACACCGTAAAAATTTCATAGCATTTGCACGCATATCGAGGCCTAAATAAATTGTTTAGTGATTTTCTTAAATTAATTTTAGTAAATTCATTTCACAGTAAATTTAAGTTCTGTCAATTTTCCTAGGTGCCTTATCATTAGAACCACCTAGGATAATTTTAGTTCTTGGAAAAATTGTGATTTGATATTTATTAAAAATGAAATTCTGAAAATCACTCCGTCTGTCTATTTAATTCACAGTAAATTCATTTTAAATCGAAAAATTCCAAAAAAAATTAGTGTAGGTCATTTTCATCATAAATAACTGTCTGGCCAATTTTTATTATTTTTGGACTTCATTTGATACATCAATTAAATTTAACGTTAAATTGGCTAAGATTTGTCTGCATATGTCTGCATAGAAATTAAAAAAAAGACCAAAAAAAAAATATTCCCCGAAAATCTCACACTTGGATTTTGCTGAAACTTGACCTAAGGAGACAGTTGCCTCCCTGAGATCGACCTTGGACTTCACCAAGTAAAAAAATTAACGACCATCGCATTCTTATGTGACATATATAAATGAGGTGGTCTCTTTGACGACCAAAATAGGCCCGACTGCTACGACAATTTCCAGGTGCTAATTCCGCACTATTAAAGGGCTGAGATTTGCGGTTCGTCACCAAGCACACACCTTTCACGCGCCTACCTCCGACCATGCTCCTCTTCCTCCAGACCTTGAATCACCTTCGACCCATCTCCTCCGCCTCCCACAGCGGAGGAGCTCCAAGCTCCCACTTTCTCCGCTCGCCGAGCTCACATCCCACTCACACACACACACCTTTATGCTTCGCCTATGCGATTCTAACGCTGCAGGTCTTCGAGAGCTTCAATGATCTGAACCTTCGCCGGAGAGGTCTTTGCGAAGGCCGTCTCTGCTACTAGATCGAAGAGGATCTCCGCCACCTATCCTCGCAGCTTGCCCGAGCTCCCAGATTCATCAATAATCCTTCAGGAGCTGTGCCGAGCCCCTGCCCAGCCTGATCCGACCTCCGAGTCTAGATAGCACGTGCCTGGTACGTGCGTATCTGGGCAAATTGCAGGGAGCCCCCCGTCTTCTCCAATTTGCAAATAGGTCCCTGGAGCACATGCAGCACCTGCGCGCCTGGGACATAGTGCACTCTTACCCTTGCGGGTTTCAATAATTGCAAAAATGCCCCTGCGTGTTTGGTTTATTTACAGGGAAGGCTCCGTTACTTATTTTTATTACATTTTAGTCCTTCCCAAGGACCTGTTTGTAGTTATCTTTTCATGTTTTCTTTCAATTATGCCCTTGCTATCTTTCATGCATATCTTGAGCCTCATATCTCCGATTGAGGTGATTTCAGTTTCATTTTAACACTTGGTTGATGAACTTTCTGATGGCATACTAAATTTTCATTTTGGACACAATAATCTTGATGTATTATTTTATAGCCATGTGTCTCTTATTTCTTAACTTATGCCTTGTTCAAATCAAGTTTATCATCTCAATAAAATCTGAAATTGATTCCTTGTGTAGTTGGTTCATTACTTTGACTGAGGGCATAATTGTATTGCATTTCCTTGCATTCACTTGCATAATAAAATAAAATAAAAAATGCATGTTTACTTTTTTTCTTAATACATTGTTGTGTCTTTTCGCATACTTTGACCTATATATGCTTCAACTCAACACTTAGTTAAATAGATAAAAATCCGAATAATTAGAGAAAGGCTCGTGTCCCTGAGTTCGACCTTGGTTTCTTGCCAAGTAAAATAAATAAATTACGACCATCTCATTTTGATTGATACATATTTAAATCAGATGGTCTCTTTGATGAACCGAATTGGCCCGACTGCTACGACAATTCCAAGTGCTAATTCAGCACTCTTAAAGGGCCGATTTTGCGGTTCGTCAAATGGCGCCGTTGTTGGGGACACGGCTCATTTCTTATATTATTTGGAATTTTGTTTATTTAATTAAGTTTAATCTTTTATTGGTCAACTTGTTCATGTTGCATTTGTCTCACATTATAAAAATTTTTTCTCGATTGATCTCTAACCATTGTTTTTGTGGCATGGCCCTCGATGATTCAAGGAGGCGAGGAGCAGGATGCTACCCGCTGTGGGGAGCCGCAGAAGCACGCTTGGAGTACGTCGAGAATAAAGAAAAAATGTGTCTTGCATTTTATTTTTGCATGTAATAATTCGTCTTTTACAGCGGTATTCGATTGAAGGCTCGCGAATGTAATCGAACGATCGTGGTTGTGTGGGGACTGTCCCCACTTGAGTGTCGACCTAGGACCAGGCATGCAGCTCTTTGAGAGGTTTTTCTTTTTTTATCTTTTACGTGCTTGCTCGTAGGTAGGACACACTTCAAATTTAGACGCACATAATCTCGCCTCACTTAGCTAAAATTAATGAAAATCATTCACCGCTAATAGATGCATGATTAGGTGTGGCTTTTATCGACTTGCATACATATTGATTTTGGTTTTCAAAACGGCCCATGTTTTCATGGATTTATCGTCAAATCACTGCATGATTTCTCGCTTAGCCTAGATCGCGGTTTCCATCGAATGCACGTTTTTTTCTCGATTTCTTTCTCCTAGCTTGATCACCTAGGTTAATGGAAAAAGGAATAAACGATAGACGATGATTTCTTGATTTATGTACTAACCATAATTCAGTGATAACCTAAAATAAAATTGGGACTGTTAATTGCAAGTCAACCAACAATGGAGTAAAACCTTGGTTTTGGGAGAGCAACACCCTCGCATACGCATCGATTTTCAATTCACATTTTTCTCCGCGTAAAAATCTAATGTTTTATCACCAATAAAACCGACAAGATAATAAATCAACTTCGATTGGTTTCATGTGTGAGTTGGTGAAATTGAGGGTCTTGCTTGCTTGATTGAGCCATGCTTGCTTCGATACACTCCCCAGAACCTTAACTACTCCATTCATCTCCGAAGATTCAAACCGCTCAGCTTGTAAATCCATCCCTCTTCTTCGTTCACCTTGGGTCCCTCCCAATATCAATTTCCATCTTTATACTTAGGCTAATCTCAGCCTAAGTATAGGGGGGACCCGAGTCCCTGTGATTTCTCTACTCATCTTTCCTTGCCTTTATACTTAGGTTATTTCTAACCTAAGTATAGGGGGAGCCCCTCTTAGCTTCCGTATATTTCTCTGTACTTAAAAGGACCTATGGACTTGTATCATCTAATGCTATGAGGACATAGCAAAGTTTAAGGATAGGGGGTATACCGTATATACAATTTACTTACTTAGCTATAATCTGAAAAATTTGAAATAATTTTAAACTTTTTGGCTAAAGTAAAATTCTTTGGACTAAGAGAACTCAAATGATTTCACGGCTTTTCTATACTATGTTACACTATTTTTGATAAAAATATTTTTGAAAATGATTTTAAAAAATAAGATTTTCTTGTTTTGAAAAATCTTTTGAAAATGTTTGAAAATCTTTTATTTGTGTGACATGGTTTTGAAAATCTTTTATCTCTTTTCAAGGAAAGTTGAGTCTAACCTGTGTTTTAACTTTAAACTAAAATCCATAAAAATGAGCAAAATTCAAAAAAAATGTGTTTTTGAATGAAGGAGTTGGATTAATCCTCTACTTTTACACTTCCACCCAGGATCTGAAATGTTCAAGGAAACTTAGTTTTATGAGGTCTTTGAGATTTTCGGTTAACCAGCTTTAGTCATCAGGGTCAGACTTAATCATCCACATTTCCCTAGATTTGCATGCTATATTCCATGCTTAGTCTCAGACATAAAGAATAGATCAGCACATCACATGCACGACTGCGGTTTTTAATGAGATGAGTTGAATTTTCACCCGAGGGATTGGGATGAGGGATTCGAGTCTGGATTTGATCTAATGATGCTCGAGGATGGGATAAAATCTTTGAAGGCTTCATGAAACCTGAGTGTCAGCAATATTAGCCAGTATGAGAACTTGGTTCTTATACTAATCTCTTGATATTGACCTAAGTGCCAGGGTGTGATATAAATAAAAAATTGTTGATCAGTGTGCGCCAACTCTTGGTAAAAGCAGTGGAGCTAGCCAAAAATTTTTACAAGTCAATGAAATTCAAAGAAAAGCTCTCACTCCACAAAGTCCATTATCAAAAGAGCTTCCACCAAAGGCGAGCGCTCCCAACCATTTCAAAGTGTCCACTTGGACCACCGCTATTAGGACCAGGAGTCGGGCTTGCACCAAAAAAGGGCTCTGCATCCTAAATGCTACAAGTCTGGGTGTCGAAGGTACGATAGGTACTCAAAAAAGACACACCCCGGTGTACTCCCAGGAAAACAAGTGCAGATGGCTCCAACTTCTCTTGACGGACGCACTGATCAACACAAAAAAAGTGTTGTGTAAATGGCACTAGAGAGAATCCTTATTTTAATGAGAGGGTGAGAAGAAATGACACAATCCCATGCCCTCCATTACTGGCCTGCCATCTAAATTTTTTAAGTCTGACAACTAAAGAGACAATGGAATGGAAGAATGATTTGATTTATTCCCTAGTGTTAAGGATTGGGTCCTTAGGAGATTTTCTTGGACCAAGACTTTGGGTGAAGATTTGACTCTACTCTCAGAATTGCAGTCAACACTAAATGTCATATCCTTTAGATTATATGTACATCAGAGAGAGTCTAGAGAATTAGAGGAATTGGGTACCTCTTGGTTAAGGCTCCGGTTAAACTCGAGAATTTTGGACCTCTAAAAGATTGAGTCGATTTGAACAGATTGGATCCTGTACTCACATGCACAAGGGGGTTAATCCAACTTAGTCATTCTCTTTGATGCTCGAGGACGAGCATAGTTTAAGTATAGGGGGGGCGATGAAACCCGATTTCATCATCTTTATTTCCACTTATTAACCCCCTTGCTTAAATATATGTCAATAAAACCCAGTTAATGTCCTGTAATTAACAAAGTCTCAAATAAATTAAAAACCACAAAAAAATGGCAAAACAAAAATCTGCGGTATTTTTAACCTTAAAGATACCTTAAAAAATATTTCTAGTCTTTGTTTGATCTCATCTCTAGTTTTGGTCAACATGAAACTTGTAGATCTCATCAAGATCTACAACTTTCACGTTTTGCGTTTTCTCAAATTCGGCCAAATTAACCCTCAAAAATCAAAATCATGTTTACAATAATCTGATTGGGCCACGTGGCCCGTTCTGGGTGAGCCACGTGGCCTCGTCTCCCTTGTCTCATCCGCCGCCATCCTCAGCCGTTGGATCTCTCATTGGATCCAACGGCCCAACTTTGTCCACATCCTCGTCTTCTTCTTAGCCATCAGATCTTCCTTATCCCTGATCCTCACCACTCGTTCCCGCCTTCTTCTGCTTGCGCCACGTGTCAACTTCCCTACCATCAGATCACCGTTTGAAGATGCGATCACCATCGTCTATTGCCTCCTAAGCCTCCAACCCTCCGATCAATCCTCTAGCCCGACCTGGATCGTTCGCTTCCGCTGACCCATGCGCACGACACGTGGCGACTTCACACCCCTTCGATCACTCCGCTCCCGATCTCATCAGGGTCGTTCTTCAGCGCTCAAATGACAGCCGTTGGATCTCCAGATCCAACAGGCATCAGTCGTTGTCAACCTCACGACGCCCACTTTCCCCACGTTCACCACCTCGCGTACTCAGCTCCCCCTTCCCTTTTTCTCCGCCACTCCAGTCGACCTCTCCCATCGCCTGCTACCCCACGACGTACCCCCATCTTCATTCTTCCCTGCGCATACCTCCACGATCCACGAACTCCTCTCCATTCGTCCCACACATCCCTCGAAACCCACGTCTCCACCACCATTTCCGCCATCTTCTTCCTCAAATACTCCGCCAACCCCTCCATATTCGCCTGTCCACCTTTACGCGGGGAGGGGCCCAGCCCTCCTCCGCCTCCCTGTGACAGGGGGAGGTAGAAGGATAGAGCGAAGACGACCCCGTCCCCCGGTGTTGACCCGTCGCCGATCATGGCGTCGTCGCGATGCCTCCAGGCCTGCTCGAGCTGCTCCGCCTAGCTGCCGGAGTCCAGCGAAGACCCGGGCATCCACCGTGATGTTCAGCCCAAGCTCTCACTCCACCGATCTCCGGTAAGTCTCTCATCTTCCTCCTTTGTCTTTTTATTCGATTTCTTTGATTTAATTGGGTCTCTCCTGCCGACTTCACCGTCCATTAACCTCATCTCGAGCTCCGCCAAGCACACACATTTCACGTGCCTACCTCCGACCATGCTCCTCTTCCTCCAGACCTTGAATCACCTCCGACCCATCTCCTCCGCCTCCCACGGTGGAGGAGCTCCGAGCTCCCACTTTCTCTGCTCGCCGAGCTCACATCCCACTCACGCACGCACACCTTTATGCTTCGGCTATGCGATTCTAACTCCGCAGGTCTTCGAGAGCTTCAATGATTTGAACCTTCGCCGGAGAGGTCTTTGCAAAGGCTGTCTCTGCTACTAGATCGAAGAGGATCTCCGCCACCTATCCTCGCAGCTTGCCCGAGCTCCCAGCTTCATCAACAATCCTTCTGGAGCTTCGGGTGAGCTCCACCGTGCCAAGGATGGAGTGGCGGAGCTGGAGCTCCTTCACCGGAGCTCTAAGTCCGTCGCCCTTCGCAGATGAGGACAAAGGCACAACAGCCGTTGGATGGTCCTCTCTCAGCGACCATCCAACGGCCCAGATGAGGCCACGCTAACGCTGTCAACTACCGTTGGATCTTTGAAGATCCAACGGCCTACGAGAAGCCACGTGTCAGTCACCATAGCTCCTCCGAGCCTCAGTGTCCAAGCCAATAGGCTTGGATCTTCCGAGTCTATGCCGAAGCTTCATCGAGCCCAAGCCAATGCCCGATCCTAGTCGAAGCTGTGCCCAGCCCCTGCCAAGCCTGATTCGACCTCCGAGTCTAGATAGCACGTGCCTGGCACGTGCGTATTTGGGCAAATTGCAGGGAGCCCCCACCGTCTTCTCCAATTTGCAAATAGGTCCCTGAGCACGTGCAACACTAGCGCGCGGGACATTTTGCACTCTTACCCTTGCGGGTTTCAATAATTGCAAAAATGCCCCCGCACGTTTGGTTTTTTACAGGGAAGGCTCCGTTACTTATTTTTATTGCATTTTAGTCCTACCTAAGGACCTATTTGTAGTTATCTTTTCATGTTTTCTTTCAATTATGCCCTTGCTTTCTTTCATGCATATCTTGAGCCTCATATCTCCGATTGAGGTGATTTCAGTTTCATTTTAACACTTGGTTGATGAACTTTCTGATGGCATACTAAATTTTCATTTTGGACACAATAATCTTGATGTATTATTTTATAGCCATGTGTCTCTTATTTCGTAACTTATGCCTTGTTCAAATCAAGTTTATCATCTCAATAAAATCTGAAATTGATTCCTTGTGTAGTTGGCTCATTGCTTTGATTGAAGGCATATTTGCATTGCATTTCCTTGCATTCACTTGCATAATAAAATAAAATAAATGCATGTTTATTTTTTTTCTTAATACATTGGTGTGTCTTTTCGCATACTTTGACCTATATATGCTTCAACTCAACACTTAGTGAAATAGATAAAAATCCGAATAATTAGAGAAAGGCCCGTGTCCCTGAGTTCGACCTTGGTTTCTTGGCAAGTAAAATAAATAAATTACGATCATCTCATTTTGCTTGATATATATTTAAATCAGATGGTCTCTTTGATGAACCGAATTGGCCCGACTGCTACGACAATTCCAAGTGCTAATTCAGCACTCTTAAAGGGCCGATTTTGCGGTTCGTCAAGAGGGGATATTCCCTTCTAAGTTCAAGTACAATCAGCTCAAAAAGAGGAGATGGAGAAAAGAATGGACGGTAACCAGTGTAGCTACCTATCCCTGGATGCATGACCAGTGTAGCCAAGTCATCTGCTGCAAGCTTACAAAAATTTGATTTTGAAGCTCTTATTATTTTTTTCTCTTTTTTTATCCTTGTATATACACTCCGACATGCATTTTACTTTTCAACCAGGTATGTCTACTTTTGGAGATTCTGCATTTTTCCTCTTCTCTTTTTTTGAAAGTATATACAAGGTGCATAATGTACATAAGGAGTTTTTTTCTCCTGAGCTAGTAGACTATCGCTTGTTTGAAGCATTATTGCAATCCCACAACATCCTCTCTTTAGACCTCAACATCACTAGAAAAGGTTGAGATGCATTTCCCTCCCTAGAGGAAGATGAGAGGTTCCGCCTAGATTTACTACTCTCATATGCTACCCCAAGATAAAAGATTCTGCCTCCTCACTACCTCATCCATGAAGAGCTACGTGTAAAGTGCTTGTCCAGGATAAGCCACGGTCTGAAAGAATAATCCGTGTGTTGTTAAATATTCTACGTAGACTACTCAAGATGACATATGAACATAGTCTTGTGGACTCAAAGAATTAAGTCACTAGAACATGAAAAGTCTTAAATCCATGTCTTATAAGGTTCTTCTGAAATTAAGTGGATTAAGGTCCAACTAAGCTCCATTCTTCAATTTTACTCTAGACTTAGTTTAAATGTCAATACTATCTTGAAAAATGCACATGCAAATGCAAGAAATATATACAACGCAAAAATAAAGCATTTTTTGAAATAATTTTCTAATTTTGAACTTTTTATGGATTTTGAAAAAATATAGACGTGAAAAGAAAGATTTTTTTCTTTGAATTATGCAAATTTTTATAGACTTTTGGTTTTGTAAATTTTAGGGATTTTTTAGAAAAAAAGGGTTAGTAACATATATACAAGTATATACAAGAAGGATTTCTTTTTGAGTTTTTTTTGTTTTTTTATTTTTGTTTTTGTTTTTTCATTTTCTCTTCATTTTTTCATTTTTTTGTTTTTTAATTTCTTTTTTTGGTTTTTTTAATTTTTTATACACACGTGAATTTTACGAAATTATATACATATCCCCAAATAATCATATTAAAAGTACGAGTTATGTCTAAAATATATATACAATATATACGACACCCCCTATACTTAGCTCGAACTATGTCCTCATAGTGATCAGAGAGCAGCAAAGGAAGACATAACTCGTGCTAAGTATAGAAAAGTGAAAACACTCATATACTACAACGACTCAAAGAAAAGATAAAAAGAAGAGAAGTCGGGGATCCTGTCTATAATAAAGATCAAGTAATTCTAAGTATAGTAGACTGTACAAAAGGGAAAACCAATGAAGAGAATGTACAGACTCAATGGAAAAACACAAAAAATAAAACGATATGAACAACATCACTCCCCCTACACTTAGGGTAAGTATTCCTAAGTATAGGCAACAACAGGAGTAATGAACAGAACGAATACGAAGAACATAAATCCTTCACCCCCTATATTTAGGATAAAGCACATCCTAAGTATAACATATATACACATGGAAAAGGGATGAACGATAAAATGGGAGAAGAAAGAATGAACCGAATGGATATACAAGAGATAGTCAGCTCATGTATCAGATGCAAAAGATGGAATCAAAAGATCATCGTCTGATACGACCGATATAAAATCAACGACGGACAAGAATGTATCATGATATATATATATATATGGCTTAAGCAACTGTCCGTTCACAACAAATGGGTGTGTGTCAGATGACAACCCAGATATGACAATACTCCCATTGTCACACACAACTCTCACGATGAATGGTCCTGACCATTTGCTTTTCAATTTTCTTGGAAACAACTTCAACTTAGCATCAAATAACAAAACTTTCCGATCAAGAGAGAAAGTCTTCCTTCGAATGTGTTTATCATGCCAACGCTTGACTTTCTCCTTATATATGAGTGAGTTATCATATGCATAGTCTCAGAATTCCAGTAATCTATTCAAATATAACTTCATGTTCTTTTCTGCCTTCTCATAATCAAGATTGCATACACAGAGTGCTTATAATGATTTGTGAATTAATTCCACTTGTAGGTGGTAAGGCTTTCCATACACTAATATGTAGGGAGACATATCCAAAGGAGACTTGTACGCCGTTTGATAAGCCCATAAACCAAATCAAGCATATGGGACCATTTCTTCCTATCTGGACGTACAAGTTTTTGCAATATCTTCTTTATCTCCTGATTTGAAATTTCTGCCAAGCCATTAGTCTGAGGGTGGTAAGGAGACACAACTCTGTGCTCAATGGTGTACTCCTTCACAAGTTTCTTTACTTCTATATTAATGAAATGGCTTCCTCCATCTGAAATAAGTAATTTGGGAATTCCGAACCATGCAGTAATGTGGTCCTTGAGAAAGGAACACAATGTACAACTATCTGCGTCTCGGGTGGGTATAGCCTCCACCCATCGACTATCATAATCCACGACGATCAGGATGTACTGAAATCCCTGACTGGCAGGAAATGGATCCATGAAGTCTATACCTCAAGCATAAAAAACATCAGAAATCTGTATATATCTTAGGAATATGGTATCTTTGGAAGCAACGATTCCTTCCATTTTCTGACAATCAGTACAACCTCGTACATACTCTATAACATCCATAAATAATGTGGGCCACCATAGGCCACTATGTAAATCCCTTGTTGTCATGCATTTCCCCGAATGATGCCCACCATATTCTAATTTTTGACAGTGCTCAAGTACATTGATGTGTTCCTATTGAGGAATGCACCTTCTCCATATACAATCCGTACCCTCACGAAATAGGTACAGATCCTCCCACTGGTAATAATGAATCTCTTACAGAAATCTATCTACTTCGTACTTAAGCCAATCTTGTGGAACTTTCTTGGAGACAAGATAGTTCACAATATCAGAATACCATGGGAGTGAGTCCACAGACAAAATGGCCTCATCTGGGAAGGTTTCAGAAATAGGGATCATGTTCTGCTCAGAGGTCTCTGCATCCGTGATACGGGAAAGGTGATCTGCCACAACATTTTTCACTCCAGGTTTATCTCGAATCTCTAATTCAAATTCCTGGAGAAGAAGGATGCATCTGATAAGGCATGGTTTGGCACCCTTCTTTGCCTACAAGTATCATATGGCAATGTAATCCATGTATACAATAACATGGGAATCGATGAGGTAAGATCTGATCTTCTCTATCCCAAACACAACCGCTAACATCTCCTTCTCTATAACTGTATAATTTCGTTGTGCTTTATCCGGAGTCTTACTAACATAGTGTATAACAAATGGTATCCCATCCCTTCTCTGTCCTAAAATAGCTTCAACTGTGAAATCTGAGGCATCCGTTATGATCTCGAAAGGAAGAGACCAATCAGGTGGATATAAAACTGGAGCACTAGTAACCATCTCATTCATCTGATTGAATTCAAGGGGGACTTTCTCATCTAGAACAAAATCGATCTCCTTACACAGAAGCTCAGTCAAAGGTCTGGCAATTTTACTGAAGTCCTTTATGAATCGCCTATAGAATCCTATGTGTCTCAAAAATGACCTCAACTGCTTCAAATTCTGTGGTGGCTCTAACTTGGAAATCACATCAATCTTAGCCGGGTCAACCTCCATACCATGTTTGGAGATTACATGGCCCAATACATTCCTATTAGTCACCATAAAATGACTCTTCTCCCATGAGAGCATTAGGTTTGCCTCATCACAATGTTGAAGAACTCGGTCTAAATGAGCAAGACATGTGTCAAAACTATCCCCGTAGACCGAGATATCATCCATGAAGACCTCAAGGAAACTACCCACCATGTCAGTAAAAAGACCAACATACACCTTTGGAATGTAGCAGGAGCATTACACAATCCAAAGGGCATCCGTCTAAGTAGGTGCCAAACGGACAAGTGAAAGGTAGTTTTCTCATGATCCTCAAGAGCGATAACAACTTGGTCGTATCCCGAGTACCCATCGAAAAAGCAAAAGAACTCTTTCCCTGCCAACCTCTCAATAATCTGATCAGTAAATAGCAGTGGAAAGTGATCCTTCTTGGTAACTGAGTTCGGACGTCAGTAATCTACACAGTCACACCATGAAGTAGGTACCCGGGTCAGAATCTCCTCACCAATATCATTCTTTACAATTGTAATCCCAGATTTCTTTGGGACCACATGTAAAGGTTGAACCACTTAGAATCCGAAATGGGATATATAAAGCCAACATCACACCATTTTCTGATCTCCTTCATGACATGCTCCCTTAGATTTGGATTTAGACGACGCTGACACTCACGGGAGGGTTTACAGTCATCCTCTAGGTAGATGTGATGCGAGAACAAAGCTGGATTAATCCCATGGAGATCTGAGATATTGCATCCTATGGCCTTGCGGTTTCTCTCAAGAACCTCTAGTACGCGAGATTCTTGTTCAGCGGTCAACTGCGAGCAGAGGATAACCAGAAACATTTTGGTGGGTCCCGTAAGAAAGGCATATTTCAATGTTGATGGTAAAACCTTGAGCTTAGGTGGGGTCTGAATCGGCTTTACAATAACCTCTGCTATTACACTAGTAGACGATATATGATTTGTACTTTGTGGACTGTCCACCGTGGCTACTAACGGCTCGGCAAGTAAAATCTCTGATAGATATGTAATAAATGATCTCTGCTCGAAAAGGAGGGGCTCATCAGGGTGTTGAACATTTTTATCAATTAATGGTTCAGATATCTCGGCAATAATCTTAGAAAGATGTCTCTCATCTGTGCATAAATCAGGAAATTCAACGCATGGCTCAGATATCTGTACTTCAGAACTCTCAGAATGAGGCCTATCATCAGTAATATCAAAAAATTGTATCAAAGGAATATAAAAAGGTGCCTCTAAAAACTCAAATTGATCCTCAGAAATCAGCTCAAACAATCCATAAGTAACTAGCTCAATTGGACCACCAAGGTAACTCATGTCGACTGTGCTTTCCATAGAGTCCTTTTGGGAAAGGAACTCCTGGGTATCTATAAAATCAGCGAAAAGATCAGTCTCTTTGGATTTAGCAAGAAAATCACAATCATCTGGATCTGATATAACTTTCTCTGTCTCATCTGATGCAGGTGGCGGTGATTGTCTAGGATCAAAGATCGTCTTAATTTTTACCTTGTCACTGCGAGAGTGAAAGATGATCTCCCCAGCACCATAATCAACTGCTACTTCGGTCGTTCGTAGGAACGGTCGACCTAATATGATCGGGGTATGGAGTAACGGTGCAGGTGTGTCCATATCCATGACAACAAAATCAACAGGGAATCTCATTCCCTACATCTTTACAATAACATCCTCTAAAATTCCTCTTGGTCTCTTAATCGATCTATCAGCAAACTAAAGGATCATCCTGGTTGTTTTAAGAGGTCCTAACCAAATTTCAGTTGGTAAAGAGGAAGGCAGGAGATTAGTGGAGGAACCACTATCAGAAGAGTACGATCAAATTCTTGATCAAAGATATGGTAACAGATGTGAGCTGCTCCCCTGTCTTTCTTTTTTGGTGGGAGGTTACTGATGGCATGAATTGTGGCCATAGTCGGGATGGGTTTCTCTGTTTCCTTTTATCTGTTCTTCCTTGGTTGACGCTTTTGTATACATGCCTCTTTCATTCCCTTTTTTTACTATTGTCATGTATTCCATGGCCTTAAGGAGTGACATCTTTAAAAAGATGTTCTGTAAGATCTCAACCACTCCAGGATCAGATAGGATTGTTTTTAATTTTTGATTTTTCTTAGATTTGAGAGTAGAAGGAAATAGCACTGAATCAGAATAAACATACAAATGTTCATTTCCATTATTCAAAGTAGATTCCTCATGTACAAAAGGAGAACCAGAATCACTCTTTACAATGTTGTCCAAATCAGTTGGGGGAAAAACAGAATCTAAAATAGGAAGGGATGTTGTTGCTGGCGAAGAGGAAGAATCTACGATTGGTATATTCTCCCTTGCTGATGGTGATCTATATGTGTCTGGCGAAGGCGGTGAAACTCTAGACTTGGGTGCTACTACACTGGTCCTCTTGACTATTGGTGAAGGAGATGATGTAGAAGATGATGCTCTCTCAGTGGTTCGATCTCCCAATCCCAACTGGCGTGTAGGTGACCGCAATCTCCTACCACTACTGAGATGAATGGCGTCAGATAAACATGTAAAATCAAGGGACATACCTATCTCAGTGGGAGGGGGGGGGTGTTGGACATGCGAGCCCACAACGAGCCATTATGCAATAAATGTTATTGCGAATATTATTCCCTGATATGAAATGAAGAATAAAATAATTTGCACAATAGGTCCCTTAGTACAATTAGGGTTATGTACCATGGCCATCTTAATAATCATACAGCTGTTGATTCAACTATTGAATCATAGAGGCTGGTGCTTGGATGGATATCTAAAGGGTTAGATTGAGGACTCGTCAAGCATCGTAAAATGATTGTTAAGAGATGATCTCCAGCATGGGAAGGAGATGCCAACCCTTTCTCAGTTAGGCTGATATCTGACCGACCTCTTGATGCAGGTCCTCTGTATAGGAATAGAGATTCAGAGGTGTCAGATTAGTTAGGTCAAAGAGTTGACTTAACGAGATCGAGATAACCAAAGTCCTATATCATATGCTGTCATGATATAGGCACACATCCTCTGACCGGAGACAGATGTGTTACTATAAGTCTGAGTATGTACATTTGGCAGACCAATAGGTTGATGACCTAATCAAGGTCTATACACTGGCGTGCTGGTGTGCATGTAAGGGCATATGTGTAATACGATCTCTCAAAGGGATCATACATGTTCAGTTACTGAATCGGAAGACATGAACTCACTCATGACATATTGGGACGAATTGAATTCCGTGCACGGTCGTCTTTTGCTTTGGAAGCTTGACTGAATTTGTAGGTTTGATATATACTTTTGGAAAGTATATGATCAAGACCTTGGTATGATATATGCTTTTGGAAAGTATATGATCGATACCAACTCCCAATGATCGAATGAGAAACTTACTGATAGAACCCTGAAGTAGAAAGTGTAAAGTTGATCTAATACTTCGGGTTTATTCTGAGCCTTCCAGTATGCAGGATGTACATGTATTGGGAATACCTGAGGGTGATGTGATCATAAACGATTATATAACCATGACGCTTCCATTCCTAGGGAGCGATGAAATGGGTCTGGATTTTAGTGACTCCTCTCAGTAGAGAAGTAATATGATCTTGGTCCAAATGTTGGACATTGATCTGAATGTGATCCAGATGCAATGAGAAGATTAGATTTGCAGTCTTGATTTAATCATGCATCTATGGGAGGCCCGCGATCTGTATTTGAGATATGATCTCAATATCCAAATCACTATATGTGGAACAATAAAATCTCCATGTCCTTATCTCCAAGTATTCGCGGAGAAAGCGCATTATCCTTGAAAGAGTTCATGGATAATTTCATTGTTTATATGTGTATCCGAGCATTGAGAAAATTGGTAATTGAATGTGATTTAATTATCATGGATAATATGAATTTGATTCATATTATAAAAGGAGTTATCTTAGATAATTCAATGTGATTTAATTATCAAAGATGTGAATAATTGGAATGCGATTCATATTATTAGGGCACATGAGAATAAGAGATCCAAGATGATTAAATGTGATTTAATTATCATGGATATGAATAATGTGGAAAAAATATCCATATTAGTCATATATATATATTATAAATGTGATTTACAATATATAAGAGAGAGCTATTTGTAATTTATATTTGTTAATTAATGTTGATGTGAATCCGATTCACATTGGACAATTAATTGAAAATGTAATTCACATTTTATTTTGGGTTGTGAATGTGATTCACAATTTTCCAATGGCAAGATTACAATATTCACAAAATAATTATGAATTATTTTTGTAGAATAATTTACAACAAGTGTTGTTGTAAATCTTGGAGATTTCCATGGAATAACGTAATCTCATGATATATCATGAGATTACATGAGATTGCAACCAAATCCCATATTTTGAAAGGAGGCAATCTTCATTCCATAATCTCCATGCTTGATTGATTTAATTTGGGATTGATTTATATTGATTTATCAACATGGATTTAATCTAAATTAAATTAATTATTATTGGTTTTTACCAACACAAATCTTAGCCACTAAAAGAAATACAAATTAATGAGAGCCATTGGATTTGTGTTGCCCATGGATTGAGATCCATGGATCCCAAAATATTATAAAAGGATAGGCACCCCATTGCTCTTCTTTACACAATGAGAACATAAGTCTCTCTCTCTCTCTCTCTCTCTCTCTCTCTTTCTCTCTCTACACGCCTACTCTCTCTTCCTCTCATGTGGCCGTCCACCATGGATTCCTTAGAGAGGTTCTCCATCGTCGTAGTGCCGTCGTTATGCTGCCCGATAGTTTGCTCGTGGATCTCCGTCTCCTTCAGTGCGCCTCTCTCGTGAAGAAGATGTCGGATCTCGTGTGTCGAGATCAGGAGATTTGCCGCTTGGATCATCAACATAGATTGCGAGAAGCATGTGTCTCATCCACGCGCTCGCAAGCGTCTCCTCCGTCGGATCGGACTTGAGACATGAGGTATCTTCGTTGAGAGACTCGATTACAACCATGATTCAAGAGGTAATCCTATTACTTGTTTGTGATTTAGACGAAACGATCGAGAAGTGTTCGTGGATCATGTGGTTTCGTCGCATGAAAAATTTTAATTTCCGCCGCATCGAGCTACTAGTGCGACTAGTCGCTCTCGATCGCATACGATGCGATCCACGCTTCCATAATGCGCTTAAGTATCTCACCATATCCTTCAAGTGGTATCAGAACCTTAGGTCGAAGGTTTTGGATACGATCCATGAACCGAGGACGACTTGGGTTCATTAGGGTTTGCGAAAGTTTTCTTGCATATCATTTTCGCATCTCTGTTTTGAGATTATTTTCGGTACTGTTTAAATTGTTTAAACACGAAAATAATAATTGTATTTTGTTTCTCATTAAATAATGAAACCGTAGGGTCTGAGTTTACGTGATTTCGATTCCGTTTGCTCAAGTTATACTCATTTTAGTGAACATGTATCCACTGTTTCGGGGACTGCGAATCATGACATAATTAAGATGTTAATTGCGTATTTGAAACACCTTGAAATGCGTGAAAATCACTTAGGTTTTGTTGTAAATCAAATTATCATAAACTTATTTTGCTTAATTTGGAATTAAATTGATTGAGGTATGGTATTTTTAGTAAGTGAGGGTCACTGCTGAAAATAATTTCCTATTCAAGAACCTAGTGATGGTCATTTAATCAATTAGTAAAATTAATTTGTTTAATTTCCTGGAATAATTGTTCATAAATATTTGTTAAATATTTGATGATAATTATTTCCTTAAATGACATTGTCTTAACCAATATTTGATTAGATGTGATTTAGATCACTAATTGGTTACATGATCTACATTCCAACAAACATGTTGCTTGAATAAGATTTGGGATTTGTTTAGCAAATCTCATTATAATATTAATCAAAATTGTTTTGATTATTATTATATGGTATATTTTCGATTGAAGAACCGATGATCATCTCAAGTACAATGTGATCTATTTTGCATTATCCTTCCCGAGGTGGATATGGTGTCTAGTCGGGGAGCGTTAGGGTAGCAGGTTGCACCGTGTGCGGTCTGTCCCACTCCGGTCGGTACTAGCCATGACAATGGGTAGGTTTAGTAGAATGCTTAAGAAATCATGATGTATTTCTAATTATTAAAATTCGAAATAATACATATATGAGATAATACCATAATTCAAGAAATAATTAAGAATGTTTGTTGGATATTAATTGGATAACTAATTTAATATGATTAGATTAATTGGAATCCAATTAAAATTAAGACACTCTATTATAAATAGATGTGTCATTTCCCTTGGAAGAATTGATCATAATGAATATTATTCATAATGATTAATTAGAATTTGAATATGATATGGAGGATCACATAAGTGACATCCATGGTCTCCCGTCAAGGCGAAGGGTTTCGTCGTCAGATATTATATGTAGGAGATGCCTGTCCGAAATGACCGCTCCTGCATACAATCCATTTGGATCGGGCTCTTCGCTTCTCGAAATAGTAAGGACATATGCATAGTGACCCCAATATCGTGTCCTCATATTATTGGGGCGATATTGGATTGCGCATAGCGAGTTGTATTTCTGTTGACGGTTGGTTCAATTAATGACGGGTCAACATCGCCTTAGGGGTGGTGGGCCCGAGTGTTAAAGATCTAATTGGGAGATCCAAGTTGGACTTGCAAGGCGGAATGTATTCCCGCTTCTTTTTATCCGAGTTACATGTTCTCATATTATTGGGATGTAACAAAGTTAAGGATGGAGATCCCAGATCTTGCTGAGATATAATGGTAAGTATATCTCTTACATTAAAAGTAATTAAGGGAATGAACTTTCAGTGTTGACAAGGCAAGAAAACTTTGATATAAAAATTCCTAAATCAAAGTAAAATATATATACATATATAAATATACACTTATGCAAATTTCTTATTTCAGATAATCCTTCATTAAACCCACTCAATTCTATACTCAATAATAACCAGTAAAATGTCATGGATTGGACTCATGATCCAGATATTGTACTTGCAGTTGGACACACAATGTATGAGGTTGCAATGTGTAAGTTTCCTCATAATAATGAGGAATGACAATTAAATAGATAATAGGACTACAACCCTAGGGTTTGTATGTCTCTATAGTCTTGATCTCTCATCGGATGTACTTTGGAAGTGACATGTCAGTGATGATCGTAACTGTCCATTAATCCTTTATAAAATATAATGAAGATATTTTGGCATACATATGTTCTCTTAACATTTATCATGAATGAGATGGTTCACTGCATCATGCAGAATGGTGGCTCTATAAGAAATGATGTATTCAAAATATTTGAATACCTACCTGAACCAATGTTTTTGAGTCTAGATGGATGTAGACATGATGAGTGTCGTCATTCTACTGTCTATACTCTAGTCATTCATGAAGCTTCATAATATCCATATGTATGAATTTAATGAAGCATGTATACATGTTGAAATACTCTTACATTGAATTCTTTTGAATTTAACATAAGAGATCCTTAGTCTTAAGCAATGGTTGTTTATAGATATAGGGAGCGCAGTGGAAGCATGGGCCATACCCAAGATGAGAAGGATAGTCAAAGAGTTGATCGTACTTCTGTGACTTCCATATGGCATCCAAATAGTTGGATAAATGTCAATACTGTAGTAAGTTGATGTGTTGATAGTATGACTATCAAGTCTATCTAGAATCCTTAGAGAAGGACTCGGATAAAGCATAAAAATAATAATCTACATAAATCATTGAAATTGACTTTCTTATTTGATAAGATAAAGTCCAATAATTATATCTCAATCTTCTAATGACACTTGCAATTGGTTGCATATATATTAGAAGATTAGAAATTTGATCTTAAGGTTTAATTTTCATCCATGTTGGAATTGATGCAATTGTTGCAACAATTTCCATTGGATCAATAGACTTCATAATTTCAGTGGGGGAGCCCTTGGTCTTAGAGAATGTCTCTATAACCTAGACATTAGAATACACCCATTGTTTGTTTCTAAATGTTGGAAATAAACATGAATTCTGGAATGAACCTATCATTAAGAGTTATGATGGATATATTTTAGAAAGTAATCTAACATCTAGAGGACTCTACTGAATTAGAAAATTAATGAATGGTTCACTAACATTTCTAATAATGAAATTAAACCTTTAAAGATCAATAAGAGGATAAAGATCAATTGACAATGATTTGGCATCAAGATTTGGACGTTTGCTTGTTGATTTGATCAATAGACAAGTAAGAATGAAACTTTAGAATGTCTAAAATTTCAAAAACTTACATACTTATGAATATTGTATTCAAAAGTAAAATATGTCCAATACACCCTTCCTTGGGAAAGGTGTAAGATGTCAAGGTATTCAGGATCTCATACATATCGCTGTATGCGGACCATCTATATCATAGTAAACATTATGGATATGTGATATCTATTGATGATTATGTATGATATGAGATTTCTTATCTTCATCTAAGAAATCTTTGAAATGTTCAAAGATTTCATTATTTTGGTTTAGAACCAAAGTTTGAAGGAAGATAAAATGAATTTGATCTAATCTAGGTAGCAAGTACCTGTTAGACAAATTCAAAGAATACCGTATGGAGATATGAATATCATTTCTATCTCAATCCTCCTAAGACACCTTAACTCAAGAGAGTTACAGGGAGATACAATTGGATCATGTATGACATGATCTTATCAATGATGAGTTTTAGCATAATTATCCCTTAGTTTTCAGGTATATATGTGTAGTAGAGACTACAATGTATATCATTAATAAGGTTCCATGCATATAAGATGGAATCTAGCACTAGAGAGTGCGACTTCATTAGGAAAATAAAGGATGGTATTGGATACCTACTTTATGACCTTGGGATTCTTAAAAGATCTCATCTCTGAGAATGTGATTCTTAGAGGATGACTCTCTTGAGAATCAATATGAAAATAAAGTAAAGGAACTTATTTAATCTTGAAATGATAACGAGGCTCATGAAATAGGAAACTAAAGGGATAATAAAAGATGAAACACTAATACCTCTTCAAATGAGTTTGAGGATGTATTCCATGTGCCAGTTAAATCTGATATGATCTAGCTTCATATGATGAAGCTTATGAAGATCATGACATGGAAAGATGGATTTTTGCAATAAAGTCTAAAGTAGACTTCATGTACAAGTGTTGTATATGGACCCTCAAGGATCCACCTATATGGGTAAAACCTGTTAGGTGTAAATGGATCTTCAAGAGAAAGGGAACCTGATGAGAAGGTAGAAACCTTCAAAGCATGGTTCATATCCACAAGATACACACCAAAGAGAAGACATCGCTTGCGATGAGACTTACTCTTCAGTGACCATGCTTAAACCCATCAGAATATTACTGACTGTAGCTACATAAATTAACTTTGACATCTATAAGATGAAAGTCAATATTGCATTCCTCTATGAATACCTCTATGAGGATATTCACATGAAGTAACCCCGTGGCTTCTTGGTTGAGGAAAGCAAGATGTGCAAGCTAAAGAAATCCTTCTATGGACTCAAATAAGCTTATTGTAGCTGGAACATAAGATTTGATGAAATTATAAATGTTACGATTTCAGATAGAATCTTGATGAACCATATGAAGCTTAGTGGGGGTCCATTTGTGTTCATCATGCTAAATGTAGATAATATCCTAATCATTTAGAATGATAATAAGTGTTTTATAATTTGGTTGTTCCATAACTTGAGATATGATCTCAAAGATGCCTCTTGGATCTTAGTTCTGAAGTTGTCCAGAAACAAAGAGAAGAGGGTATCGGTACCGTCACATTTTGTAGTGCACCTTGGATATATTCCATTCTTGGAAAACCCCAAGGAAGGCTTCCTTTCCTTAAGATATGGTACTGACCTATCCAAAGGGATAGCACCTCAAAGGGTTGAGGAAACGAATGCTAAAACTGGTTGCCCTTATGCATCAGTTACGAGAAGCCGAGTGTATGCTAGATGTGTACAAAAGCCAGATATCTGCCATGTAGTAGGAGTAGTAAATTGTTACCGGTCCTACTATGGAGATAAAACACTTGATTATAGTAATAACAAAATCTTCAAATATGACAAGACTTTCGAGATAGTGATCTCTAAGTCTTATCTTCAAGAAATTAAGACTATATAGATAGTAATCTAAAAGGTCTTAAACTTCATATACCTTAGGAGATAGAGATCTCCATGAATAAAGGTATTCTAATAAGGATTATGAAAATATTGGTTATAATAATTATTAAGCTATAGTGTCAAGGACACTATAATAGCTTTAACAAGATTGAGTATTGGTTGCATAAGATGCAACATTCGCATTAGATGCGAGCACTGTTACTGGGGATATGCAAGTGTCGTAAAAGGACTTGGCGTAGTCTTGCGGGAACAGAGTGACTGATCAACATACCTAGCAATTTTCAAATAGCCTATGATTGTCACATGAGTGCGGGTTTAAATGATTAACCCATTAATGGCTCTTTGGGCTAGTGAGAGATTATTGGACATGCGAGCCCAGGACGAGCCATTATGCAATAAATGTTATTGCGAATATCATTCCCAAATCTGAATTGACAAACAAAATAATTTGCATAATAGGTCCCTTAGTACAATTAAGGTTATGTACCATGACCATCTTAATAATCATACAGCTATTGATTCAACTATTGAATCATAGAGGCTGGTGCTTGGATGAATATCTAAAGAGTTAGATTGAAGACTCATCAAGCACCGTCAAATGATTGTTAAGAGATGCCTGGGTAGGAGATGGCAATCCTTTCTTAGTTAGGCTACTATCTGACCGACCTCTTGATGCAGGTCCTTTGTATAGGAATAGAGATTCAGAGGTGTCCGATTAGTTAGGTCAAAGATTTGACTTAACAAGATCAAGATAACCAAAGTCCTATATCATATGCTGTCATGATATAGGCACACATCCTCTGACCGGAGACAGATGTGTTACTATATGTCTGAGTATGTACATTTGGCAGACCAATAGGTTGATGACCTAATCAAGGTCTATACACCGACGCGCTGGTGTGCATGTAAGGGCATATGAGTAATACGATCTTTCAAAGGGATCATACAGGTTAAGTTACTGAACCGGAAGACATGAGCTCACTTAAGAGATATTGAGAAGAATCAACTTCCGTGCACGGTCGTCTCGCTTTGGAAGCTTGACTGAATTTATAGGTTTGATATATACTTTTGGAAAGTATATGATCAAGACCTAGGTATGATATATGCTTTTGGAAAGTATATGATCGATACCAACTCCTAATGATCGAAAGAGAAACTTACTGATAGAATCCTAAAGTAGAAAGTGTAAAGTTGATCTAATACTTCGGGTTTATTTTGAGCCTTCCAGTATGCAGGATGTACATGTATTGGAATACCTGAGGGTGATGTGATCATAAACGATTGTATAACCATGACGCTTCCATTCCTAGGGAGTGATGAAACAGGTCTGGATTTTAGTGACTCCTCTCAGTAGATAAGTAATCTGATCTTGGTCCAAATGTGGGACATTGATCTGAATGTGATTCAGATGCAATGAGAAGATTAGATTTGCAGTCTTGATTTAATCAAGTATCTATGGGAGGCCCGCGATCTGGATTTGAGATATGATCTCAATATCTAAGTCACTATACGTGGAACAATACAATCGCCCTGTCCTTATCTCCTAGTATTTGTGGAGAAAGAGCATTATCCTTGAAAGAGTTCATGGATAATTTCATTATTGATATGTGTATCCGAGCATTGAGAAAATTGATAATTAAATGTGATTTAATTATCATGGATAATATGAATTTGATTCATATTATAAAAGGAGTTATCTTAGATAATTAAATGTGCTTTAATTATCAAAGATGTGAATAATGTGAATGCGATTCATATTATTAGGGCACATGAGAATAAGAGATCCAAGATGATTAAATGTGATTTAATTATCATGGATATGAATAATGTGGATAAAAATATCCATATTAGTCATATATATTATAAATGTGATTTATAATATATAAGAGAGAGCTATTGTAATTTACATTTGTTAATTAAATGTTGATGTGAATTGGATTCACATTGGACAATTAATTGAAAATGTAATTCACATTTTATTTTGGGTTGTGAATGTGATTCACAATTTTCCAATGGCAAGATTTCAATATTTACAAAATAATTATGAATTATTTTTATAGAATAATTTACAACAAGTGTTCTTCTAAATCTTGGAGATTTCCATGGAATAATGTAATCTCATTAGACATCATGAGATTACATGAGATTGCAACCAAATACAATATTTTGGAGGAGGAAATCTTCATTCCATAATCTCTATGCTTGATTGATTTAATTTGGGATTGATTTATATTGATTTATCAAAATAGATTTAATCTAAATTAAATTAATGGTTGTTGATTTTTACCAACACAAATCTTAGACATTAAAAGAAATACAAATCAATGAGAGCCATTGGATTTGTGTTGCCCATGGATTGAGACCATGGATCCCAAAATATTATAAAAGGAGAGGCACCCCATTGCTCTTCTTTACACAATGAGAACATAAGTCTCTCTCTCTCTCTCGTTCTCTCTCTACATGCATACTCTCTCTTACTCTCATGTGGCCGTCCATCATGGATGCCCTAGAGAGGTTCTCCATCGTCGCAACGTCGTCATTATGTTGCCTGATAGTTTGCTCGTGGATCTCTATCTCCTTCGGTGCGCCTCGCTCGTAAAGAAAACATCAGTTCTCATGTGTCGAGATCAGGAGATTCATCGTTTGGATCATCAACATGGATTGTCAGAAGCATGCATCTCATCCACACGCTCGCAAGCGTCTCCTCTGTCGAATCGGACTTGAGACAGGCGGTCTCTTCGTTTAGAGATTCGATTACAACCACGCTTCAAGAGGTAATCCTATTAGTTGTTTATGGTTTAGACGAAACGATCTAAGAACTGTTCTTGGATCATGTGGTTTCGTCGCATGAAAATTTTAATTTCCGCCTCATCGAGCAACTAGTGCGACTAGTCGCTCCCGATCGCATACGATGCAATCCTCACGCTTCCGTGATGCACTTAAGGATCTTACCATATCCTTCAGGGGGGATATTGGCTACCTGCTCCTTGTGTCTGAAGTTGTTGGGATTGGATTCACATGTGCTGGAATCAGTTTCTTGGTGGTGGTCAGGTCATCGATCCATTGATTCAGTTCATTCATGTTCTTTATGAGCAATGCAAGTTAGTCCAGTGCTGGGTCATCTGAAGGGGCCTCAGGTTGCTCATTGACTGGCTGTCGCTGAGACTGATAGTACGGAGGCTGTTGGTAACCATACGGATTCTGATAATGAGGAGGAGAAAGGGGAGGATACTATCCGTAATATGCATTTTATTGATTGTTAAGATGAGGAAAATGCATAGACTGATGTTGTGCTATCCTTGTCTCCAATTTTGGAACTGTGGTGGAGACTGAAAGTAACACTGGAATTGTTGGTGCTGGTACTGTTACTATCTGCCTCTCTGAAGATGGTGGGAAGGTCTCTGACCCTGCTTTGATCCCAACTGGCTTTGCCCTGACAGACGGGGATGGTTTCGCTCACGGTTGAACCAGATACCGTTCACCTCCTGAATGACAGGTGGAGGTGGAGAATGTTGTTTGAGAAATGTAGGCTACTTCCTGTTGGTATGGAACTATCTGATGTGCATGCTGTTGAACCTGATCAGGTGTCTGTACATAGTAGACATGCTGAACTATGGATGATCCTCCGCTACTCTGCTAGGTGGAAGAAGTCTGCTCCCTAGTAGAGGTATCGATTGCTGCACTCATACTGTGAACTACACTGATCTTACCTACAAGAAGCTCCAGGTACTTTGTTATCTTATCCAGCTTATCCAGGTTCTTCATCCTTTACTCGATCACTTGAAGCTTATCAAGCTCCTTGGACCGTTTCTCAATAATATCCACTTTGGATAGGTGGTTTCCAATAATGGTCAGGTCAGAGCTGTCCACCCTATCCACTTCTTGTGATGCCGTCATATTGACATCCTTGTGGGGTACTGCAGGGGCTGTGACAGGGTGATTCTGAAAAGCACGTGAAGAAGAAAGAGTTGCTGAACTCTCTGCCATCTCTTAAAAAAATTGATAAAGGACTTCCTCATCCTTGTTGAAATGGCTCCCCCCATAAGCGACATCTACCAGCTTCTGATTCTCAATACTTAAACCCCCAAAGAAATTTTTCATAAGGATGGTCTTTGGAATATCACGATGGGGGCACTTCTCCGTCAGATCTTTGAATCTTTCCCACGCCTTGTGAATAGGCTCCTGGGACATCTGGGAGAAATTAGCATTCAAGTATCGCATTTGGTTGAGTCATTCGAGCGGGTAATATTTGTTTAAAAATGCGGACCTCAACTCTTCCCAAGCAGTGACAACCTTCCCTTAGTGATTTTACCAATATAAAGCTTTTCCCATCAGACTAAATGGGAAGGCGGTCATCTGCACTACCTCTAATGGGACATTTGGGTAGTGTACTGTTCCACAAATGCGATCGAGCTGCTGGAGGTGTATATAAGGTTCTTCATTAATTTTTCCATGGAATATTGGGAGAAGAGGTAAAATAGTGGGCTTAATCCCAAAATGCCCATGAACTGCAGGGATTTGTATCTAAGAATTTGTCTATCCTACCCCTGGATTATAAGCATCCTTTAATGTAGGCTTAGCCCCAGGTTCTATGTGAGGTTCTTCTCCTCTATTCCCACATCTAGGGTTTTTGTTATTCCCCTCTCTCCTTTCTTCTCTTTCCTGTCTCATCTCGAGAATCATATCTTTCAATGTGGTCTGAAAGTTAGCCTACTCTGCTAACTATTCTTGAATTGATTGGATGAAGGCTAACATGGTGTTGTTGATCTCGCTCTGCTTCGACGTGGTTCCCTTTCCCTTTGATGGCATCGGGTGTCCGGTGTCTAACTCAGAAAATGTGCATGACACTCGATCAGTGCTCAGAAATGATGGAGTCTCATATACTAATTCGAGATTAAAGCCAATCCCAAACAGTGGATTGATGGATGTTGTGAAGTGTGAGGTGGAAAAAGAGGAATACTCAGGAAGTGAGTCTCCTTGAATAGAAGGTGAACGGTTTAGAGTGTAGAATGAGTTCGCAAAGTTTGAACGAGAAATACTCCGGTCCAACATCTTCGAAATCAATAGATAGGATACGGGAGCACGGAGGTCAATGCAAGTGTGAAAGTGAATGAAGGCACAAATTACGCAGAAGAATCTTTATCACTAGCAATCAAACACAATACAAATCCTCAGTTCACCAACACAACGCAAAGTGAAGACCGTGAAGATTCAACCAATTATCTTGTCAATTTTATAGTTTGGTGAAAATACAATCTATCAGAGCGGTTAAAGCGAGCTGTTAGGAACCTAATGCTCCCAGGAGACTGTCCTAATCCCAAATTTTGATCTTTCTCAATCAATATGAATTGCGGACCGTTTACTGGCTTCCTGATCAATTCAATCTGCTAAGTATGTCGCAGACTGTTTATCGACTACTTGGAGAGATCCTCACTGGAGAACGACTAACCCCAAGGCAGTAGTCTCAAAAGTGTTCGGGCGTGACTCTATCCTAGTGTGTGGGTCGCTCTCTCACTGCATCCAAACCAAACAATGAGGGAGTTATTCTCCCCAAAATAATGATTTTTCCTTATGTTTATTTTAGGGTCGAGTTTTCTTTAGCAGTCCCGTATTCTAGGCAGTTGTCACTTGTTTTAAATATTTTCAATGAATTTCCTACGGAGTGTCCAATTTTCTTTAACTTATGTGAGTGAAAACAAGGAAGGATATCGGAAATGCCAATGCGTAATTAAAAACAATGATGCATGCAGGGGTTAGAGATGCGTACCTTATCGCCAGCACTCGACATGCAAAATGATCCATGCCGAATTTAAATACAGAAAAGTAAACTAACCTATATGATGCAAGTGAACCGTCCTAACAATAGCTTCTATTAATGGGCAAGAATCTGTTTAATTTGATTAAGTCTAATTACGCTCTACTCTATAGGTACAGAAATTATTATTTAGGGTGTTTGGACCTAATTAATTATCAGGTGTAAGATAATTAATTAAAGCAATCAATAGATAGCTCAGGAAATCCGCGTGAAACCAAGAAAAATAAGGTGATGAAAACAAATTCGGCGAGGTCCCCCAAGTGCACCAGCACTTGACAAAATAGACTCCGCAACAGATGAATGTCTGTTTACAAGAGTTCAAATGCTAAAATAAATAAAAATTATCTAAGCTCTAAATGATGGTCTCTCTCAAAATCTTCTCCTCCTCCTCCTCCTGCACTCTCCTACGGCTTCAAGATGAATCAAGACGCTTCTGCTTTGCTTGGATGCTTCGGCTCTCCTAGGATCACCTTTTTTGCTCCACAGACCCTGACAAGAAAAAGAAAAGGGAGAATATGTAAGAAACACAATTATGAAAATATAAGCACAAACTATGAAATGAATGCAGTGGAAATAAACAATGGAGCAATTGTGGAAAGATATAAACAACCAAGAATAACAGGTCAAAAGAGAACCCTAACTACTCTCATCGTGCCTCCTCTGCAATGGCGCCATTTTGTTGACACGGAAAACTCAAGGATTGATTATTAATGATATGAAGTTGTCGTCATCGCCAAAATTCTCAGATCAAAAAACAATGTTTTTCTTCTCTCGCTGCAAAATAATTACAAAGAATAGGGTGGAACAAGAGAAATATTTTTCCTACTTATTTACTTGTATAGAGGACATGATTGAACTCAGGGAGGCTACAATTCCCGAGGGTTCTTCAAATAATCGAAAGAAATTCAATTAAGAGAAAAAGCAGGAATCTCAAAGGCAAACTAACCTTGGTTTTTGTGTATTTTTTATCTTTTAATTAATATTATTTTTATTTTTTGATTTTTCAAATTTTTAGTGATTTTCATTTTTTAGTTTTTAAAATTTTCAAATAAGGAATAATGCACAAGGGAAGAAACACACACCCACACTCTTTTTATATTTTTTAGTTATATATAAAATTCTCAGAAAAAATCCAAAGAAAATATTTTTGGGTTTTAGAGGCTCTGAAATGTTTTTTAGAATTTTTATGGAATTGTCAGATGTTTTTGTATTTTTTTTAGAATCAAACAGTGGCAAAAATGATAAACAGTACACAGCCTGGAGTAATTTGCAACTTAAAAATATTTTAATGCCCAAAACTCTTGGAAACTATTTTTATACTAAAATATAGGTAAATATCTACACACAAGAATCGAAATCACGATTTTTAGATTTTTTTTTAGATTTTTTTTGTGATTTTTATAATATTTTTAGTTTTTTTTCATTTTTGGGTATTGAAAAGAATTAATACTCTAAATTTGCATATAAATTAAAAGGCAATGAAATACACCTAATCTTTTTTTTGGATATTTTAGAGATATATTCGATTTTTCATGAAATTTTGAATTTGAGGAAGAGAAAATGACACTATTTTTAATGTTTTAATAATATCAAATTATTATAAAATGCGATGAAAAATTTACACTATGGACACACGGTAAGAGTATACATAATTTTTTATAGAATTTTCAGAGAAAATACCACTTTTATTTTAGTGAAAAGATACGTCAATAAATAGTATGGAAAGATAGGGACTGAAACACAAATAGTTAATGTTTTTGAATTAAATAAATAATAGAGATAGGGGCGTGAATGTAATTCGCCAATTTTTGATCCCCTCTAAGGGTTTCTCCAGGTTCCTTCGTCAATTCAAGAGGGGGTGCCGCCCACCCTTCTTCTCCAAGCACATGGGCGTCTCATTTGCATCGCATTGCATTGTACATTTTTCAGCACAAAAATTAAGCACAATTAATTAATTATTTAACTTAATTTAAGACCATGCAACTAAGAATCACCGTTCCCTGTGTTCGACCTTGGTAGACTTGGCAAGTAAAAATATTTCACAACATTCAAAGATTGTGGGTTTTGACGAACCGAAATTCAACTCTTATACTACAATTCATCATTACTAAAGAGGTAGAAATTCGCTCTCATCAGGAGGGAATGGTGATCGGTGGAACACGCAAGATCCAATCGAAGCTCGCCTCAAGCGACCTTCTTCTCTGTTCTTCTAACCCCTTCCTTAGTCGTCCGATCGTCGCCTCATACCAGATGAAGTAGCAGCCATTGGATACGTCTCACCCTCACCATCAGATTGCGACCTGCTATGTAATCTCGAGCATTCATCGACGAACTGGTACCGTGCGTTGCATGTGCGACGCGTGTCAAGTGAATCCAGCCTCGACGTCCGATTGTGCGTTATATTGGTGTAATTTACACATTTCGCCCAACATTTTCTTTGTGATTACTATTTAATCCTGTAAATAAAGTATAATGCGTAAAACAAGTAGAATTTTTGCATTAAGGCCCTCGCACTTCTTGTAAATTACACGTGGGTCCCTTCCAGCCTAGTCACATGTAGTCCCACGTGACCAGAGGAATATTGCACTTTTGCCCGGGAAATTTTTGTATATCATAAAAACATTCATAAAATTTGAGTAAACATTGTAGATTTTGGGATTATTTGCTTGTATACCCCTGACATTTATTTTTATTACAAATATGCCCCTACCAAAGAATGCATTTTTGTAGTCTTTATCTATTTATTAAATATATCTAACGTATTCCTAAAAATCCATAAAAATAGGGTTTGGTTCTTTATGCCTTATACTTTCATGCCCGTATTTTTTTGGCATTTTTTGCTTTCAATCTATTTATTAAAAATCAAATGGAGCACATATATTCCCTGTTTAACTTAAAAATACTAAAAAATATAAAAACAAGTCTAAAAATTCCAAATATATAGTATATTTTGACGTATTTTACTTACGAACCGAAAATCACTAAAAATTGAAAAAAAGCCTAAAAATTTAAAACCACCAAATAAAAGTCTAAAAAATCTTTTAATAATTCAAAAATATATGTTTCTATTCTATAACTTTAGTTATCTACATATTTATATATTAAAATTGATTAGGGTAATTTCAAGATTTATTTAGTATTTTAAAACCCAAAATCAATTTCTAGTATTTTATTAATCGCTTATTTGAGATATTTTTGACTTTCAAAATTGCATAAAAATTAGCAAAAAACTCCTGAAAATTAACAAAAAAATTAGGAATATATAAAAATCAGAAAAAAATACTATTTGTACTATATTTTGACTATTTTTACATATTTCTATATATAGAGTATCTACATATTTCTTATAGTGTATTTATACATATACTTATATGTATATATACATTATTTAAATGACAAGGAAATATTAAAATTGAAAAGTATAAAAAGAAAATACAAATATATAAACCTAAAATAAAATTAAGGAAATATAAAATTAAAAACCCACAAAAATAATAAATGTTTATACATGGCGAATGATTTGGTGTCTACATAAATAACCATAGGACATGTATTACTCTTTGGGGTTCGACCTTTATATGCTTGCTTGCTATGCATTTTATGGTAGAAAAAATAATTTTTATCCTCACTTGTGCTATTTATTACCTTCAATTGATATTGTGGATTAATTGCTGATTAACCATGTTTTCTGAGAGGTCGCTTCAGCGACACCGTGGTCTCGCCCTGTGTAGACTACTCTAGACCGTCATGAAATCCATGTTATCAGCCACCCGCGGCTATGCTAGACTCCACCGTCCGCTGTCGTGCTCCCTCGTCACCCATGGGCACGACCGTCAATCTACGCGTGCGCACAACAACCAACGTGACCCTGGTCGACCCCCAAGCAGCGGTGCACTGCCTCCGCCGTGGCTCCTCCATCACAGCCAGCCCGTAGGTCTCCTAAGCGTGTCGTAGCTCCTCGAACTGCCACCTCCAATCGCCCCCTTCCTCCATCGACACCGCCCGCCACCCCTCCCCACCTACGGTGCCTCCACCTGTGGCTGAACCCCTAGCAGCTGAGCATTGCCTCCACCATGGCTCCTCCCTCACCTCCATCTCCGCAACCACTCCTCCTTGTTGTGCGTCCATCCCCAAGCGACCGCACTCTGTTTTCGTTCTCGTCTTCGTTGAGCCCTAATTGCAAACAAGAAGAAGAGGGTTACTTTTTTATTTTGTAAAAATTTCAAATTTTATCCAGCAGGTTTTGTTATTCCCAAAAGTGCCCCTATGCAATTTTTTTTCTACTCAAGTTAAATTCGTACATTGCATGGATACCCTTATGTTCATGTGGGAATTTGGATATCTATTTTGCATCATTTATTTTAATGAAAATGATATGTTGTTAAGATTAATCCTCTATCATTTGGATATTTATTTGGATTTTTTTATTTTTGGATAATTAAATAAAATCATTTTAGTGAAAAATAGCATATTTTACCTACTGTGTGGTCTTAAGTTCATATTTGACTCACGGTTTCTCTAAAATTTCCTCAAAAGTTAGAAATGATGCCTTGAAATGTCCTTAATTACTATCTAAATTTCATCTTAATTAGAGATATCCTATGCCTTAAATAAATTATAGAGTGATTTTAGTAAATGATTTTTAATTAAATCCATACATATTATTTTTGTGAAATTCCAACTCTTCTGGATTGCATATTAAATATCTTGTTGAGATATTTCAATCTATGGCTAAATCGAAAATATGAATTTATTATTAATTAAATACTCATAGGTACTCTATTTTCATTGGAAAAATTAATAAAAAAATTCATATATTCTCGAAAAAGTCCAAGATTTGTTGTAGGCCCATTTCATCATGTTTAACTTTCAGTTCATAATTTCTTCATCCTGTTTGTGTGAAAAATTACGTAATAATCCATAAAAAATGTGTATTTTTTATTATTGCATTTTTATCCTTAAAATTCTAAAAAAGTATTTTGCATTCATCACTGGATTAGGTTTTTTAAAAAATATAATTTGGATGAATTGGATTAATTTCACATTAAAATTAATTTGACTAAGTTGTGTGTTTTCTTATTAACTTATTTCTCCTGCATTTTGCATTCACATTCATTTTGCATCAAAAAATTTAAAAACTTTCGCATTGGAAACCTCCTAATTATTTTGATTTGACCTAAAGTTGTTCCTATGTCTCCATTTGTTCGACCTTGGACTTACACAGGATATAAATTAAAAACTGAGTCCTCTTCACAGAGACATTCGATTTGGTTCTGATTAATTGACTGAGTGATGTGCTATAGTGAGTATGAATAATATACCCACTCAGGCACATTCTTCAGATGGTGTCCTTGCCGGGGAGGCAAACAACTTAAGGTTTAATTTAGAAAATTGGATTTAGGTTTCTCTCACCCAGGTAGTTTAACCCCTGAGCTGCCTTATAATTAATCCATTTCCCCCTTATTTTCTCTCAATTATTTTTTTCTCATTTTTGTATATATTTTGTTGTTTATCTCTCTAATATAAATTTCCTTTTCCTTGAGAGGGCCTGGTGAACTTGTAGTGCATTGGGGGTTGACGGACATGACACACGCCGATTGCTGAAGATCAAGGAAAATTAATTTATTTTTGAGAGCATTTTCATTTTCGTAAAATTTTGTAATTATTGTGTTGTAATAATTTAGGTAATTCGATCTTTACAACGACTCTTTTTTGAGAGCTTGGTCTTGTATCAGGATTGGACATTTGACTCGTTCGTGATCGTGTGGTTGATTGATGTAGAATGGGACTTGCACTTACAGCTCTTAGAGCATTTTTACTAGAATATTTTTATGGCTTGTGCTCGTAATATTTAAGACCATACATCACATTTAACAAGACACACTTAGACCACAGAGCTATTAGTCTAAATTAAATAGTTCATCAGTCGCTAATAGGACTACATATATAGAAACAGTTTCTCGTTTGCATCTCATATAGTATAAAATTTCAATTCTGCGTTGCATCCCGCCAGTAGAGCACAAGTATCACTGTAAGTCTTCTGAACTGGGCATGCATCATTGATTTCACTATTTGTGTCAGTTTTCTCGACTCCCTTCCCCTTGGTACAGAAACTTAGGTTAATAGGAAATCAGGACTGATCGTTAGGCATGTCGTATTTGGTGGATAAATAAAGTTATAATCGAACTTAAAATCAAGACTGCTAATCAGAATTGACCAAAAAAATTGACTAAAACTAACACTTATTTTCAGGAGAACAAAACCCTCATTATACGCTCGTGCTATTGCGATTGTTGAGAGATGAGGACGCATCCCTAGGATAGTGCCCAAACCCTACTTTCAAGCATTACGTAATTAGACGTATACCTTTATTTATCACCTAATTAAAATTAAAAAGATAAACGGTTGGACTCTTGCGATCATCACACTGTTGAGTAGATGAACCCATGGTTTGTTCTTGTGTTTGTCTGTTTTGTGTGTTATTCGGTGCACTTGCACACTTTATTCCTTGATCCGCTTCATTTTCCCATCTCTGTTCGAAAATGTCGGAATATTGGTCATCATATCCAGATCACTCTTCTTCAACCATATTCCGATCATCCCCGCCCTCTTACTCCTCCTCATACCCACACCTTGACTATAAAGTCAGAAGTACTACTGACTTCCCCACTTATTCGTGCTTCTCACCTACCCCACATTCTTACACCCCTGAACCACATCCACTCTAGATTGTCTAACCATATTCTCATCTGCTTGTTGGAATTAAGGAACGAATCAAAGAGCTAGTTACTGTTGAGATGAATGATTGGCAGAATCAGTTACCCTCACAGACTTCATTCTCACTTTAAGTTGGGACCAGACAACAATTGGCCTATACACATTCCAATTTGACCTTAGGGTACAACATGGTCGAATAAATAGATCGAATGGAGAGGCCTGCACTACATGATCTTCCTGACTTGATCAACATTAGTGATCAAGCCCACATTAACCAACCTTCCCACCAACCATTTGAAGAGTCGACATATACAGAGGATTGGATTCATGCGACCAATTTACAGACCCCTTGCCTATTGACTCCACCTTATGAGGCTCTGACCGATAGCCGCCATACAGATGGGCCATACTCAACCCAATGCCTAAGTCAAGGTGTGTTGAGTATAAGAGCCCGAGTTCTCAGTAGTATCCTCCAATTGAGCATTCTTCTCTCATGATGTTTCATGAGAACTTATTAGAGGATGTCATTTCTAGTCCGATCAAGAGTCCATGTATGAAAGTGGATCATGGATTTTGTGGATCGAATTTTGAAAACCTGGAAGACATCAGATTGACCACATGTCATGTACAACTGAAGTCCATTCTGCCTCCCTCTTCTACTAACCACCTTCCCTCCAAACTAGAGTCTGTACATTCTTCTATTCCTTCTTCACCAATCAAAAAGATCAAAAAAATTGAAAAATCAGAAAACACCATAAAAGTTGAAAATGGAAAAGATATAAAAAAATTGGACCCTACAGTTAGGGATGGGACTGATAGAGAGTTGATTTTTGAGCTTCCCTTAATAATTTCCATTGAACGATTTTCCGACCTCAAAAGTTTTGTGCGAAGTAAGTTAATGCTTAAAAGGTCGGGCAATAAGAGGACAAGGTTCGAGAAACACATAGTGTGTATGACCACTTCTTTGGTGATAGGGAGAAAAACCAAGAGCTGAGAGTGAAGCGGTTGCCTAGGTTTAACTGTGAAATCAAAGATACTACCTTTGCCCATGTAAGAATCGATGATGACTTATCGATCAATACCCTCCTAACCTCCATGTTTGCCAAGCTCAAACTCGGATCAATCAAGAAAACGAGAGAGATTGTTCAGCTGGTTGATCGGCCTATAAATGGTCAAAAGGAACCATTTCTGTCATCATTATTTTCCAAGGTGCTCTACTCTAGGTAGACTTCACGATCATTGACATTGATCACTGAGGAGAGTTCACCGAGTCTTCGATCATTCTCTGAAAGCCGATCTTAGCCTTGGCTAAGGCAACTCTAGATTGCGAGACTCGAGAGATCGATTTCACTACATTGGGAGCACTCCGACCTCATCTAATCTTTGAGGACACACAATATTCTAAGGTAACTTGTAAAATTGTAGACAGCCGTGACCTTCGAGAAATAGTTGAGTCCCGCCTCACTACTACACCTGAGATACCGACTGTCCAGACGACCATTAGTTCAGAGACTCCTTACACCTCCACATCACCCATTGCTTGCATCACCACCACCATGACAACTTCTACAAAGAACTCACAACCAGAAGTTGTCCCTGAGTCGGACACCATCATTTACGATTTACTTGATTATTTAGATGATCCGACGCATGAGTCGATAATGCCAAGTCAACTGAGAACACTATGCCATACCAGAGATGTGTGCTGACCCTACAAGGGTATTACAATGCATATGGTGACTCATCTAATGATGAACCTCTGGTCAGCACGTCATACACTACATCATAGACCTACACTAAAAGATACAACCGTGACCAAATTGACCAATCTTGATAAATCGATTGCTCCATCCTCTAGTCGGTCAAATGGTAAGAAGAATAAGAGTATTGATTCCTAGAGGTGTTCCCCTAAACTACTCAAGACGTATCAATATCCTCTTCCTCTTTGTGCTTCATGTTCTAGAAACTGGCTAAGAAAGTTGCCTTCGACAAACTAGAGAAGGAATTTTCTAAGGAGTCCTTATCAGGTCTCGATGAGGTGATATATATGAGTGAGGTTAGTTTGGTTGTTCTTAAGCCATATTTGAGCAAGCAGTCGTGTATCGACCCTCATTAGACATTCTCTACCCCTCACTATTATTCCACTGAGGACGATTTTGACAACGACACATATGTATACTACCTGACCCCTCACTCCTGCAAGAAGGCCCTTCCCAAACCTTCTTGATCCTTTTATATTATTTTCCAGTCTCATTAGTCCCCCAATCTTGTATTCTCTCCAATACTTAGGCTGACCAGAGCCTAAGTATAGAGGGCTGATGCCCGTTGTGTATTCGCCAACACTCTTATATGCTTTTTCTCTTCTATTCTTTTCACCCACTTAGGCTTAGTACGAGATATGGATTTTTGTCACCTAGTGCCATGAGGACATAACATGTGCTAATTATAGGGGGGTTTGTACATATTACATATATACTTTACCTATAGCTTGTACTTTGACTTGTTTTTAATAAAAGCAAGGGGTTATGGGTAAATTGTTGAAAATTAGAGTTAGAAAAAACTTTCATAAAACATTTTTAAAAAAACTAAAAAAACTAAAAACTTTAATTTTTCAATATATAAACTTTTTTGAAAAAATCAAAAATATTTTCAAAAAAACTTTTTTTAGAAACTTTTCAATTTTTTCCTTCTTCCTCTTTCTTTTCAAAAAGCAATAAAAAATCTTTTTCAAAAAAACTTAAAAACAAATTTCTCTTTTCTTTCTTATCTATTTTTAAAAAACCAAAAAATCTTTTTCAAAAAAAGTGTGTCCTTTCTTATTTACATTTCTTTTTCAAAAAAACTTTTGAAAAAAAACTACAAAATCCTTTTTTAAAAAAACCATCTTTCTTCGTTTCCTTTCTTTTCCAAAAAAATCAAAAAAAATTAAAAAAAATAAAATCATAAAAAATAAAAAACCTAAATAATGAGTTGATTTAGTCCTTGACACTTACACATTCACACAAGATTAGTGGTCCAAGAACACTTGGTCTATGAGGTCTTGAGATTTTAAGTTAATTTGCCTTAGTCATTAAGTTCTTTGACTTAATTATTCACATTTGCCTAGTTTGAAAGATCTGTGTGTTATATTGCATACTTAGTCTCTGCCTTAAGAATATGACCAACTCTTTACATACACGATTGCAATTGTGATGAGATGAGTTGAAATTTCACTTGAGGAACTGGGATGAGGGATTTGAGTATGGACATGATTTTATGATGCTTGGGGATGGGATAAAATCAATGAAAGCTTCATGAAAACTGAGTGTCAACACCTTTAGCCCATATGAGAACATTGTTCTTGTACTATCTCTTGTCATTTAACTATGTTCAAGGGTGATGAAATCTAAAAAAATCTTGATAAGTGTGCATCAACTTTTGGTAAAAGCAGTGGAGCTAGCCGAAATTCAAAAGCAAAGAAAATGAAGAAAGAAATGTTGAAAGAAAATCTCGCACCATACAAAGTCAAATATCGAAGGTCTTCCACCAAAGGCGAGCGCTTCCAACCATTTCAAACTTTCCATTTGGACCACCGCTATTAGGACCAAGAGTTGAGCTAGCATCCAAAAAGGGCTCTGCATCGTAAATGCTACAAGTATTGGTGTAGAAAGTATATGAGATACTCAAAAAAGGCACACCATGGTATACTCCCAGGAAAACAAGTGTAGACGACTCCAACTTCTCTTGACGGACACACTGATCAATAATAAAAAAATTTCATATGCTAAGTTAATAAGGCACTCGAAAGGATCTTTGTTCCAATGAGATGGAGAGAAGAAATGACACAATCGTATGCCCTCCATCAACTGGCCTTCCATCTACACTTCTAAGTTTGACAACTAAAGATACGATGGATTGGACGCAAGAAATGGTCTATTCCCTAGTGTTGAGGATTAGGTCTTAGGAGAGCCTTTTGGACTGGAACCTTGGGTGACGCTGCGACTCCACTCTTGTAAGTGCGGTCAACACTTATAGTCATATCTCTATTATATATGTATACAGAGAGAGTCTAATGATTAGGGAAATTGGATACCTTTTGACTAGAGCTTGGTTCAGCTTAAACTTTTAGGGTCCCTAAAATCGAGAGTTCTTTAACAGATCAAGTATTGTATTCTTATGCATAGTCAGGGGTTAATCCAACTTATTCATTTTTTATTTGCTTGAGGACTAGCAAAGTTTAAGTGCAAGGGGTGATGAATCCACTATTCGTTATCTCAATATATTAATCTTAGCGAAATCCATGAGTAAAATATCAAATAAATATCCATAAAATTAATAAATTAACAAAATAACTCTTGTAAATATAATACACTAATTATTATATATTATATTATACAAAACAATTAACAATAAAAAACTGTAAAATGAAGGAGTTTATTTACCTAAAATAGCCCAAACTTCATGTATTTTTAATAGTTTCATTTCAAGGCTTTTTTGTCTAATTTCTTTGACTTGTTCATAAAAATATGTATAAAAATAAAAAAATATAAAATAAATTTTACCTCAATAAATACTCCTAGATCCAAAAAAAGCCATAAAGTCCAACTTTCTGGCCAAATTCCCATTTTGTATGAACTCCAAATTCACCTAACTTATTTTTAAAGTTTATGTTCGAAAATTATCTATCTGGTAAAAGTGGTTTCATTAAAATAAGATGCAAAATATGGGTTTAAGGACCTAGGTGTACATTGTATATATTGTAAATATTCTTTCTTTCTTCCTTTTTATTTTCTTTTTCTTAGTTACTAGAAAAATCCAAAAAATCCTTTTTTTTTGTTTTATTTTATTTCTAGTATTTTTTTTATGTTGCAAATATCTTTTATTAAAAATATAAAAAATGAAATTTGAGAAGTGGAAAAATGTGTGGATATGTTTGTTTTATTTATGGACTTACTTTTGTAAATTCTCCACTATATTTTCTCTTTTTTTATTTTTTCATTATCTACACTAAATCCCATATTCTTCCATTAACCACCAAGACTACCACAAACTTCCGTTCAACTCCACCATCTTTTCTAACCTCCCATTCAACTCATTAGTCTCCACCTTCATTTTTCTCCAACTTCCCATTCTTCTACTTTTTATTCATCTCATCCTTTTCATTTTTCGATCATCCTCCATTCTTTGAGGAAAAGGAGAGAGCTCATTGAGGTTTATCGGTGACAGTATTCCACCATGACACGAAGCGATGACCCCCCTTCAGGTGAGATCTGTGTCGACCATCGTCCCCGCGTCACGAGTTTCCCATAAACCTCGCATAGCTTCTGAGATTTTTCTTCCTATCGGATCGAGGCCATGACAGGAGTCCAACATAGCTGCTCCACAAATCCGACGAACCTCATATAAGTATTCCCTCTCATTTCCCTTGTTATTTTACTTTATATAACATTTTTATTTTCCTCATTTTTTAGCACATCACATCACCATTACCTTCACAACCAACTCATTTCCTCTTCTTCCTTGATTTCCCGAGATTACGAAATTTCAAAAAAAATAAAATCAAATAAAAAAATAAAAAAACTGCAGCCTGCCGGTGGCTGACACCCTACAACCATCGTCGGCCTCCGCCACCTTCGACTGCCCTCCTCGTAGCACCACCAGTCGCACCCCTTACTGGTTGCATCGTCGACAACCACGGCTCTACCAGACTCCTCCACCGCCTATCGCTGGTGCTCCCTCGTCACTCGCAACCACGACTGTCGCACTGCACGTGTACATAGCAGCTCGCGCAGCTCTAGTCGACCCCCAGTGGCCGTGCGCCGCCTCTGCTGCGACTCCTCCATCGCCTCTAGCTCGTAGGTCCCCAAGGCATGTCACAACTCCTCCATCCGCCACCTCCAGTCGCCCCCTTCCTCCATTGATGCCACCCGCCGCTCCCTTCCACCTGCAGTGTTCCACCTGCGACACCTCCAAATGTGTCCGACCCCCAAGAGGTCGTGTGTCTCCTCAACTATGGCTCCTCCCTCGCCTCCCTCACCCGTGGCCACTCCTCCTCATCGTACGTCCAACCCCTAGCGACCACGCTCTGCCGCCCTTCTTCCCTTCATCAAGCCCTAATTGCAAGCTGGAAGAAGAAGGTTATTTTTTATTTTGTAAAAAATGCAAATTTTATCCAGCATGTTTCGTTATTTACAAAAGTGCCCTGTGCACATTTTATTTTGCTCAAGTTAAATTCGTACATTGCATGGATACCCCTATTTTCATGTGGTAATTTGGATATCTATTTTGCATCTCTTATTTTTATGAAAAATGTTTTGTTGTTGAGAAACTAATCCTCTATCATTTGGATATTTATTTGGATTATGAGTTTTGGGTAACTAATTAAAATTATTTTAGTGAAAGATTGCATATTTTACCCTCTATGTGATCTTAAATTCATATTTAACTCATGGTTTGCTCCAAAAACTCCTCAAAGTTAGAAATGATGCCTTGAAACGTGCTTAAACTACTTTCTGAATTTCATCTTAATTGAAGTTATCAAGTGCTTAAATACATTATATAGTGATTTTAGTAAATGATTTTCGATTATATCTATTCACGTTATTTTTATGAAATCCAACTCTCCTAGACTGCATATTAAAATACCTTGTTGAGATCATTCACTTTCTCGCTAAATTGATAATATGGGTTTATTAAGAATTAAATACTCACAGTCACTCTGTTTTCATTTAAAAATTCATATGCTCTAAAAAATCAAAAAATAGTGTAGCTTCTTTTCATCGTGTTTAACTTTCAATAAAATTTTCATAATTTCTGCATTTTTTGCGTGAAAAATTAAGTAAAAACCCATAAAAAGTAAGCGTTTTCATTGTTGCATTTTAATTCTTAAAATTCCAAAAAAATGTGTTTTACATTCATCACTGGGTTAGGTTTCTAGAAAAAATATAATCTGATTGAATTAGATTAATTTCACATTAAAATAAATTTCGCTAATTGTGTGTTTTCTTATTAACTTAATTCATCCGTATTTTGCATTCGTATTCATTTTGCATCAAAAAATTTAAAAAATCCACATTTGAAACCTAAGCCTAATTATTCTGATTTGACCTAAAGTTGTTCCTTTGCCTCCCTGTATTCGACCCTGGACTTGCTCGATATAAATTAAAAATCGAGTCCTCTTCACAGAGACATTCGATTCGATTCTGATTAATTGGCTGAGTGTCGTGCTATAAAAAAGTATGATTAATATACCCATTCAGACACATTCATCATCATCCTGTGACTGTCCATATGTGATTTAAATGTAGGATCATTCATTTCAAATCATATTCTCATGACTAGTCAATTAAGAGAAATCTAATAATTATAAATATTATATTATTAATCAATATTAATTTAATACAATTAAATTAACAACAATTCAAATAATCTATAGAAAAAGGATTAATGCAATCAAGTATTGTATCTCTACAACTTGTAATAATCAATTTGTGCATGCAAGTAAACATAATTTTCTCTTTTCAAAGTATAATCTGACTTATTCATAATTAGCCTTTATCAAGATATTGTTGGCTAGGTCATGCATAATATTAAGTGGGAGCACTTCCTTAACTTTTAAGGTGCCAACTAAGTAACTCCACAACAATCCAATCTTACACACCAAATTTATCTTGATTGAACATAATATGAATGAACTAATTTGTAATCGAGCACTTAAGTCGATTGTTGAATTTAAATCAAGAATGTTCATAATATAAATATGAAATAAAAAGACAATAAGTATTTAATACCATCGAATCAAGAAACATAATTTCATGTTCCAAATATGCAAGTTTGCGATCATCACACTTCAAATTTAAAGACACCATATGACATGGACTTAAAATTCATTGAGACCCCAAATCATTCTAAATATTAGGACCAACTTATGATGTCAATATATCAAATACATTCTTATCAAATTCAAGTTGGAAAAAGCAAAAATAAGTCATTGTATTTTATTGAGTCCTCTTCAAACATCGCTTGTGGAAGAGTCCGTTGTCTCAAGGTAGCGTGGTCATATTCATATGATTTTTTTTGCTTTGATTAAGGAATTGATTAGTTACTTACAAATCATTATTTTTAAATGTTATATGAATAAAAAATTGTTGCAAAAAGTTCCATAATAGTTCACTACGATCTTTGTATGAAATCCGAGTCTATGAGCAATTTCCATATCTGAATTCACCTCGGTGCCACCAACTTTTGGATGGGCTTTTTGTATGAGTCCAGACTTTATAGACCTCACAAAAATATAAAAAATGAGGATACCAATAAAAGAGATTAATAACAACATCATGTGTCGATGAAGAACCCGTAATACTTAAATTAATGAAAAATATTGTATATGCGAAAAAGGAAATGTGATCTGTTGTTCTTAGGCCCAAAATGCAATCTGAATCCTCTGAACAAGGCTTTGTATAGTTTCAAAGGATTTGATTAACCTCATTCATCATTAAAGCAGAAGATGGATCTAATCTGGACAAATAGAATTATTGTATGTCACTTTGATATCGTATAAAAAAATCAAGGCAAAACACACATGGTACTGGAAACAATTTTTGAATCATTTTACCACCCACATAAGCTGAGGGAAATACTTCTGAAACATGAATATGATCCCTAGCCTCCAAAGTTGGAGACTTCTAGGTTTGAGTCTGATTCATAAAGAAACACACGCGGGCATGGAGATTACCCTATGTACATCTTGCGAACTTTAGAAACAAGTCCCTCTCCATGATGTCCACATCCAAAAAGATACTTAGAGAGGACTAACACTGTATGTTTGTTTTACAAAATCTACCTTTTTCTTTGTGAATCCGAGGCAATGAAATAGACGATCCTCCTCACGAGACAGGATAACCCGATGGAGAGGAGAAGAGAGGAGGGTTGATGACCATATAGAAGATGGAAAGGGAGTGGATATCCATAGAGTTTTCCCTATGATTTCTATGAAAGGAACTTTAAATTCTCAAAACCTAGAAAATTAAGTTAGAAGGGCACCCATGCCTCTTTCTTTTAGTCTAATGGACGACCAAGATGTCAATCATGCTCCTTAGATTGAATGGTTATGAAAGTTCTATTCAATTAGAATTAGAAGAATAATAATGTAAACTATAATCAATAAATAAAGATAGGGAGAGATAGAAAGGACATGATCATATTTCCATGTCCCCATGGAAGTTGTTGGAAAATAACTTCCATTCTCTCTCCTCTTTATTTAATCCTAATCCAATTTTGAATATAATTTATTTTTAGATATTTCTTAGAGAATAATTCACAATTATTTTTTGACAATTAGTAAACAACCCTACAGAGAATTGAATCAAATTCATTAGTCCACAATTAAGTATAAATCCAATTTACATTTATCAATGATTAATGTGAATTCAAATCATATTAGTATTGATTGTGTGAATTTAATTCACACATAAGTCTTGTAATTAAATGTAAATAAAATTCACATGATGTATCATTAGTGTGATTTAACATCCATATTAATCATGTATATGCTTGTGAATAATACTCACACATTAAATGTATCTATCCCATCTCCAATTCCAAGTGTGTTGGTCCACTTCATGTAGTCCATAAAAAGACAGGGATTCATATTGTCATTAATGATAAATGAGAGGAGATTCTAACTTGAGTACCTATTTCATGGTGTATATGAGTAGATTATCAACCATTGAATTCATAGACTACGAAGGATCACTTTGCCTAGCCTTTTATTAACCATATTATTAAAAGATTAATAATGAAGGATTTATACTATTTCTTGGAGGGGTTCATTGGGTACGATTGTGTGTCATTGGCCCCTTAAATATAAAGAGAAGATAACATTTTCTTGTCTATATAGCACACATACATTTAAATGGGTGTGCCATTTGGAACAACGCTCTTGATACATTATAAAGGCGAATGGTAGCCATCTTCATAAATATAACGGGAAGATATAATGTTCATGGATGATTTTTTATCTATAGTATCAGTTTTAATGCAAGTCTTGATCACCTAGATCGCATACTACATAAATGTCAAGAGATGAATCTAGTGTTGTCATGGGAAAAGACCCACTTCATGGTAATTGAGGGTATACTGTTGGGGCATATCATCTCCAGTCGTAGTATAAAGGTCGATCTTGCTAAGGTGGATGATATCGTAAAACTCAAATCACCTACAACACTAAAATCATTGTTGTCTTTTATGGGGCATGCTCATTTCTACTGATGGTTCATCAAAGATCTCTTATAACTGTTGGATCATTAACTGAACTTCTGTCCAAAGACGCCAAATTTTATGTGAATGATAAGTTTCTTTCAGCTTTCACCTATTGGAAAGATATGGTTATCCATGAACCTATATTATAACCATTTGATTAGTCTCTTCCATTCAAGATCATGACAGATGCATCTAATTATTTAGTAGGAATTGTGTTAGGGCAGAAGATGGCATCCCGTTTGCAATTCATTATGTTAGCAAAACAATGGATGAAGCATAAAGTAATTAGATAATAACTAAGAAAGATATGCTAGCTATTGTGTTTGATTTAGACAAACTCATATCACAACTTCTTGTCTCTAAGATAATAGTTTTTACGCATCACTCTGCCTTTAAGTATTTAATGGAGAAGAAGGATGCTTAGGCATGTCTAGTAAGATGGATTCTTCTCATACAAGAGTTTAATTTAGATGTCAAGGATAAGCCTAGTGTGACGAATGTTGTGACAGATCATCTTTCCAGGTATGAGCATCATGAAACCTTATAAGTGTAAAACTTTGCTTTCACCCTACGATTTCCATATGAGGTGATCTTGTATATCGTGTCACTATAGTGGTATGATGACATTGTAAATCTTCTAGTCTCCAAGAAGATCTTGTAGGGTTAGCCCAAGGCCTATGTTCAATGATTCTACAACCATTCGGAGGAACCATTTATCTTCCATGAGGGATTGGATTGCATTTGGATGAGGTGTATTCATTACAAGGAGTATTCCAATATCCTCACTCAGTGCCATACATTTAAAATGGAGAACACCATTATGTGAAGTGTATAGTTTAGAAGGTGCTCCAAAGCAACTTTTAATGGCCAACTCTCATGAAGGACGCTTTTTCCTTCACTAGGAGTTGCCCTTAGTTAATAATGTGATGCTGTAGCCGGGTGATGAATATGTGATTCATCACTCTAAAAGTTGAAAATAGAAGCTTGTTCCCGAGTAAATAGATGCATATTTCTCTCTTTAATGCTTAATTAGCATTCATGCGTGCTTTCATAACATAGGCATTTTAGCACTCATTTTGCATTAAATAAGAAGCCAAGTTCACTTGTAAAATATTCACCTATAAAAATAACATCTCCCTTATAATATGTACACCTTAGTTAATAATGTGAGGAAGAAAGTCAGAAATCTCCTTTGTAAAAGCACCCAATAAAGCCCTAGACCTTCTGGATCTTAGAAAGCCCATAGCTCCCTCATACATCCTCCAAAATAGGTCTAATCACTTTCAGAATAATACACATTAGAAGACCTTTAAAATACGACTAATTTCATCCAATTTGGAGCTCGTATGAAGAAGTTGGGTTTTTGGGCCTCTATGTATACTATGAATACTATATATGTGTATATTTGTACTCTTGTATTTTGTATCATATTTGACCTCATCTCCATTTTTGGTCAACATGAAACTTGTAGATCTCATCGAGATCTACAGCTTTCATGTTTTGAGTTTTTCCAAATTTGGCCTCCTTCTCTTTCTAAATTCATTTCTCTTCTCAGTCAATCATAGCTGGCCATGTGGCGCCCTCTGGTTGCGCCACGCGGCCCGCTCCCCTTGCCCTAGCCGCCCGCGCCTCTCAGCCCTTGGATATTCTTCTTGATCCAACGGCCACCTATTCTCCACATGCACACTTATTCTTAACCGTCTGATCATAAACCCTCCTTGATCTTAGCCGCCCGCCTCCGCCTGCCTATGCGTCTGACACGTGGCGCACGTTGCGCCCTTCGATCACGCACGCTGACCCTTCATCCTAACCGCATCTTCCAGCGTCACATCACGACCCTTCGATCATCCTCAGATCTAATCTGAACTGCCCGTTAGCGCCACTTCCACGACACGCCACGTGGTGCAATCGCACCCCTCAGATCGCCTCGCCCCCAGATTAGATCCAAGCCGCTCCATCCCGCCTTCTTCTCCGTCGTTCGATCACAAGATCCAACGGTGAGGGCCTCGTCTTCCACCTCCGGCGCCCCTCTCTCCCACGATCTCAGCCTTGCGGGAGGGGTTGCCCCTTTCTATTCTCGACCGCATTCCAGCCACCGTTCGATCATCTTGATCGAACGGTCCGAAGCCAGCCGCGTCGCACCATCACCGGAGCAGCCCAAGACCGTTGGATCCACTCGCGATCTGAAGGTGCTTAGCGCGTCACGTCGTCATCTCAGGAGCGTTCCATCACCGCTGGATCAATCAGTGATCCTAAGGTCCGAAGCCAGCCACGTCACCCTCTTCATCGAGCCCCATGCACCGTTGGATTAATCCAGATCCAACGGTCACTGATTCGCCCCACGTCATCAACCAGCAGCCGTTGGATCGTCCTTGATCCCACGGTCCCCATCTACCACATCGATGGGTCCGAGCCTCTTCCCCGACCTCTAGGCTCGGACCACCCGAAGCTACTCCGAGCCTCCAGCCGAACCTCCAGAGGGCTCGAGCCTCGTCCCGAGCTGCCGATGCCACCCGAGCCTAGGTCGTCCCACGTGAGGAGCACGTGCGACCTGGGTCAATTGCACGGAGGCCCCTGGAAGTTTCAGAAATTGCAATCAAGTCCCTGTGAAGCGCATCCACGTGAGGAGCACATGCGATAGTGGAGAAATTGCATTCCACCCCCTACATTATAGGTAATTGCATATAAGTCCCTGTCAGCATATTTATTTTTATGTAATTTTTATTTTCTGTATTACAGTTATACCCTTGTCTTTGCACGTATATTTAGGTGTCATGTTTCATCAATTTTTAATTCCAAAAATTGCATGTTGAAGCTTAACTTGTCCTTGTTCTTGTGTGACACTTGTCATATTTTTGTGGTATCAGTAGAATTTTTAATTAATTAATTGGTCTATTTTTGTCATATTTTTCCCAATTTCACCTTTTAATTAATAGTTAATTCTCTGTGACTCCAAAAATTCCCAAAAAAATCACAGTAGCTCTAGGATAATTAACTACACCTTGCGTAAAAATTTCATCTCATTTGCACACATTTCGAGGCCTAAATAAATTAATTGGTGATTTCCTTAATTCATTTTTATTAGGTTCATTTCACATTAAAATTAAGGTCTGATATTTTTCCTGGATTCCTCATCATTAGATCTATCTAAGATAATTTTATTCCCCAAAATTTTGTGATTTGATATTTATTAAAATTAAATTAGTCAAAATCACCCTGCATTCATGTTTATTTCACAGTAAATTCATTTAGTGTCAAAAAATTCCAAAAAATTAGGGTATCTTAATTTCACCATATATCATCATATGGCCAATTTTCATTATTTTTGGACTCCATTTGAACATATTTCTGATTTAACTATAAAATTGGCTTGATTTTGCATGAGTCTTGCATAGAAAATTAAAAAAAGACCAAAAAAATATTCCCCGAAAATCACACACTAGAACTTTGCTGAAAATTCACCTAAGGAGACAGATGCCTCCTTGAGTTCAACCTTGGACTTCACCAAGTAAAAAAAATTGCCACTCGAAATTGACTTGATTAAATTAAAAGTGGTTTTTGATATTCCCTCTCGTTATTCGACTACAACGAACATCATCAATTAATTTGATCATTAATTTGCTCGAATTAACAAGGGTAGCAGGAGCGGTCATCATCGGGCCGTTAGGTATCAATACAAAATCACTTCAAAAGAGAATATACGATTCAAGTTCAAGTGATGTAATTTTTACTTGGGCAAGCCCAAGGTTGAACATAAGAAAGCACACGCGACTTAAGCATAATTCAAGTTTCTTAATGTACAATCTTATAGGGAAGAAAATATTTTTGATTCTTTTGTATACAAGATAAAAGAGATGAGAATGCAATGTCATGTTCTACCTATTCTAACTTCAAAAATACAAATCTTTTATCAAATGAACTCAACTTTCATGAGGTTATTTTTTCTGAATTGCTTATGCAATGAGAAGTCTAGAATTCATTTTTTTATATTTGTATGGCAGAAGATGCATGGATTAAAAATCAATGATCTTTGTAGGATTTTATGCAATTTATCATTCACACAATATGTAAAATTATGAAAAATTGTCATAAGCTAAAATATGATGAAATGATCAAATCATTCCAGACCAAAATTATTCCATGTAGTCATTTAAATGTAGAATCCAAGACATTCAAAATCTGACAAAATGTAATATATGTATATCAAATTAAAAATAAAAAAATAAAACACTCAGATATTTATTTTGGATACATAACATATGTATTTCTCATGAATCTAGGATACCGATTAAGAGCAATGAACTCATGTTCTGAATTTCTAAAAAATTTTGGAGCAAAGCATGAATTAATGTGATTTCTAGAGCTTAAACGAGCAAAATAACAATGATTTTCAATCCTTGAATTTTAATAAATCCACAACGTCTCATAAAAGTTCTAATCAACTAGAGTAGAGAATTGTACGCTCAATAAGATGTTATTTTTGATACTAGAGAGTGATGAAAATTTAAAATCCAAATCCTTTCTCAAAGTGAGGGGTGTACTTGCAAATACAGAATAAAAACTCTAAAAGAAAATGTTGTGCCTAAGGGTACTTCTTTCGTTACCTAAATGTCAATGTCTGAGGAGGTGGGGGCATAATTATCTCATAGACATGATGCACATATGAGTAGATGGGGAGGAAGGGGACTTCTTCCCCTTTCTAGAGACCCAACTATAGGCGGAATAGGCTGCTAGTCTTCTCGTATACAGCATGATACTGTTGTCGATGCTTGCATTGGTGCACACGGTGAGAAAGGGGTGGCTGAAACACGCGACCTTGGTCGACTCCGACAAGGTTGAAGATGGAAGGAGGGTTGGCTATTGTGATTGCGCCTCAGGACGATAAGGCAATGCGACAAGACATAGATGGTGGTTGTTGCGCTGCACACCAAGGAGGAGGAAGGCAACCATGAAGGATGATCTCCTGAAGATGGAGCTCGACTGTCAATGAAGCTACAACTTGGAGAGGATCTCTCCAAGGACATGACTAAAGAGGGAGCTATTTTTTTACATGTTGGTGAAGATGAGGCACCCTGAATTGTTACATTGGTGACATTGTGCCACTGCCTATACTCTTCTAGAAGATTGTGGTGTTCGAGATGGATTTGCTCTGTAGGAGCACACACGACATGAAGATTTGGCAAAGTTGACCCGTGGTAGTTTTTTGTGAGTGCAATGAACTCGACTGAGTGCAGGAGGATCCTTTTGAAGATGTTGAAGGTGTGCTTGATGGATTCGAAGGAGATGACAATCGAAGATCGAGCTCGTCAACCACTCCTTTTGCTATGGAGATGGAGAGGAGTTGTGGTTCCTCCGGTCGACATACAACCGTATGTTGCTGTTTGGGTCAAAGGCTTAATGGAAGGAGGAGATCATGTAGATCTCTTGTATGTGGTTTGCTACTTTCCATTGATGGAGGTTGGTGAAGAAAGGCATGAATAATAGTAATTGTGGTTGTTGTTGTTGTGTGTGTGTACATGCAGCTGCAATAGTTGTCGTTGCAGTGTATTTATGTGTATGAAGAGGGAATGGTGTAAGTGAAGTGAAGAGGAAGAGAGCGATCAAACATGAAAGGGTGAAGAGAGAAGATGTAGGTGGGATGGAAAAATAGGGGAAGTTCCTCAGTGAACTGTGTGGTTTATTAAATTTGTTTGTAATGGATTAATCACTTGATTAAAAATACTCCAAAAATCCAATAAAAATCATGTTCAATATCAAAAGGCATGATTTTTCCACGAAAATGCAAAAAACTAGTGATTTGGTGGATGGATGGAGGTGTAGTTAACATAGACAATCTATGAAGATAAGAAGGAAGAAGAAGAGGAACATTCGAAGAAAGGAAGAGGGAGAGATGTTTTACCTGGAGGATGAATAGAGTGGATGTCTGGGATTGAAGTTTGAGCAAGCTTCTTAGTCTTATCTAGTTGCCTCAACAAGGGGGAGCTCGAGCAGATCGCTAGACAATTGCGATAAGGGAGGGGATACCTTGGATCTCGCCTGGAGCTCGGGTCATTGTCGCACGACCTGAGGATATTCTTTTGTCACAAGAAGGTAGAAGGTGCTGGGCCGGAGCTCTCTTGAAAAGTGACGAATGAGGGAGAAAAAGAGGATACCATGGGTTTTGTTCATATTCGATCAAGTCTCAAGATGATGGAGGGAGTAGGTAGCAGTTGGTGGTCTACGAGGGTGACCGGCTGACGGTTGGTCATCGATGAGGTGGCTGGAGAGATCGTGGAGCGGTTTTGCATGAGGTGATGGGAGGAGAAGGTTCAGTTATGGAGGAGTGGATGTTTTGGGTGGTCACATGCGAGGAAGTAGGGGAGGGGGTCAACAAATGAGATGTTGTGATTGGCTTGAAGTAAATGGATCTTTTGGAGGAGGTGAGGTGGATAAGTGGGTGAGATGGACTAATTGGAAATGGCCAATTGGCCATTGACTTTGACCAAAGAAAAGGAAAAAATAAAAAGAAATGGAAAATGAGCTCAAATAAAAAAACTTCCAACACAAAATTTGAAGATCAAAATGAAATGTACACGTTTTATGAAGATCTCAAAAGCAAAGTAAATAAATATGTATAAGATATTAATTTTTGAAGGTATTTTAACTAATAAAATCCCTAATTTTTTATTGCTTTGTATTTTTATCTTCGATTTTTGATATAAAATATATACAAATAAAAATGTAATAAAATACTATAAATAAAATGGAATACTAAATTTTTTGGCTTTTGAAGATTTAATAAAAAATAAAAATAAAAAATGGGGAAATATCTACAGTATATATAAAGTCACAACACGATATTTTCTTTGATTTTGAGATATTTTGGATTTTAATTTTTATGTATTTTATTAAAACATAAAATAAAAAAAGTAATTTTTTAAAAATAATTATGTTCATAAAATCACAGGGTAGAGTTAGTAGATATTTATGAAGTATAATTGGGTCCCAAAACTAATATTTTGTAAACAAGTTTTCATTTTGATGAACTACTTTCATTATATAGCTAATTTTCTAACTTAAACTTTGAAAGTAACTTTAGTGAAATTGAGTTCATCTGGAGCATGAATTCAATCGAGAAGTTGGACTTTATGATTTTTTCAGTTCAAGATATATGAGTATTTATTCAAGGTGGAGATAATTTATTTTTTTTATTTTTGTATATATTTTTATGTACAAAATAGAAGAAGAATTAAGTTGAAAAGAGTTAATATAAATTTATTAAAATTCACGGGAGGTTGGTTATTTACATGAGATTATTTATAAAATATTCAATACTTAATTTTTTTTGTGATTTTTATTTTCAATTATTGTTGTGGACTTATTTACAAGGTAAATATACATTATTAGTCTATTTTTATTGTAAGTTATTTTTTGTTAATTTATTGAATTTAGCGGTATTTATTTGATGTTTTGTTCATGGATTCAAGCTAAAATTAAGACATTAAGATGTCAAATCACAGATTCATCACTTGTCCGTTAGAAGATGGGTAGGATCACATATCCCAACAGATTCAAACCAAAGCTCATCCTTATTTGTGAGATATTTGATGCTTGGGTCAACTTTATGATCTTATTACCTAATAGTCAAGTTTTTGAGTACATTTTTCATGATGTGAAGTATGTGAGTCGGTGGATTGAAGCAATTCCTGCTCGAAACACTAATGGCAATACTATTTGCAAGCTCTTACAGGATCATGCCATTTTTCATTTCTGGATTCATAAGATTCTTATCTCTAATGGGGGTAAGTCACTGTATATACAGAGATGGGAATAAGCTGGTCAACGGGTACAGTATTGACCATTGCTAGGTTTCTCGTTATTAATTCACCGATGAATAGAATGGCTGAAGTATCAAATTGAATAACGAAATCCATATTATAGAAGTTTGTCCTACTAGATATGAAGAATTGGTTTCAATTGCTAGACCAAATTCTTTGAGCTTACAAAGTCGCTTACAAGACTTCCTTGGTTACTTCTCCTTTCTGAAGTATATATGATAAGCCATGTCACCTGCTAGTTGAAATTAATCATAAATCAGAATAAGCAATGAAAGAACTGGATTTGAACATCTTGGCAGTTAAAGATAAAATGAATTTTTATCTGAACGAGTTAATGGAAATCCATAATTTAGCATGTGAGAAACTTAAATATCTTGCATCTACAGTATTTTACCCTAGTTGATTTCTCTATTATTTAATTAACGTTTGCCACAAGACCTTTGAGCCATGGTAGAAGGTTTGGTTGTTCAATGCATGGTTGCAGATTTTTCTAGGAAAAAAGAGAAGCAAATAAAAAGGATTTTACACAATTAGAATAATGTACAATAATGGTAGAATCAAAATGTCTGAGTTGTCATCCGGTGCAAATATGCTCACAGATAATGGGCAAATGCTGAAACCATTTATTAAGAGCATTGATCATTTGGCTAGAGTAGATAAAAATTATTTCACTCAAGACCCCAAGTGTCATGAATAGAGCATGTACATTAATTATTTTTCTATTTTAATCATGTTTTATTTTTCTTATATATCCCTTTCTTTTTTTATCACTATATTCTTCCATAATCTTTGTCAGACTTATTGTTTCATATTTTGTTCTTTTTACTTAGGATGACTTGACCATAAGTTAGGGGGAAGACCAACCCAAGATTTTCATAATTCAATTGAATTTTTTAAAATTATCCACTCTTTTACTTAGGATATTCAGTTCATAATTATAGGTTTGTTGACATTCCCACTCATTAACCTTTGATTCCTTATTCTTCATGGTTCGACTCTCGTGTACTTAGACTTGAGAAAACATAAGTATGGGGGGCACTCACCTCATTCCTCAAACATTCACTATGTCTACACTCACTATGAGTTATGCCTTCTTGTTTTTCGGTCAATGAGGGCATCACTAAGACTAAGTACGTGTATCTTATACATTACGTGTATAGTTTAGTCATAACTCATACTTTCACTATTTTCTCTATGTATATAAATCATAATAAAATCACACTATCTTTATTTCTTGGTATACCCTAATTTTAAAAGACCCGTAAAAATTCATATTTTCCAAAAAAAACTAAAAGATGCATATTTAAAATTGGTAAAGAGTTGCAAATTTTACAATTTTAATATTTTTAAAATATGAACATTTTCAAAAAATCATGAAAATGTTATAAATATTTTTAAAAATCTTGCACATTTTTTAAAAAATTAGAACATTGTCTTACAAAAAGAATTTCATCTTGCATCTTCATCATGCACTTGCATATGCATTTCGTGAAAAGGGGTGGAATTATGAATATAGATGAGAGTGCTTAATATCAAAGGAACTTCATTAGAGAGTAGATTTTCGACCTCAACTCTTAGTGTCTTACTAGATTGCCTACATAATGAGTATGACTCTTGGATAATGAACCACTCTGGACAACTACTCTTGACACTTTTCTCTACCAAAATGAGGACTTGAAAGATTGACCCAATGACGAGTCCCGAAAACCCTATGTTAATTGGCGTGAATTATCGTTTAAATTTGTCATTTTGTTGTAAGTGTGAACTTGGAATCGATCAAGAAATAACCACAATAAATTATTCAATTTTTAATCGATGTGGTTTTATGTTTATTTTACTTGGCCAAGTCCCAAGGTCGAACTCAAGGAGGTAAAGGAACAACCTAGAATTATGTCTACAAAGTTCGTGATGAATCCCCTATTCATCATGCCAAAATTAGTTTATTAGGATCTGTTCCTCACAAATTATTTACATTTAATAATTAATAGAACATCACAAGCATTCATACATGTGAAAATAATATTTGCATTCCATCACGCGTACTTGCATAATGTGTAAATTGGCATAAAAAGCTGCTAACTTCTCATATTTTTAATTTATTCATCCTAATTCTGATTTACCCCAAACCACCTCCATTGTATAGATATTACTGACAGAAATAAATAAAAAATACAAAAAAATTAACTCAAATAATGACAAATAATCTCAAAGTCTAATTTCACATCTGACGGACTAAAACACACATATCTTCCTCATACAATGTTCGATTTTGGTCTACTCACTTTTAAAGTACTCCATTCTCAAATACCTTCAAAATTAGACCAATTTTTTAAAATTCAAAGCTCATATGTGAAAGTTGGGTTTTGGACCTCTTTTGCGCATTTTAACTTTTTGCTATTTTGATCGAAGCTTTTATGTACATAGTTAACCCTCTTAATTTTATTTATTCTTCATTCATGTTCTTGGATGAATGTTTTAATACACAACACAAAAATCCAAATTTATCAAGACTAAAATCAAAGAAACTGACTGAGTCCAAGTGTCCGTTGTGAGTCTTTACAAAAGTTGTGTGTTTTGTACTTCTATTTTATTACACTATTTCTTATTTATTAAAAATCCAAAAAAATTATATTAGTAAGTAATTAATTTTCTCATATTTTATCATATTTTTCTAGAATTTTTATCCTCTTTAAAAACCTCAAAAAATTGCAAAACTCCAAAAAGCCGGTTTCCAATACACTTGGAGACACCAAAAATATCAATTAGAACATATAACTTTTTTTTCTATGGGTTACTTCATCGAAGTTGTGGATCTCACCGAAATAAAACTTTCATAAAGGAAATTTTTAATCAAAGGTCTCCTTCTATTTCTTTTTTTAATTTTCTTCTTCTTTATTTTTGAAAATTTTTTGGCATGACACGTGGCAGCCCCTGGTGTGCCACGTGGCACCCCCACATACCCACTCTCTCCAGGTCACGTTCCTAGCACGTGACTCGCCTCTCAGAATAGGTCACGTACGAGGCACGTGACCCGCCCCCTCCCCTTCCTCCCTTCGACCGTTGTCTTCCCCTTTAACCCCTGTGTTTCCCTCCTCCTCCACCATGCACAGTCCACGGCCATTCCGCCTCGCCACCTTCACTTACCTCTTGGTCGTGCATGTAATGTCATCCGCTCCTCCCTATAAAGCCTCTTACCTTGCCGGCCTTCCACCGCATCCACCATTCGACCAGCTAAGGACCTCGTCCTGGTGGTGACAATGTTGGACATGCGAGCCCACGGCGAGCCGTTATGTAATAAATGTTATTGCAAATATCATTCCCTGATCTGAAATGAAGAATAAATAATTTGCATAATAGGTCCCTTAGTACAATTAGGGTTATGTACCATGGCCATCTTAATAATTATACAGTTGTTGATTAAACTATTGAATCATAGAGGCTGGTGCTTAGATGAATATCTAAAGGGTTAGATTGAGGACTTATCAAGCACCGTTAAATGATTGTTAAGAGATGATCTCCAGCCTGAGTAGGAGATGGAAATCCTTTCTCAGTTACGCTGATATCTAACCAACCTCTTGATGCAGGTCCTCTGCATAGGAATAGAGATTCGGAGGTGTCAGATTAGTTAGGGCAAAGAGTTGACTTAACAAGATCAAGATAACTAAAGTCCTATATCATATGCTGTCATCATATAGGCACACATCCTCTGATCGGAGACAGATGTGTTACTATATGTCCGAGTTTGTACATTTGGCAGACCAATAGGTTGATGACCTAATCAAGATCTATACACCGTCGCACTGGTGTGCATGTAACGACATATGAGTAATACGATCTCTCAAACGGATGATACATGTTCAGTTACTGAACTGGAAGACATGAGCTCACTCATGAGATATTAGGAAGAATCAAATTCCGTGCATGGTCGTCTCGCTTTGGAAGCTTGACTGAATTTGTAGGTTTGATATATACTTTTGGAAAGTATATGATCAAGGCCCAGGTATGATATATGCGTTTGGAAAGTATATGATCGATACCAACTCCCAATGATTGAATGAGAAACTTACTGATAAAAAAACCCTGAAGTAGACAGTACAAAGTTGATCTAATACTTCGGTTTTATTCTAAGTCTTCCAAAATGCAGGATGTACAGGTATTGGGAATACCTAAGAGTGATGTGATCATAAACGATTGTATAACCATGACGCTTCCATTCCTAGGGAGTGATGAAACAGGTCTGGATTTTTGTGACTCCTCTCAGTAGAGAAGTAATTTGATCTTAGTCTAAATGTTGGACATTGATCTGAATGTGATTCAAATGCATTGAGAAGATTAGATTTGTGGTCTTGATTTAATCAAGCATCTATGGGACACCCGCGATCTGGATTTGAGATATGATCTCAATATCCAAGTCACTATACGTGAAACAATATAATCACAATGTCCTTATCTCCAAGTATCCGCAGAGAAAGCGCATTATCCTTGAAAGAGTTCAGGATTAATTTTATTGTTGATATTATGTATCCAAGCATTGAGAAAGTTGATAATAAAATGTGATTTAATTATCATGAATAATATGAATTTGATTCATATTGTAAAGAGAATTATCTAAGATAATTAAATGTGATTTAATTACCAAAGATGTCAATAATGTGAATGTGATTCATATTATTTGAGAATAAGAGAATAGAGATCCAGGATGATTAAATGTGATTTAATTATCATGGATATGAATAATTTGGATAACACTATCCATAGATAAATATTTTATGAATTTATGAATGCAAACAAAGTGAATTTTGATATTTAATTATAATAAATATTTAATGTATTTATTTTCAAGGAATAAAATTATCCATGATCTATCACTAGATGATTAATCTCATAAATTATGAACCTCAAAAATATGAATTTTAATACCTATTAAAAATTAAATATTTATATATGTCTAATGATTTTTATAGGGCAAACCATGAACGAAAATGCAATTCTTTTTTGGCACAATGTAAATTACAATTAATCATCTAATTCATGAATTTTCAGCTATTTTTGTGATGATAGTTAATTAATTATGAATTCATGAGTACAAAATGGGTAAAATATGTAATTTATTACAAGAATATTAACTATTAATTAACCACAGAGAATAAAAATATCAAAATCATGCCATTATATAAAGAATTAATTGAAGAACACAATTCTATTTTTAAATGATAAAAATAATGTTAGTAGAGGTGTAATACAAAGGGGAACACATGAATAGAAATATAATAATAATAAAATGCAAAATAAGGCTTTAAGAGGAATTATCGAGAATAAAAGGACCTTCTGTGCAAAATTCCCAAGCGGTCATGTGTGTAGAATGTGACCTTTGAGTGTGGGGACTGGTTGGAGATAATGCAGGTTCCCAAGGTCTTCTTCGCAAAATTTCCACACTCCACATGTGTATCTCGTACAGAGGGGCTTTCTTGTAATTTATTGGACCTCTAGTGGTTTTGATGCAGTTAACCCCCACAATACATGGGGGTCACGTGGAGGGCCTTTTGCAGCAGTTCCCTCCACACGTGCAAGGCACGTGCGAGGGCCTCGGACCCGACGCCCAGTAGATTGCAGAGAGAAAGCAGCGCTGGAGTCATGGAGGTGGCGTTGACGGTGTCCATGAGGAGTGGGGTGATGCTCTGTGGTAGAGCGGCGTAGCAGCAGATGTGAAGCTCGTGGAGGTTGTGCAAGAGGTGGCTTCGAGGCAGAGTGTTCCTGTGGGTGTTGGTGGAGCGGCTAGAGTTGCAGCGGAGCCTTGATGTCGACTGTAGGCGTAGGTCATGTCGGAGGTGAATTGGACGGTCGTTGAAGATGATGAAGTAGCTCAGGTGGTTGGGAAGCTCAATGGAGTTGATTACAGACATTGGTGGATGTGAGCTCCTGGAGGTTAGCGGAACCGAGTGCGTCGATGGAGTTGGTAGCAGGAGGCGGACGACTCGATGGTGTACGGTGGAGGTAGTGGTGCTCATAGCAGAGGCATTGAAACAGAGGTGGTAGAAAGTGGGTATCGACTGCATTGATGAAGATGAAAATATTTTGTTGCGAATGAACAAGATATTGAGAAATTGTCCATGTGTAAGATCATAAGTATTGATACGGGTCTTTTCCACATAAAAAGGGAATCCTTTGTTACAATGGAACCAGAAGTGACATGGATTATTCAAAAATCGAAGTCGATTTTCTTTATAAAAAGAAGATATCAATGAACTTCTATGAAATGGTTTCACGGGATTCAGCCAATTGTTTCGATCGTGGGATATCATTGAGAAATAGGAATCCGTGTTATCAAAGGATTTCCTACGATTATTTCTAGTATGGAATGAGTCAATCATCCACTTTGGTATCTTATTGAACAAAAATGGTAATATTGTTCATAAGTCAAAGATGGTTGTGAATGAAGTGTAGCCATTGGCTCAACGACCGAAGTCGGAGCGAAGCAACGAGCACGATGCTCAAACTATAGCTGCCAAGGTGGCCAGATCACGCCGACGAATGAAGTGGGGAGGCAGCTCTGTCATCGTCGTCTCCTCATCGGACTTTGGGCTTATAGGCTGATGAAGAGCATCGAAGGGGTGGCACGAGGTTTAATACACTAGGTGGCTGGCCAATTTAGGGAATCATCGATGGTGATTGATTGGGAGATCTAGGATGGATACACATGGGGAGGAGGAGATCAGATGGATGGGTGGTGGTGATTGGAGAGGGATTCGATTGAGGAACAATTGGGTGGAATAGGAAGTTGGCGAGGAGACAACTGACGAGATTGGGAGGTGTAGGGGGGGAGGTGCAGGGGATTTGATTGAGTGATGCGCGAAATTCATGGGGCATCGGCAAGACTTGCGGGGGGACAATGGCGGAAGAGGAAGGCGACACTGGGCAGAATAGGAAAGGAAGGAGATGGAGGAAGGCAACGCACAGGTGCCGCTCGATCAGCCGAGATCGGATGTCCCTAGTGCGACCACGTGGCGTAAAATGGGAAGGACGGGTTGAGCGCATGCAGGACACGTGCGCAGGAGGCACGTGCGCTGCACGTGTGTGGCTATTATTTTTTATTTTTTAATTATTTTTTTAAAACGAAAATAAATATATAAAAGTTCTAAAATGGTTGACACAGGGCGGCTCCTAGAGGCGCCGCGTGTCACCACCAGAAAAATTGAAAATAAAAATACAAAGATATATAAAAAAGAAATAATAAACGATCTCGGATCGAAAAATTTTCTTCACGGAAGATTCTCGTCTCAATGAGATCTACAATTTTTATGAATGTACCAAAATCGATCATTTGCATAAAGTGATATTTTTGGGGTATCCCATGTACATAAAATACCTTGATTTTTGGGTTTCCTAATTTTTTTGTTATTTTTAAGCTAGATAAAAATCCGTAGAAATATTATAAAATCACATATAGATATTTACACATTAATCTAATTTTTTGGATTTTTAATAATTAAGAAAAATAAGAAATAAAATAAAATACGAAAATGACAATTTTTGTAGGGACAGTTAGTGAAGACTCAGACTCTACTAGTTTCTTTGATTTCAAACTCATTTTGGTTTGGATTTTTTTTGTATTTTAATAAAAATTTCATCAAAGAAAATAAATAAAAGATAAATAAAATAAATGAGTTAATTATGTACATAAAATATTAGGTTTAAAACCGTTAAAATACAAAAAGTACAAAAGCGGCTCAAAACCCAACTTTCGCATATGAGCTTCGATTCACTTGAACTTGGTCTTGTTTTGAAGGTAATTGAAAGTACATTAGTTCAAAACTGTGTAGGATCAAATCAGACATTGTATGAGGAAGATACCAATGTTTTAGTACGGAAATCCTGGAATTGGGTTTTGAGTTTTTGGTCCACTTATTTAGGTTACTGATATTTTTATTTTTCATTTATTCTTGTTAGCGATATGTACACAGTGGAGGTGGTTTCAGGTCATTTAGAGTTGGCATGAATTAGTTAAAAAATCCGGGAAGTTTGAATATTTTACATATCATTTTGGTTGGGATTTTTGGCTTCTTATTTTATGCAATTATGAGTGATAAAATGCAATTCTTATCAAAAACATGCATGAATGCTAATTATGTAGAATAAATGAAGAAATATTAATGAATTTTAGGGATCTAAGATTAATTAGTCATTTTTAGAGTGATGAATCTGGGATTTATCACCCAACCCAATCTTGGTACATATATAATTGCTTTGTCAATGGCAATAGATAACTAAGCCTTAAGAATTGCAAGCGTCGATGCATCCCCAACTTCCTCTGATAGCGTGGACATCTAAAGATCAGAGTAGTATGTTGGATCAAAGTCCCGACTGACATGTGTAGATATATTCTTCTCTCAATGTCATCAAAGGTATCTTTTATGCATGAAGGTGGATTCCCTAGCAACCCATGTTATGTTGTGAAAATTGTGGATGTACTAGAAGTGTCTTTGGAGTTATCGGGTAGTGATGCCAGCTCCTTCCATCTAAGCAAAATCTTCATATAGAGCCATGCCACCTCTGATGATCATTATCGCTACCATGTGCTTGGTTAGAGTTTTGCTCCGTCCTCAAAAGAGTTTTCTAATGCATATTTGGTGAAGTAATCTCCTCAAGAGTCGGTGGAAGGTTACAAAGTTTCGAAAATTGTTGTGATAGTTAAACCATGATCTCAGAAGCTAGGCTTATTGGGTGGTCAGTGATGGAACCCTATACAACACATATAAGACACAAATGATTAGTATGAGTTAACATACCTATAAAGGTCAAGACTAAGTATAAATCTAAAAAGAACTGTAATTATTCTAGGTCTAATGTAGGGTCCGAAGATTGTGGCACTTTAACCATGTTTTAAACACCAATTGTGATCGTATTACTTATTACGATAATGGGGTATCCATGCTCTGATACCATTTGTGATGCTACAATTCCTCACAGTGAGGTAGATGGGTCACCTAATCATCTCGACTGCCTCTCTTAACCATTCAGATCTAGACACTAAACAATAACCATGAAGACGACATATAATCACCATTCATAACACAAACGAAGAAAAATATATAATACTTCAATATATCTGCATCCACGATACTATTTACAATCCTGAGTTCTTAAACAATTCCACATTTCTCTAATTAAATGATACAACACGTTACAACATGGTAAAATTGAGTAAAGAAACTAAAGACTAAATCTTCTAAATATTGTACATCATCTGTTTTTGTACTTGCTCCTCCAAATCATTACACATGCCTTAACATGTAAACCTGCAACCTGATTTGGGAGACTAAAGGGATGTGACGAATGAGACAAAGTTCTCGGTAATGGAAATGGCGTAAACCATATTTAACCAATGTATATTTTAAAAAGAAAGCAAAGCTTGCTAGTATTTCAAGTAAAATCATGTATATAAACAATATTTTATTGATGAAATTTATGATTCATCTACTTGATACGGACATTTTAGCAAAATTCCGATAATAAATCATCAATTAAAACCCTTAAAATTAATTAATTAACATTTGCTAATTATGCTAAAATTGGGGATAAATTTTGTAAACAAATAACCCTTCTTTTTGCCCAAATTGAACCTATTATTTTATGTACAAAAATCAATTATTTTAACCCAGTTATTTATCTAATCCTTGATTAATTAGCTAACTTTTGATCTAGAATTAAAACCCATAAAAGAGCAAAATTAAAAGAAATCAAAAGTATATTTGTACATGTTTTCTCTTTATTAATTTTATTTTACATTTTGGTAACCTATAAAAATCCATAAAAAATAGATTAATTATGTATATATTGTATAAAAATTAATCCACTAATTATAATCAAATTTAAATTAAAAGTAAATCACAAAATGCGAAAATTTTGTATTTTATTATCTATAGAGTACAAACAAAAATAAATTTTGTACACTTAACCTCTTTTGATTTTTGATTCTTCACAAAAGTTATAGATCTTGTCGAGACGAACAACTTTTGTGTTGACCATTTTTTATTTGACCTCATTTGCTCTTTCTCTTTTATTTTATCTTTATTTTATCTTTATTGTATTTTCAATTTTTTTATTTACTCCTTATTTTTATTTACTTTTTGCATTTTATTTTTATTTGCCTTTTTATTCTTCTTTCATCCTATTTTCTTCTATCACTCTCTTCTCCTTCTCTCTCTCTACCTAACCCATCTAGGCAGGTCACATGTTCTGCACATGACCTGTCCCCATCGTCTCCTTCTCTGGTCATGTATGCAACACATGACCTGAACAACCTCTCGGTCATGCGTTGTGCACGTGACCACCCCCTCCCCTTCCTATCGTTTCGCCTCCTGCAATGCTCCCCCTCCGCCCACTCGTCTCCTCTTCCGACTGTTGCATGCACCACCACTCCCCAACCATTACCCTCTCCTTGAGCTCCTATAAAGCCTCACCAACCCCCCTCGTCCTTCCCATCCGCCAGATCTTTGAATAGTTGCAAGGTCAGTCAGTGATAGCGACCCACATCAACATCAACAACTTGTTCTAAGGTGAGATCCAGACATCCCTCGGACCTTTGTGTTGCTCTCACCACCTACAGCCGAGCTTCGAGGAGCTCCCATCTCTCCTTTGATGCGATCACCAAGAAGCGTGATCCCGCTACTTCCTCCAGGCGAACACACTCTCCTTCTTTTGTTGCTTCCTTCATGTGCCTTTTCTTTCTTTCCACCCTTTCGCATCGATGACCGATCTTCGGCCCTCTCGACCATGTCAACCCACTCAAGCCTGAATACACCTCTCTCCGTCCTTATCATCATTATTCCATTGTCGTCGACCACCCTGCCTACTCGTGCTTCAGCTGCCATCCACCTGGAGCCGCTCGACCCTCTCCAACAGCGGCCCATGTGCTTCCCTTACGTGTTGTCGCTATCTTCATGCCTCGCCTGACCACGTAGCCACCGTGTCCTTCGCTGCCCACCTCGCACATCTGTTGCGCAGCTGCTTGTCCATCTCTAGCAGCTCGACCATATGTCGGTCAAGTCCACCCACCACCGTTTGGCCTCTGTCACCCTTGATCCTCCGCCTCACTATCGTCCTTAGTCAAGGGCCACCAACCACCATCAGATCAAGGGCTGTCCTCGATACAACGACCATCAAGCCACTACGTGGACCCTCCACGAACCTAGGCCTAAGCCTAGAGGTTCAAGCACCCCCAACTTCTAGGACTCCGCCATGTGTAGGCTTGGCTCCCAAGCCTCTACCTTCTGCCCTGGGCCTCAGTGACACATGTGAGGCACGTGCGTGGGTAGGAAACTTACACACCACCCCTACCACTCCATAAATCTGCAGAATACCCACGCTCCAGCAGGGCACGTGAGGCGCATGTGCCCCCTTGGAATAATTACACAACCGCCTCCACATGTTCTGGAAATTACAGGAAGCCCCTCCTCTATGCTCCGGTCACGTGCGTTGCATGTGACATGTGGGGCAAATTGGAGAAGTGTCCCTGCAATTCCATCTAATTATAAAAGTGTGCCTACCAAGATGAGAGCACGTACCTGGCACTAGCCATTTGGGAAATTTGCATAGCAATTCCTGATCTACTCCAAAATTGCAGAAGTGCCCTCGTTAGTCTAAACCACGTGAGAGGTATGTGACATACTATAAAAATTGCAACGATGCCCCTTGGGTTTCGTTAATTACAGATAAGTCTGTCCACGGACTCTTTTCATATAAAAACTTCCATTTTCTTGCATTTTAGTCCATGCTACTTCATTTTATAACATTTTTCTCATACGAACTCTATTTTCAGTGCACAATATATCATTTTGAAGCTTATTTCGTGCTCTATCATTTTTCATAACTTGTGGAAAGATCTGAGGCTATTCTAGGATGATTTTTTCAAATCTCTATTGTTTTATGCAGATTGATATTTTGGCTGATTTGTGCTCTTTTATTGAGAAAATTGATGATCTTTTTGTAGGGACTCAATTGAGAATATTTGCGACATTAATATTATTGCATTTTTTGGAAACTATTATTTGAAGAGTTAAATCTAATCGCAGGGGATTGATCAAGGAGATTTCTTAGATTTATTTCCTTTGATATCATTATTCAATCTTTGAGGAATAATGTACAGGGACTTTAGGCAAAATTATTTCGGTGATCTCTAAGCTTATTAGATTGTTATTAATTGATTTCCTGGTCCTACATCTTGGATTTAAATTGATTACATTTCTTGAACAAATATCTCTTTAGATCTGTGAAAATTTTGAGTATTAATCGATCATCTTTTTGGGATTAAAAATCATCATCATAGATTTGATGCTTCACCTTCATTCTCTCTGCTATTTTTTGCATCACATTTCTGTTCCTTCATTTTGCATTTTCTGACACAGAATTTAACACAAAATTTAATTAATTATTTAAATTAATTTGAAACCACACAACTAAAAATTAGTGTTCCCTATGTTCGACCTTGGTATACTTACCAAGTAAAATAACTTCCATGTATTCGAAAGTTTGGTTTTTGATCGATTGCTTTTCATCTCCTATACTAAAATTATCAATTTTTAGAGAGGTGAAAAACACGTTAATCAAATGGCACTATTGCTGGAGAATGCCAAATTTTTTGGGTTTTAAATTAATTATTGTAATTAATTATTGTGAGAAATTTCTGCATCTTTTCATCTATTTTTCCTTATCGTTTTGCATTCCTATTTTCATTTATTTTCTGCATTTCTCTATCTACATATACTAACCCCCACTTCTCTCTTTGCAGATAAATTGATCACCAAGGACCTGCGAGGAAGATCTATTTTAAATTTTTAGTCTGCGAGAGAGATTTAGATTAGTTTTAATTTCTGCATCATTTTTATTTTATATTTAGATTAGTTTTAATTTCTACATCATTCACAGGGTCCCTCTCTATAAACCCTAACAAATTATAATAATTTGGACTGAACTCTCTATGTTGTGGCGTAGAATATAGGAGCACACTTGATTGTGCTCGTAATTTTTTAGGTCACACATTTTCATTAACTAGATGCATTGTAGATCGTTTAATATTAGTCAAATCCGGAATTATTTCTTTCTCGCTAATAGAACTATATGCTTAGGGTGTCTTCATCTATGCATATCATTAATTTTGAATTTTAAAAACTCCTTGTATTGTATATCGCATGAAAAATGAAGGAATCGCTATAGATATTCTTATTAGCATGCATCATTGATTTAACACTTTTGTTGGTTTTTTCGATTCTCCTCTCCTCAGTTTTACAACTCGAGAATTAAAGGAATTGGGGCTGTTCGTTAGGCATGAATATTTTTATGCTTAGATAAGACTTAAGTGACCACCCTAATTTAATTGGGACTGTTAGTCAAGGTGATTGTAAATAAAATGATCTAAAATCAATCTTGTGTCTGGTCAAGAGAAACCCACTCATTGTTTATAAGAACACGATCGCACATTTAAGGTAGAGCTACAAATCTAAAGTTTTCATTCAGACTACTATTTTTAGAAACAACTAGCTACTTTTTAGTGAGGGAACATGGGTAGCCATTTTACGGTCTATAATTCCCTTAGTATAGTCAGTGGTTTAAAGGACATTGTGTAAGGCATCGTCCTTAAGTAACGAGTTACCGTTTTACGATCCTTACTTACACCTATACTCGCTGAAAGTAGGTGTAACTAGTTGTATGAACTCGAGATAGTCTTTATAAATAATTTCGACACCTAACAACTCCTATTAATCTTTAAAGATTGTTTTATCATTAAATTAAAATTGAAAAGATAAGCGGTCGAACCCTAACGTGCTTTCACAAGTGTCGAGTGGGTGAATCAACGAGTTCGTTTTGTGTTTGCCTTGTGTGCATTAAAGTCCTTGCAATTGCAAGCATATCGACGTTTGCAAATCATACTCCATCTTTCTCTTGAGAAGATGTCGACACATTGGTCTTCATACCCAGACTCCATGGGTCCATGTACACGACCATGTCCTGATACCCTTCATTCCATTTTAACCCTCTCTTTTCAATCGGTCTCCCACAACCATCATTTCCCTTTGCCTCCTTCGCTCTGCCCCATGCCCACACTTCTTCCTGGACTATACCACCCTCACACCCTGACTTTTAAATGAACATAATAGAGCAGGATGATTTGAGGATGGAAAATAGAGTAACCAAATTTGATAGAGAGACATGATTTCTTATTACTATGGACTCTCCACCATTCCAAACTCAAGATGACTCTCTTCCGGAATACGACCACTTTTCCTTTGACAATCCACAAGAAATTCAGAGTCAAGGAAACATGGCTCATGACCATACTAGAAATACAATGAATAATCAGTACTCCACTCAGAGCTACATGCCAGAGTCACAACATGTGGAGTACAATTATTATGCACTTGTCATAAGATGTTTGAGGATGAGATTGCTCAAATCAACCATATAGCAGACGCTTTGACTGAGAAACTATATGATCTCATCCAGTCAATGCAGAATCCAGAAGAAATGAGGCCACCACGAAGCGAATCACTAGTCCATCACGAGATTTACACTCAGATACAACCTCCATTAACCTCTGAACCGTTGATTGACCATCACATAGAAAATGCCAACAAAATTGAAAAACAAGAAATTTTAAAAAAATGGATGATTCTGAAATGGAAGCATTTTTTAAGAGTCTGATCTTAGAACTTCAATTGATCAAGGCCATAGATTGTGTGCCCGATCTTAGGACATTTGTGAAGAGTCTATTAATCCTTAAAAGGATGGTCAAGAAATGATCAAGAACTGAATATCATATCATAGCTATGGCCAGCTCTTTGGTGATGAATCAAACAGTTAAAAGCCATAAAATTAAGCGGTTGACTCAGATCACGTGTGAAACTGAGGATTCCACATTCATTCATGTTCGGTTAGACGACGACTCCACATTAAACATCCTCCCAAACCATCTTTGATCAATTCAAGCTCGGAAAACTCAAAAAGATGAGGGTGATCGTTAAACTGCCCGATTGATCTACCCAAAGACAGTGAGGAATTGTTTCTATCATCGTAAACTTCCAAGGTGATACATATAAATTGGACTTTATTTTCCTTGACATCGAGCACCGTGGAGATTGTCTGAGTCTCCTATCACCTTAATGACATGCTCGAACCTGAGAAAACCCAATCAACCACTACATTCGTGATCAGGACAAGAGCACTTCACAGGACCAGACCTCCTCTCATGAAACACTAACACAATCCCTAGGAGAGACACCTGTGAGAACGACTGCTGGACAAACCTTTTATTCTCACCACACGTCCCACCACACAACTGCTCCTAGGAGAAAAAATATTCATGATCTTATATGAATTGGACCATGTTCCTGAGGAACGTCACGATTATTTAAGTGGTCCGAATTTTGAGTCAGCAGTAATTCATGAAATACTTGAACCATTCAAAGCAAACTCATTGAACCCCCGATGTCACAAAAACTTGTGAATATCAGAAGGTGACAACAACACCCTCCTCCATCACTCCCAAGGCCATTAGGAACAATCTCCCTCACCCAAAGCCTTGCATGACCCTACAATAATTGGTTGACTTTTACGGCAATTCATCTAATGAGGAAGCCCTAAATGCCACACCGATTACTCATGATTTGGGAGAAGAACCCTGTTTATTTTTCTCCCAATGCTTCTCACAGAAAAAAGCAATCAAGAAAGTCACCTTCGATCTTAGAAACTAGGTGATTTTTTGAAGAATCCTAGTCTGGTCCTGAAGTGGTTTATCGGGTAAGTGCAATAAGTGCAGTTACAATCAAAGGGCACTTACCTCTGGTTGACAATAGTTGGAGATCATCTGTGTACGACTACTATTCTTCCAAGGACGACTCTGACGATGGTTGGTCTTCTTCATCCCCCATCCTCTTCAGCACCCTCTACATCTCCATATTATCTCGCACCACACTCCCGTATGAACGTTCGTCACAAACCTCCTTGAGCTTGTACATCCGTAATTCTTCTCGGTTCCTCACTTGTAGTTATTCGATCATACTTGGGTTATACATCCGTATATTCTACATATTTTATCCATAGCACTTACTTTAATTATTTTAATAAAAAATCAGGTATGGGTATAATTTATGTATATTATGTATACTATATTAAACTTCTTGTGTAAATAATACCTATTTGCAATAAAGAAAAAAGGAAAAAAGTAAAGTATCTAACTTAAGGTTTTATAATTGATATTTTCACCATCACTCAATACTTGAGGAATGAAAGAAACTCGGGTTTTTAAGGTCCTTTGATTCAGAGTTAATCAGTCTTAGTCATTCATATTTTATACTTAATAATAGACACTTCCCTAGTTTGAAAGATGTAAGTGCTATATTGCACGCTTAATCTCCGCCTTTAATAATATGATTAGAACATCACTTGCAGAACTGCATAAATGATGAGATGAGTTAAGATTTCACTTAAGGAAGGGGGACTGGAGATTTGAAACTCGACCTGATTTTATGATACTCGAGAAAGGGATAAAGTCGATGAAAGTTTCAAGAAACCTAAGTGTCAGCAAACTCTAGCCAGTATGTAAACAAGTTTGCAGGCTATCTTTTGATATTGACCTATGTGCCACGGTGTGATGAAACTAAATAATTGTTGATGAGTGTGTGCCAACTCTTGGTAAAAGCAGTGTACCAAGCTAAAAAGAAAAGAAAAGAAAGAAATATTGGAAGAAAAGAGCTCTCAAACACAAAGTCTGTTAGCCATGGGAGCCCGAGGCGAACCATTCTTACAATAAATGTTATTGTAATAAATGATTTATCAATAAAAGCTATTGATCGTTTCATTCCCTTTCTGAGATTAAATGAATGAATGCACTATAAGGTCCCTCTGTACAATGAGGGTTATGTACCATGGCCATCTTAATAATCATACAGTTGTTGATTCATATAATGAATCATAGAGGCTGAAGCTTGGATGAATATCTAAGGAGTTAGATAGAGGACTCATCAAGCACCGTCAAATGATTATTAAGAGATGATCTCTAGCCTGAGTAGGAGATGGCAATCCTTTCTCATTAAGGCTGATATGTGACCGACCTCTTGATACAGGTCCTCTGCATGGGAATAGTAATTTGGAGGAGTCAGATTAGTTAGGTCAAAGGGTTGATTTAATGAGATCGAGATAACCTAAGTCCTATATTGAATGCTATCACAATATTGGCACACATTTACTATATGTCTAAGTGTGTACGTTTGGCAGACCAATAGGATGATGACCTAATCAAGGTCTATAAATCGGCGAGATGGTGTACATGTAAGGGCATATGAGTAATACGATCTCTCAAAGGGATCATACAGGTTCACTTGTGAACTGGAAGACATGAGCACACTCATGAGGTATTGGGATCGATCAAATTCAATGCATGGTCATCGTGCTTTGGAAGCATGACGAGAATTTGAAGGTATGATATATGCTTTGGGAAAGCATATGATGGATACCGATTCCCAATGACCAAGATTGAAAAACTTGATGATTAAACGATAAAGAAGACAGTGTAAAATTGATCTATATCTTTGGGTTTATCATAGGTCTTCCAGTATGCAGGACGAACATGTGATAGGAATACATGAGGGTGATTTGATCATAAATGATTGTATAACCATGACGCTTCCATTCCGAGGGAGTGATGAAACATGTTTGCATTTTAGTGACTCCTCTCAGTAGAGTAGTAATCTGATCTTAGTCCAAGTGTTGGACATTGATCTGAATGAGATTCAGATTCAATGAGAAGATTAGATTTACGGTCTTGATTTAATTAAGCATCTATGAGAGGTCCGTGAGATCTGGATTTGAGATGTGATCTCAACATCGAAGTTACTATACGTGGAACACTACAATCGCCCTTACCTTATCTCCAAGTATCTACGGAAAAAGCGCATTATTCTTGAAAGGGTTCAGGAATAATTCCATAGTTTAATTATATCTAAGCATTGAGAAATGGATAATTGAATGTGATTTAATTATCTTGAATAAAGTGAATTTGATTCACATTAATGGTTGTATGTGAATGATGATCCAATATAATTAAATGTGATTTAATTATTTTGGATGAAAATAATATAGATAACAATGTCTAATTATTCATAATATATTATAAATGTGATTTATTATGTATTAAAGAGAGTTTATTATGATTTATATTTGTAGAATTAATTATTGGTGTGAATGGGATTCATAATGGATAATTAACTAAAATGTGAATCACATTTTGTTTTGGGTTGTGAATATGATTCACAAACTTCCAATGTCAATATTGCAATATTCTCAAAATAATTGTAAATTCATTTTCTAGAATATTTTACAAAAATTGTTGTTGTAATTGGAGATACATAGAATCATGAAATCTTGGATTCATTTGAAAATCTCCCACTCCAATTAGGAGTGTGGACGGCTAGCCATTCCAACATGGAATTAGTGGCCATCCATGACTCCATATGGAAGGGCAGATTTCCATTATCTCCAAATTTTGGTGATTTGATTTAAGATTAAATAATATTTGATTTATTAATATTTAATCTAAATTAAATTATTTGTTGTTGTGTTTTACCAACAACAATCTTTACCATTGAAAGAAACACAAATCAATCTCATCCATTGATTTTGTGTGTCACATGGATTGAGATCCATCGTATCCCAAATCCTATATAAAGAGAGGCATTGTATGCTCTCTTAGGTTACAACAAGAAGAACCAACTATCTCTCTCCGTTCTTCTCCATTCACACATCCTTTCTTTCTCTCTCCCATTGGTGGTCGTCCACCTTAAGAGAAGAAGAGATCTTCTTCGTCGATCCGCCATTGTGATGCTGCTCCGACAACTTTTTGTTCTCCATCTTATTTGGTGTGCTTTGCTCACGAAGACGGCGTTTGATCTTGTGCGACGATATCAGGAGTTCCACGCTTGGATTCAACATATTGGATTGCGAGGATCACACGGTTCATCCCCGCGCTCGCAAGCGTCTTCTCCAAAGATCTGACTTGAGACAGGAGGTCTCTTTTCGTAAAGGCTCGATCGACCATGCTACGAGAGGTATTGCTATATACTTGATGTGGTTTAGATGAAACGATCCGAGAATCGTTCTTGGATCATGTGGCTTCATCGCATGAATTTTTTTTATTCAGTTGCATAGAACAACTAGTATGACTAGTCATTCTTTATCATATATGATACGATGCTCACGCTTCTGTGATGCTCTTGAGGATTACTCAGTATCCTTCTAGTGCTATCAGAACCTTTGGTCGAAGGGTTTGGATACGATCCGTAAACCTAGGACGACTTGGTTTCGTTAGGGTTGCGAACGTTTTTGTCGCATTTCATTTTCTTGCCTCTGTTTAATGAGTAATTTCGGCCATGTTTAAATGTTTAAACACAAAATATTCATTTTCATTTTTTCCCTATTAAATAAGGAAACCGTAGGATCTGATTTTACGTAATTTAGATTCTGTATGCTCAAGATATGGTAATTTGAATGAACATATATCCACAATTATGGGAATTGCGAATCTTGACATAATTAATGAGTTAATTATTGTTTTGAAACAACTTCAAATGTGTGTGATTACTTAGGTTCGGTTGTAAATTAAATTAGCAATCTTTGAAAACTGATTTTGTATAATTTGGATTTAATTTGATTGAGATATGTTAATTTTAGTAAGGGTCACTGCTGAAATTCCATTCCTAATCAAGAACTATGTGATTGTCAATTAGTAAAATTAATTGTTAATTTCCTAGAGTAATTGCAGAAAATATTTTTAGAAATATTTAGTGATAATTATTTCCTTAATTGACATGGCCTCAACCAATAATTTATTAGATGAGATCTAGATCACAATTGGTTATACAATCAACAAACAAACTTGCTTGAATAGGATCGGGAATTTGTTGAGCAAATTTCCTTATAATCAAAATGATTTTGATTATTACTATATGGTATAATTTCGATTGAAAAAACAATGAGAATCTCAAGTACACAATGATCTATTTGGCATTATCCTTTCATGAGGTGGATATGGTGTCTAGTCGGGGAGCGTTGGGGTAGCAGGTTGCATCGTGTGCGGTCTGTCCCACTCCTGTTGGTACTGGCCATGACAACAGGTAGGGACTCGATAATGCCAGAGAAATCAAGTTGTATTTTTCTAAGTATTAAAATTCAAATAATACATACTTTGAGATTATACCTTCCATTCAAGTAATAATCAAGTTTGTTGATTAAGATTGGATTGATAATTAATTTAATATGATTAAATTGATTATATCCAATTGAAACACTATATTATGGATAGATGTGTATTTTCCTTGGAAGAATTAATTATATGAATGCGATTCATGATAATTAATTATTGAATTTGAATAAGAGATGGAGGATCACATAAGTGACATCAATGGTCTCCCATCAAGGCAAAGAGTTCCGTCGCCAGGGATTGTATGTAGGAGACGCATGTCCGAAGTGATAGCTCCTGTATACAAGCGCATCTGGATCGTGCTCTTTGCTTCTCGAAAGAGTAAGGCCGTATGCGCAGTGACTCCAATATCGAGTCCTCATATTATTGGGGTGATATTGGATTGCGCATAGCGAGTACTAATCCTGTTGACGGTTGGTTCAATTAATGACGGGTCAACATCGCCTTAGGGGTGGTGGGCCCGGGTGTTAAAGATCGAATTGGAAATGTAAGTTGGACTTGCAATGCGGAATGTGTTCCCGCTTATCTTTTCAAGTCGCAGGTTCTCATATTATTAGGATGTGACAAAGATAAAGAGGAGATCCCAGTTCTTGCTTGAGATATAGCGGTAGGTATATCTCTTGCTTTGAAAGATAATAAGGGAATAAACTTTCAAAGTTGACAGGGCAAGACTAATTTGATTTAAAATGTCTTAATCAAATATTTTAAAATGAATATATATTTATTTATATGTTCTAATATAGTGCATTTTTAATTTCAGAAAATGAAGTCCTTGAACCCTCTAAGCAGGCTCCTGGAGGTCAACCAGTTGATCGGACTGAATTATTCATACTGGATCCAAATTTTGGATCTTGTCCTTTCTGTGGACCGCATCTCATATGTGCTATCCAAGGACAAAATTACAAACCCAAAGACTCTGGAAGATAAATCATTTAGTGAAAAATATGATTAAGATCATAACTTGGCAAGATGTTATATTCTTGGATCATTATCCAATGTGCTTTAGAAGCAGCATGTGGAGATGAACCATTGCCAAGAAATCATGCTAAATCTGAAAGAAATGTTCGGTGATGTAAACCACACACAACACTATAATGTAATTAAATAACTTATTCACTACAAAATGCGGGAAGGGACCTCTGTCAAAGAGCATGTGCTCAAAATATTTGGGTACCTCTCTGAATTGGAAATCCTGGGAACCTTCATGGATGCTGACATGCAGGCTGATTTCATTTTGATGTCGCTCCCTAAGTCTTTCAACAACTTTGTTGTCACATTCTACATGAGCAAAGTTGATTATACTAATGCTGGGTTGTTAGTTGCATTAAAGTCTGTTGAAGATGTAAAGAGGAAGGATGGCCCCTCCGCCAGTGCAATGGTTGCACAGGTCAAAGGAATGTGCGGTCGGAAGCAGGGTTCTCGGAAGGGCCCGGCCCAGAAGAGAAAGAAGAAGAGTCAAGGAGTTGGCTCATCTTCCAATGCATCCACGTTGATAGCGTCAAAGAAAACTGACGTTTGTCACCACTACAAAAAGCCGGGGCACTAGAGGCGTAACTGCCCGGAATACCTGAAGTCGGTCGACAAAGCTAAAGCTCCTGCAGGTATGAAATCTACTTTCATCATTGAAACTAGTTTTCTCGTTGGACGAGAAGGAAGTTGGGTGGTTGATTCTGGTGCTTATATTCATGTATGCAATTTGTTGCATTTGTTTCAGGAAACTAGGAATCTGGAAGAAGGGGAGATAGTCATCCAGATGGGATTTGATGCAAGTGTTGCAGCAATCGCCATCAGAACCTGCCGACTATCATTATCTAGTGGGAGAGTCCTTTTACTTAAAGAATGTCTTTATGTACCTGAAGTCAGAAGGAATTTGATATATGTATCTAAACTTGTTAGAAATGGATATTTCATTCCTTTTCTGTAATAAATTAGTCATAAACCGTTATGATAAATATACTGCGGATGGTATTTTGACTTCTGGTGGACTCTATGAATTGTGCATTGATGAATGTTTCATGAATGTTACTACCACTAATAATAAAAACCGTAAAAGATCCAGGGAGGATGGAAATCATTCTAATATGATTTGGCATCAAAGGGATCAATAGATTGATAAAGGATGGACCTTTAAATTTTCTACAAGTTCAATCTTTGCCTACCTGCAAACATTGCATTCGAGGTAAAATGACTAGAATGCCTTTCCGTAACAAGGTTACAAGATGCAAAGGTATTCTTGACCTAATACATAATGATGTATGTGGTCCCTTCAGTACTGCGACTCGAAATGGATATCGATATTATTTGGCGTTTATTGATGACCATTCGCGATACGAGTTTATCTTCCTGCTATGTCATAAATCTGAAATCTTTGAAAATTTCAAAGAATTCAAGGCTTTGGTTGAGAACCAAATCAATAGGAACATTAAACAGATTCGATCTGACCAAGGTGGCGAGTACCTCTCAGATGAATTCAAGGAATACCTTAAGGAGAATGGAATTATCTCCAATCTCACTCCTCCTGGAACCCCCAACTTAATGGTGTTGCTAAAAGATGCAATAGGACCATCGTAGACAAGCTCCGATCAATGATGAGCAAATCACATTTACCTCTTAGTTTTTGGGGATATGCAATAGAGACTGCAATATATATCCTGATTAAGTTTCCTAGCAAATATGTACCTAAGACTCCTCATGAGCTCTGGTATTGAACCAAACCTAGTGTAAAACACCTAAGGGTTTGGGGTTGCTTGGTCCATGCGAAGAATGTGGACGCAAGTAAGCTATAATCTCGCTCTCGTGAGTGTTGCTTCATTGGGTATGTTAAAGATGGTATTGGATATCAACTTTATGACCCTGAGACCCAAAAGGTTTTTATCTTTAGAGATGTGAAATTTCTAGAGGATGACTACCTTAATGGTCAAGACAGAAATGAAGTAGAGGAACTAATTGAATCCCCTGAGGATTCTGAGCTTCCTGAACCAGAAACTGAAGAGATAACTAAAGATGAAACACCCATACCTCTTCGAAGGAGTTCGAGGGTGGTTGCACCACTGATGAATCTGTGATTCGTCATCTTTATTCATTTATTTTAGCTTAAAATCTCTTACAAAACACCTGCATATAACACTAACTTCATATTCTTACTAACTTGCATTTGTGTGTAAATATTGTACACTTCTTACTAATTTTAACCTAAAATAAATAAAGAAAGAAAGAAAGGAAAAATAAAGAAAAAAAGAAGACTGTATACAGGCTAACCCGAACCCCGAGAGAAGGTCAAGACTTGACCTGATTGGCCAGGAATAAAGTAGGGGGAGATAAGGGTCCTTAAGCAGAAAATCAAAAAAATGTGTGTGTTGTTGTAAATATTTCTCACTTATTTGTATATATCTGTATAAAACAAACACTAATTTATTTGTGCATTAATTGACCCCAAATCAAATAACTTTCAAAACAAAAGTTGTAAATAAAAATGTGTCCTAACTAATAAAATTGATTGCATAATTAAATTATGTACATAATAAAAGAAGCAACACTTGGAAAAAGCCACTAAGCACTAATTGAAAGATCAATTCCGGCTCCATATGATCTCAAATTGAACCAATATCACTTCCATTGAGTTCTAAATTAAATTATCTTCAAAATGGCAGTGATTCATAATTTTTGGAGTTACGGTTGAAAAGTCGGTTTTCTGGGGTGGTTTGTGCAATTTTCCCATGTCTTTTGTGCATATTATATTTGTATATATTTGTAAATATTTTTACTAATTATTTAAAATAAAAAAATAATAAATAATAAAACACACAAAAAAAGCTAATTTACTCATTTACCCTTGTATATAATGTCATATATGTATATGTATATAGTTGCTATTTTTAACTAACCATTATAAAAAAATAAAAAAATAACATTTATTAATTCCAATAAATAAAGTGACGAAAATTCAAAAAAATTAGATAATTTTGTAAATAGTTTTATCTCTTTTACTTTATCTCATGTCATCTCTTCCACCAAAAAAATCAAAAATTCATTTCAATTATCATCTCTTATCTCTTTATCCAAAAATTCAAATTTCATTCCATATTTTCTATTTATATGGCCCTTCTCCCTCATTCCAACTTGATCAATCTTTAGAGAGAGGAGCCCGATCTCCAAGAGAAAATTCGTCGAGAAAGTTGCCTAGCCTCCGAGCCGTCCGGTGACAGCGAGTCGGCCTTGTTGAGGCGATCACGGTCCATTTTCCGCTCCTAAGGTGAGATCCACATTTTTCTTCACATTTTATCTTAGTTTAATCGTATTTTATTTTGTCGCATTTTGTTTCCATCGTCATTTTTTTCTCTAGATCTTAAAATCCGCCACGATTTATTCCACCACCGACTCAATTTTTCATCTCATTTTCTCGATCTCTACGCATTCTATTTCTATCGTCCACAATCTCTCAACTCCGACCGTGTACGATGGCCGGAGAACGGATTCGAATCCTCCACTTTCGTTGAATCCTCACTCACTTTCCGATTTGTAAATAAATAAAAAAAATCATTTTTTCTCTTTCTCTAACATTGATTTTGCAGGACCATTAATAAAAAAAGAAGAAAAAAATTGTTTTCTCTACTTTATCTAACATTTGTTTTGTAGGGGAACATTAAAAATATTTAAAAAAAATAAAAAAATGAAAATAAAAAAAAGAATTTCTTTATCCTTTTTATTTCCTAGTTTTCGGATTAAAAAAATAAAAAAGTTTTTTATTACTCTTCACTGTTACAGTACAAATAAAATTATAAAAAATAATATTAACAAAAATCTCCACTCGCAGCGGGGTCACCACCCCCCGCCGCCACCAAGCCGCCCTCGACCTGCCTACGCACGGCCTTCCATCAGCCGCATCACCGCCGTTAGAGATCGTGCGAGTCCGCCCCACCAGCCCGACCGCCGCTCGTGCCATCGCCCAACTCCTTCCCGTAGAATCAGCCCCGCCAAGCTCCCCGCCGACGTGCCTCCCACGCGTGCGAACAACGCCACGCCATCCCCGCACGCGAGCCGCACCCCACCGTTGCAAGCCCACGCTGCCAGCCGCATCAGCCTCGCCTCCGCGTTCTGCCGCCCCTCGCCGAACCCGCCTTATATGCAACGCTGCTCCGCTGCGGCAACCTCCAGCCCTCCGACCGCCTTCCTCGTCATCTCGCCTCGCCGCTGCTCCAGTCGGCGACCTTATGCACCCCTCCGCTCGCCGCACCTTCCCCGGCACCTCCAGTCTCTGGCAGCGCTGCCGAAGCCCGCATCTGCTACCACCGCCGATCTGCGCCGCTCCCCTTGCGTGGAGACGAAACAAGGGGCGGCGGCCCCTCTTGCTCTTGAGATTGAAACGAAGCAGGCAACCCTAGGGGCTTTTGATTTCTTAAAAAAATTGGAGAAATTACATCTTCAGCCCCTGGGAGTTTTCAATTTTATAGCCCTAGCCTATAAAGTATTTGAAATTACAAAAGAGTCCCCGCCAGATTAAATTAATTTGGGGAAATTACAGTTGCACCATAACAGTTTTCAGAATCTACAGAAAAGTCCCTGCCAGCCTCCAAAGCACATATATTGGGTAAATTGCGAATCTTGTTCTCTCTGTTTATTTTTAATATTTCTTTGATGCGAAAACATTGAATTATTTACATTTTAGTCCCTTAATTCTAGAACTTGAATTTGCTTGTTCTTTTCAATGAAATAAATGTTATTTGTGATCCAAAAATTTTGAGAAAATTGTGCTGTACTCCTGATGTGCTATTCTTCCTAGCATAAAATCTTCATTGCATTTTGCCTTCATTTATTATTATTAAAAATAAAAAATAATGTCTTTTTTTCTTCTTGAAATTCCAAAATTCATAAAAATTCAAATATTGTTCCGAAAATTCCAAAAAAATAGAGTAGTTGTATTTAGGGTAGAGTATCCCTAAGTGTAGGCAGCAACAACAAGGGTAATAAACAGGACGAATATGAACAACACGAATCCTTCACCCCCCCATACTTAGGATAAAGCACCTCCTAAGTATAGCATACACACACACACACGGAAAAGGGGTGAATGATAAAACATGAGAAGAAAGAGTGAAACGAAAGGATATACAAGAGGAGTGGATTTACAAAGGTTAAGAAGATCGAAAACGAACCTTCTTGCGGGACCACTGAGGTATGGATTTGACAAGGTGTAGGTCGATATTGGGATCATCATTAGACATAAATGAGTAGGATCGACCAAAATTATATCCTCATCGGTTTCAGATTGTGCATGCCTAAACCGGTTATTGGAAGTAGTGTGGTCATGTCCTACCTGGGAAGTCTTGCAAACCTTAAAGTAAAATGGCTCGTAATCATTATCAGAAAAAGCAGGATCAATTTCAGCTTGGAGAGCCTCTACTGGATCATCATCTTTATCAAAAGGCCAAATTCCTTTATAAAATCAATCAAATCAAATTTGGCCTGATCGGTCTATTCTGAATCAAGGTGAATAGGAACGGACTCATCAGTGAAAGTAGTCGAATCATGTCCGTCATGTCTAGTCTCAGGGTCTGCCTTCCGCTCTAGGGTGTCTATCGTGTAAATTCCGCGGATGTCATCAATGCATCGCCACGTACCAGAAGAGGGAACTCCAAGGTCTATGCTTTCCGAGTCCTCCTCCTTGAAGAGGAATTCTCGGGTCTCAGTATCATCCATCATATAGCAAAAATCTCTGGTAGTATCATCATGATCAAAGTCCTTGGGATTGGCTAACACGGGCGGGCTCTCATGGGATGCGGGTCTCTGGATGGTAGTGGGTGTAGTGATTAACACATCGCTCCCTACATCAGAACGGAAGCGAATCTCTCCTGAACCATAATTAATAACGGCTCCCGCAGAGGCAAGGAAAGGCCGTCCCAGAATGATTGGAGGGTGCTCTACAGGGGAGGAGGTCTCCATGGGCATTACAACAAATCCGAAGTGAAATTCATGCCCTGAATAAGAATGACAACGTTTTCTAAAATACCCTTCGGCCTGATAGATCCATCAGCAAATTGAACTATCATCCTTGTTTTCTTGAGAGGCCCAAGATGAAGAGACTGTACCATAGAGAAGGGTATTATATTGATTGATGAACCGCCGTCAAGGAGAGCGTTATCACAAGAATAGTCAGATATTGAGCAACTCACAAGAGGTGTGGTCGTGTTCCTTTTTTTAAAATATGAACGGTGAGAGATGTCATAGGTAGTGGCCATGGTCAAGATGTGACGCTCAGATCTTCTCCTTCACTTTCTTTTCTTCTGTTGAGGAGTAGATAAATCTGGCATGGCCTGTTGAAGTGGGGCTTTAATGATCTCATGAAGGGTGGCCACCACTTCAGGTCTAGTCAACATTTTTTTGAATTTTTGGACCTCATCCATACAAGGGAGGAGGTCGGAATCAGCATTTACACGATGATTGCCAAGAGCAGTCTGTACAGTTGCATCCTCGGGGTCAAGGTTGGGACATGGATGTGTGGGTAAATGATCGGGCATTTGGGTCCTCTCCTTACAAAATGAATCAACAACGTGTCTCCCTAATTCTATTTGGATTTTTGAATTTTTTTTATTTTTTGTATTTTGGGTGATTTCAAGCTCTCATGATTATCCTCAAATGAATCTATATCCTCTAATAGTGGAGCAGCGCTCTGGCTCTCATTTATATTAAATAGATTGGAAATCCTCGAATTCATATGCTCCAACATCTAGTTCAATGTCTTAAGTGTGGAAACCATGAAAGGTGACTCCAAAATCACAGGATCGGGTGGGTTGAATGAGGGTGGGTGAGAATCAAAGTCCTCTGACTCCTGAAATAATGGGTTAGGCGGATATGCACAAACATCAGGAGGAAGATCCTCCTGGAAAAGGGAAGGTGGATCGTCTGGAG